>PVJI01000102.1:0-389900 GCA_004026765.1 Micronycteris hirsuta | reverse complement strand
TACATTTACACAATGGAATTCTACTCAGCAAAGAGAAAGGAGGAGCTTATACCCTTTGCTACAGCATGGATGGAACTGGAGAGCATTATGCCAAGCGAAATAAGCCAGGCAGTAAGGGACAAATACCATATGGTCTCACCTTTAACTGGAACATAATCAACAAAAGAAAAAAGCAAGAAAAACATAACCAGAGAAATTGAAATTAAGAACAATCTCACAATAGCCAGAGGGGAGGGGGGAGGGGACTATGGGGAGAAGTGTTTTCAGGAACCACTGTGTAGGACACATGGACAGAACCAAGGGGGAGGATGGGGGCAGGGGAGGGAGGTGGGAATCGAGGGGGTGGGGGGAGGGGAGAGGAGAGGATGCAGACAACTGTAATTGAACAACAATAAAGTAATTAAAAAAAATAAACTATTTCAAGATACTCTAATTCCTCCTGACCCCAAGTAGCCACAGGACATTACTTGTGTATTGTCTCAGTTGGTTTGGATTTTGAGGTTTAGATTTTGCTTCTCTGAAGAGAGATGAGAAAACATAAGAGAATCAAGCTGACCCACTGCTTCTTCAAGAGTTGGGGTGAAGAGTCATTTAGGGAGTCTGTCTAATCTTTGCGAAATGTCACTTGGTGAGGAACTTTAGTGTTCTATTCATGCAGTGAATACTATGGCCTGTGCTCACCAAAGACTATGCCCTATTCACAACCAGACAGAGAGCTCAAGATCAAGGATTGAGATTAATTCACTTCTGGTTTGCCCTCCTTGCCAAAAGTAGGCTCTCAATTCTTATTTGTTGAATTAATGGATGATTTTAGATAAATCTTGATCTCTATTCCAATAGCCACAGGTCTAAAAACCTGCAAGGTGATTATTCATTTATGATGATTATATATGAATAAAAGAACCAAGAAATGAAAGAATAAGTTAATAATTTTTTCTCAAACTAGTGCATTATCTTTCAGGCTGGGATGTGAGTCTCCTGTCGATCTCTCTAATGAATCTATGCTTCGTGTTCATGCTGGTGACTTTCTCTTGAAGCACTAATCTAATCATGCCAGTCTTATGCTTGAAATTGTCTTCTTACTTACAGATGAACCCAAACTCTTGAATATAGAGGCCCCGTTTCTGGGATATAAGACTCTGAGTTATTTTCCATCACCTCTTTCATTCCCTATAAACCACTACCAGATGACTCAAAGCTACTTATATGTATGAATTGCTTTTACATCCCCTTTTCTTTGCTGTTACTTTTCTTTTGGCTTAAATTGCCCTAATCATCTTTTTTCCCTGTCTAAATTTTACTCATCCTGCAAAGCTGAACTTAAAAATCCTCATCCTCTGTGACACTTTCCCTCCTACACAGTTAGAAATAATCACTCCTGTCGATCTACATTGTCACTGGCCATGATTTATTACGTGGCTACTTATTTATGTGACTGTGACTCACTTTTACTCATGGGTACCGTTGAGGCATTGAGTGATGATGATGATGATGATGATGATGATGATATTGTGCTCTTTATTCTCATAGGAGCCAGCATCGACTGCTACTGTTTACAGAATTGAAATGATTTCCCTAGTTCAGAATTTTATAACTTATGGTAGGATTTGATCAGGAAAACCTGGAAACCAGCTAAAAGCCAAACAATAAGAGAATGGTTAAGTGATTTATAGTATAGCGACACACTGAAATCGTATGTGTCTATTGAAATTACAAATGTGAAAGTTAGTAGCTACATGAAAATATTTATGATGTACGTTAAAGAAAAAAGGCAATGAAAAATACATACAAACTGTAAATAACCTATGTAAAAGACATTTGCATATTAGGAAGGATAATGAGGCAATTAGAAACAAATAAATATGATTGCTATGATAGCATGGAATAATGATGGGTACATTTAAACTCCCCTTTATTTTTCTTAAAATGCGCTTTATGACTTAGAAATGAAAATACGAAGCTCATAGTGAGCTATGCTTGGGAAAAAGGTTACAATAATTATAAAATATTCTAACATTACTAATTTACAAACGCAGACCCTATATCCAGGTTATAACGGGATAACAAGCTGAAACATCAAAATTCCCGGAGTGGAACTTTCAGGCTATAAGGAAGCAAATGTCTGGGAGACATGCTATTTTTCAATAAATTAGCCAGTTAATTGTTGTATGATAAGAAAATCGCTTCATGTTGCTCTCAATCTTAACCTGCACAATCTATGTTAAAGCAAATCAGACACTGGTGACAATTGAAAATGATTAATGTTCTATATTTGTGCACTTGGGGGGTGTGGTGGTGGGTCACTAAATGCCCACTTCAGGGTTGAGGGACTCATTTCCCCAGCTTGTTCCGGCGTTGGGGACAGCCAGTTGCCACGCAAGTCATCCTCGGGGCACTGACCACCTAGGAATGAGCAAAACTCTTCAGTTTTGAGGTGTTGAGAATTGTAATAATTTCCTCTCTTTTCTTTTCTTTAGACAATATGCAACAAAAATGGCGACAAAGGGAAGATTCAAAGACAAACCATTAGAATCACACAACTGCTATTCATGTCTTGCTTAGAGGTGGTAACTGTTACATTTAATACCAACTAACTTTATTCTCAGTGTACTTTCAAAAGAAATAAAATGATTCCTCTGCACACTCCAGGGGATGGCAAAAACCAGGTAAAAAGAAGATCAAGCCACTTTCGGAGTCATGCTGCAGGGAAGAGTCATGAAAGATATGCATCTTTCTTCTTCTTTTTTGTTCACTGCACGTCCTGACTATGGATACCTAGTCAGTAAGAATGAAGGCAGCAGTTTAGATCTACAGCAAGCCTCTTGAGGTTTTGGAATAATAAACAGCTACCGAAATGGGCAGGAAAGTGAAGCATCGAGATAACACAGTTTCATGTACAGAAATACATTTTCTTCATAGGGCTCTGACCAGACCTGTCCACCAACCCTAACAAAAGGAAACGTTCTTTTCACTCCCCAGACACTCCCCTTTCACTCCACACAGCCACAGTATGCTGCATAAAGATTTTCATTTTCAGTTCTGATGTTCAAAATTCCATCCATTAGCCCTCAGAATGTACTCACAACTACAATCTGGCATCCAAGGCTAGAAGCAAGTTCGTCATATAGTATTTCATTTTTTTAAGCATTTATATAATCTTGCATATTTTTTATTTGGGGATATTGTAAATATACTTCATTAGGAAAAACTAATTTTCTGAGAAAAAAGAACAAAGTTGGAGGTATCACACTATCTGATATCAAACTATATTACAAGGCTACAGTAATCAAACAGCATGGTACTGGTACAAAAACAGACACATAGACCAATGGAACAGAATAAAGATCCTAGAAATAAATCCATGTCTATATGGTCAATTAATATATGACAAAGGAGGCAAGAGTATACATTGGAGTAAAGGCAGTTTCAATAAATGGACAGATACATGCAAAAAGAAGAAGCTACATCACCTTTTTACACCGTATACAAGAATAAACTCAAATCAAATACTTAAATGTAAGACTCAAAACCAAAACATACCTATAAGAAAATAGGCAGTAAAATCTTAGACATTTCTCTTAGAAAAAAATTTTTTTCTATCAGATATATCGGAAACATTTTTTTTTCCGATATATCTCCTCAGGCAAGAAAAACAGAAGAAAAATTAAACAAATGGGAGTACATCAAACTAAAAAGGATTTGCACAGAAAAGGAAACAATCAACAAAATGAAAAGACAACCTATTGAATAGGAGAAGATATTCACCAAAGATACATCTAATAAAGGGTTAATATGCAAAATTTATGAAGAACTCATACAACTCAATACAAAAAAAAATAATCTAATTTAAAAAATGGGCAGAGGACCTGATAAACATTTCTCTAAAGAGGACATACAGACAGCCAATAGACATTAAAAAACACTCAATGTCACTAATTATCAGAGAAATGCAAATTATAACCAAAATGAGATATCATGAATAAATCAAATAACAAGTATTGGTGAGGATATGGAGAAGAGGGAACCTTCCTGCACTGTTGGTATGAATGCAGATTGGTGCAGCCACTGTAGAAAACAGTGTGGTGTTTCCTCAAAAATTAAAACTGGAACTGCCTTATGACCACGCAGTCCCACTTCTGGGTGTATATCCAGAGAAACCCACAGCACGGCTTCGAAAGGACATACGCACCCTGTGTTCACTGCAGTGCTATTTACAACACCCATGCATGGAACCAACCGAATGCCGTCAGTCGAGGAGTGGGTTAAAAACAGCCGCAGTACATACATACAATGGACTGTTAGTTGGCCGTGTGAAAACTAAAATCTTACCATTTGCAACAACATGGATGGACTTAGAGGTTATTATGCTAGGTAAAATAAGTGAGTAACAGAAAGACAAATACTATACGATTTCACTTATACATGGAATCTAAAAAACAATATAAATGGACAAACAAAACAGAAACAAACTCATAGATACAGAGAAAAGACTGATAGATGTATACATACTGGAAGGGATATATATAAATAGATATGTATTTATTTCACCAGAGAGTGCCAGCTACATGCTAGGCACTAATAAAGCCTTTCCAGGATGTTGCTATTGTTTCGTCAGTGTGGTTTATTCTGGTAGAATTTATTCCTAGCCATTGGACAAAGTTTTCCTTAGGAAAGCTGACATTCCAGGGCAGACATAAAATAGAACTCATACAGAGAGTTTTACAGTTTGAATAGAAAGATGAGGGAGGGCCACAGACCTGGGGACTTGGATAGCCAACCAAGCTCTCTCTAAATTCCTCAAGAACTCCATCTATAACGTAGTTTACAATATTGGATTACAAACTTGTGAAATGCATCCTTCCCTGAGAAAGACCAAAGAACGTCTTGACTGGCATTAGCCACTAGGGTATAGACACAGGAAGATGGCACAATACAGAGATAGGAAGGTGCTTTGCTGTTGTTTCAGACAAGCTGAAAGGGGTCTAAATTACAATGTTAAATACAGCAGTCTGCCCTTTATAGGAGAGTTTGCATGGTGATGGACCTCTTTAAATCAGAGTCTAAATACTTTTCTCTTTGGGGCAACGAAAGTGTGAATCCCTTTTGTTAAGACCTAAATTAACATCACCAGAATATGTACAGAAATACACCACATTTTAAGATTTTATTGAAGCTATCTACTCCATCAACATCGAATAATATTTTTAGTATCTCACATTTTTTATTAAATTGAAATGCCTTTGCTGTTTTATATGGAAGTAAGACACTAGGCAAAACATCATAGAATATTAAGATAATGAAGTTACTTCTAGTCTCATAATCTAGATATAATTATCAAATCCAGAATCATGTTATACTTAATGTATTATAGTTCTTTTCTTATCCAATTAACAAGGTGTTATGGATATTATACCATGTCGGTACAGGTAGACACACAGCGTCACTTTATTGAAGATGTAGTATCTCACTGTATGAATAAAATGCACATATAATTTATTTCTTACTGAAGGGCTTTTCATTTGTGACCGCTTTGTTGCTACAGTAAAAAATGTCACAATAAATGTCCTTGTTGATATAATCTTTATAGATTCCTCCAAATATTCCTTTAGGAGAAATTACAGGAAGTGAGATAGCAGTGTCAAAGGTCAGGCACTTTCAGAATTGCCCACTCAGAGCACTGTACCTGTTACACACCTTCACACACCTTCACCAGTGTGTGTGGTCAGGGCTCAGAAAATGACTGCCGTGGGCCAAATCTCACTCCCTGAATGTTTCTATAAATAAAATCTATTGGAATAGAGTTACACCCAGAGGAATGGGCCACAAAACTAAAATATGTACTATATCGCTCTTCATAGAAAATGTATGCCATCCACTGACGATTGACCACTGTCTTGTCAGTACAGGCTATCACCAAATACACACACACCACACACACACACACACACACACACATCACACACACACACATCACACATAGTATTCCTCCCACATTTCTCCTAATCTTAACAATATTCTCCTCAGGGGGATACCTAGAACTCGGAGAGCACTGTAAATTGGTACAAAGTCATTAAAACTTACGCTCACCTCTTTTTTTTTCTCAGACAATTGGCATTTAGAGAGTATGACTGAGGTAAGTGAGGTCTTGTAATTACTGTCACAGCCAACTTAGGTGTTGGGACTATCAGCTTAAGTGACCTTTCTGCTGCATCAGAGTGATTCCAAAAAGATCTCCTGAAACAAAAGCTATCCAAAGGGGTTTGTTGCCTGATAGCTTATCTGCTGAAAATACCAAATTTATGACATTTCTCAAGACAGCATGAACCAACTAGATTTCATCATTAGTGAAAGAAAATTCCAGAAATTCAAAATGAATCAATAAATGATCTAGATTTTAGTTTTCCCTTACTTTTCTCTTTCCCTTTCTTTCCACTACTTCAATCATTATTTATGTAGCATTAAGCTTGGCAGAAGTCATACTGAGTTAATGATCTTTAACCTCCTGCCTTTTATAACCTGGTTGGAATATTAAGGTTACGATATGAAACAGTATTTCATTGATTTTCTCCTCCTTCTTGGTACATGGTACCAGGGCAGCAACGGCCACTTGGCTGAAATTTTCTTACCAAAATAAAAAGTAATATCACTTTTAAAAGCATCCAGTCTTTCCATAATGATCATCAAAATAAACTATTAAATATCAATAAGATGATAGCTATTTTACATCATATAATAAAATAGCTATTTGATATCTTTCTAATCCCTTCATCCCAATAATTACATCCCAGTTGTCCTAATAAATATGCATATTTGCTATTTTAAAAGAGTTCTGCTGCTATGCTAAAAATAGAAAACAGCCTATAAAATACTGAATACTGTATCTTTAAAAAGTAACTTAAGCAATGCATTGCAACATTTTTCATAACAAGTCCAAAAATTACCTAAGTGATTAGGGTCCTTTCATTTATTTGGCAAATATAAATTGTCATATCATATGTGATTTTTCTCAAAGCATTTCTTCAAAAAACAATCTGAACTATTCAAGTATTGTGGTTTTTTGGCCATTTTTTTCTTGCTTTATATTTTTCTTTTCTGGTTTTACTTCAAATTGTGTTCAGAAAATGTAGACCTTTGGCCTCATGCATGTGTGAAGAAGGTCGTGGGTTTATTTTTTGATAGAAACATTAACCTCTAATCCATAATTTAACAGGCATGTCTCTCAGAGATCAAGGAGAAACATGGTTTTCAAGCTGTTTGTCCCCATCCCCTCCCACTGACCATGTGGCAGGTCTCTCCTCTGCTCACGTTCAGGAATTTCAAAGAGGGGATACCGGTCAGGGGCATCTTCCCACAGTGAACATACCATGGCTTTATCATGTCTCTTAAACTTAAATCATTTAAAAATATTTTTACTGCTTCTGAAAATCCTTATGGACTATTACATTTTACCTTTGCCATGGATAGTGAACAGTATTTTACAGATTACTTAAGAGATTCTCTGATCTTTTTACAAAAGGCAAGAGAGAAGCCCGTCTTTGACATAAGTGCCCCTGGGGGATGGTGAAATAAAGGGAAGGAAGAATTATTCCAACTTTACAACTGTCAGCCAGCCTAGAAATGGCTCTCCACTTATTAGACGGAACAGAGCAGTTAACAGGGAGAAAACTGTCACCTCTCTTGCCACTTAAAAATGGGGAATGTTAATTCTTGATTTTGGGCAAAGAATACCACCTACTTGTCAGAATAAGTGACAGGTAGTTGGGTACGTAAGGCTGCGCTTCTAGGAAGACAGCTCAGCCTAGAATACATATTTGGGAGTTTTTGCATGTATAGAAGGTACCTGAAGCCCTATTTTATATTCATCTGATGTTTAACACTGTGAAATTGGGGCCCACCCACCTACAGCAGGTGACGTGGAGGTGAAACTTGGTTATGCACGTTCCTGTCCCTGGGAGTCACACATGGCTTTGGGGCTCTGGTTTTCTGACTATTTCTCAGCTCATTTCCCTGAAATCATGTGCAAGTACAGGCCATTGAGTGAAGATTAGTTGCTAGCATTTGCATGAGATTAATAATGCAATTTGGCAGAGTAGAATACTTCGGAGAAACTTCACAAATTGTGGAGAAATTGATCCCAGTGTCAAATGGAGAGGACCCCAAAGACATATCTCTACTCTTTCTGAACTAAACTTTATGGGAGTGGATGGAAGTCCTCAGGCATCAACCCAGACCCATGACCCTGTCTCAGTGGCATCACTCAGAGGGCTGGCAGGAAGAGGTAAATCCACCCTGCCTGGGTACAATTCCAGGAAGCAGATCCGCTACATAACTAAAGCAAGTAACTTATTCTCTCTGGCCAGAGGTTTCTCATCTATTGCATGGAGTTTATAACTTTACCTACATTGGAGAGTTATTATGATGCTATGCTGAAATCATGTGTGTAAAGCCTTAATCCCAGAGCGCAGCACAGATTATGAGCATAATAAATGTGAGGAGGAGAACTGGTAGGAGCATCCTAGATACTACTCAATGTGTTACAAACACAACAGAAAGGTTTGGTAGGATTATTGATTATTAACGAGCAAATGTTGTGCAGAGTACAGAGCCTTATACAGGAGAGTAAAATGAAAAGAAGTAAATTAACTACCTAATGGCAGCTTCAATACATGTGACAGAACAAAATTAGAGAAAAGGAAATTGCACAGCTATATCTATCCGCGGAAGTGTCAGAGGTATGTTCTCCTTCTAATTTGTCATGTGGGCGACATCTACTCCTGTCACCTGTCCCTCTAGATTGGAAACAAAAATCTTCGATTTACAATGTAGTAGGAAGCATAACCTATGGAGAAAGATTTAAGTATAATGTAGTTAAAATGAGAACTAAAACTCCAAGACATTTAGTGATCAGTCTAAAATACTTTAGGGGTTGTTGCAGAATGTGTTTCCTCTTCCCTATCAATGAAACACAAAGAAAGGGACAGACTGTTAGCAAGAAGCATCTAGGTGAGACATAAAGAAGAACGCTTGTATGATGAGCGTTGCTAAACCTTGGACCAAACCTACGGAGAAGAAGATGAATGTTTCCTTCCCTCAAACTCGTTCAGGAATTAACACCTACCTCTTGTGAATAATTCCAAAGTCAACAGAGAAAAGAGCTGTGATTCTCTACTACTGAATATAACCGAATAGTCAAGTATTTGAGAATTTTTAGGACGTTGAACTCTGTGTGTGTTGGGCACTCCTGATGTCTTATCGGTCTTTCATGACCCCCGGAGAACAAAGATAACGCTTCGCCTTTTCAAAACATCGTGAAAACCAGCAATTAAGGTAAGAGGACCTCCAAGAAACTGAAGGCAAGGCACGGAATTAATGTATAAAAAGCCAGGTACAAGGTACCTAGAGGACCAGATTCTACTTATCCTTCTTTTATTCACAGTTAACATGAGCTTGGTTACCTAATTTTCAAATCTTGAGCCCGTCAGATATACTAGATTAGAAGGGGCTAAAGTGGCCCCAGGGCTGGTAGAAGAAACGCTAGGGCTCAAAAATCCCAAGTGCACAGAGGCTGGGGCTCCTTGTGTGGGACAAACGTGACAACGGCTACAAAGGGCTATGGCATTAGCACTGGGTTAGAGCAGAATAAATTCTAATAACTCTAACTGCTAGAGAGTTTGTGTTTTATTTGGTAGATTTACCTTTCAAAAGCAAGCAATGGTGTAATCCAATTTGGAAAAGATTTTCATTGTAAATGAAACAACAGTATGTTTTATTTCCAAAAGCATAGTTTAGCTCCTCAGGGGTGGAAACCCACATGTCCAGCATAACTCACTTCCTGCAGATCCTGAGTAAGTGTGGTGCCAGCTGCCAAATGGAACTACCTGAGTCAGAAGTCCAGACTCCAGTGACAATTCCTGTGATTATATTCATTCATCAGTGCAAGTTAAAATTAGGGACCAGTGGGAAAGTAAGCATAAAAAGTGAGAAAAATGGTTTCTTTCATCTTTAGCATCCATATTTCATGCTACGGTCTGTGATGATCTTACATATTTTAGATGTATTTTCTCATGAAAAATACATGGAAGGTTACAGAGGTCACAGATCTTGACCAAGGGCACACAGCGGTATACAAACCCAGGTTGACTGACCCCTGTGCTCTTTCCCAGACGCATGTACCTCTACTGACCACAGGGACTAAGTGACCAAAGTGAACCACTTGCTGCTTATTATCTTCTCGTTATAATAGGATGATATTTATAAAAGTAATACTGAAAAATCCAAAGCCTGTAATTTTGAAACATAAATCTACCCTTAGTACTGTTTTTAAGCACCAGACAGATTCAAACTCACTGGCTTCCAAGCAACTCTTACTTAAATAAATTAAGAACATTTCTTTTAGAATTTTCTGCCAGGAAAAACTTTGGCTTCTCCAGAAGAACTTCCTCAGTTATACTAAGGATAACAATGTTCCTTATTTGTGTCTCTTTTTGTTTGGGTTACCAGGAAGCTTAGCATTCAATAACAGTATATATTTCCTTCCACTTCCTGTCAATGCCCTGGTTTTCTATTTCTAATTCGGGTTTATTATATCCACTGTAAAGCATATGTTTTTATAAGTCACCTCACGTCTTTGTGGGAATCCAGGGTACAAAAATTGTACAGAAGCCAAACCATTTATAAATGTGTTTATGTACGTGATGGCAACATAAATGTTACAGTGTTTGATTGATTTTCTGTGCATCCACATTTATTTTTATTCATGTTCATCAAGTAAAACCCAGTGTAAGTCTATAGTGCTTTTCTATGATATGTAATAAACTGCCCAAGAATAAGACTCATGCATTATATTTGGGGCCAAGCCTATACATTGAGTTAACATAATGCATACCGTCTTTTTCCAAAGTGCCATAGATTATTCACCCTGTGATTGCCGAATTTATAATACTTAGATGCAAACACATATATACACAAACCAAACGAGGACTTGAAACACTTGCCAGTCCCGTGTATTAGCACTCCGCCATGATTCATGATAAAATGGAAAAGATTGACACCCATCATCTCAGAGGCAGAGTTTGTTTTTGGGAGAGAGCTCCTGAGTAGATCTTGGGAAGATGGCACAAGAATTTCTTCCAACAACTTTCATCCAAGGAATTTAGTTTCAGGTATTTTGGTAACTTCTTAGAATCTCAGGGTATTCACTAGCACACACTGACTTCAAACTGATCTTGCCAAGGGGGCCAATTTGGAAGCCAGAACGTTCTTCTATTAAAGTGCTTCTTCTTTCCAAGTAAAATAAATTAATATTTCACCTAGTAAAGGAAATTTGGGGCCAAAGTTAGGGCCCTAACACACCATTTCAAATTCCATTTAAACTAATGAAAACATGCCAGTGTTCCATTTTGCCAATATAAATATATTTTCAAATTGGGAAAAAGAGAAATTATTTCCAAAGGTTATAGGAGTAGCAATTCAATGATGAAAAATCTAGAAGCTTCATCTTCGTACTAGAAAAAACGGCTTTTAACCCCTCTTCTACATACGTCGGTTTGATCTTTCCTCTCTTTCCATTCTCCCTCAGCAAAAGATCTAGAGATGCATGTTTCAATTATTAATACAATAACCAATCCAAACATTTTGGGGGAAATAAATCTGAAAATCCGGTAACAGCATCATTCTTCATGTTTCCCTAAAACGAAGCATGTAATCTACCAAGTATGAAATAAGAATTATTATTTTTCTTTTCTTGCTTTATGGTAGTGTCATGGACTGAATGTTTGAGTTGGCCCAAAATTCACATGTTGAAGCACCAACCCCCAACGGCACGGTAAAGAAGAGAGGGCCTTTGGTTGGTAATTAGGTCCAGATGAGGCCACAAGGTTAGGCCCCATGATGGGGATCAGTGTCCTTCTAAGAAGAGAAAGAGACTAGATCTCCCCTCCTTGTATAAGGCTACAGCCAGAAGACAGATACCTATTACCTATCAGCCAGGAAGATGGTTCTCACCAGACACCGAATCTGCAGGCACATCCATCTTGGGTATCCCGGCCTCCATAAGTATAAGAAATAAATATTTGTTATTTAAGCCAACCAGGTTTTACTGTTGTTGTTGCTATTGTTAGAGAAGTCCGAAATGACAAAGGCAGATGCCCTCTTGAGAACTTAAACGTTGTGAAAGTATCTTTAAAGTAATTTCAAATGGCACCTCTGAGACACACTGACCAGCACACCTTTGAAGCAGCCCCATCCTCATACACCTGGTTATCACCTGCATTCAGGGGAGAAACTGCTTCTGTCATCCTGGGTGGTAAGAGAGACAGGCACGGAATGTGACAATTCATTTTCTCTCTCTATTTACAACTTAGGGTGGCATCACAGTGAAACAATTAATTGACCTTCCCAGCAAACAAATAAATCACACACTCAACATCCTGCTTGGAATTTGCAGCTCATTTCTGCAGCTCTGCCGTGGAGCACGACTAACGTATGAGGTCGGTAAGCTCCTCTGACACGCCTCCGCGTCTTCCTAAGCCCTTGCAAGGTTGTGCTGGTGAAAGATGACAGAAATCATGGCACAGTTACAGGAGCATATGTTCCAAATCAGTAACTATCGGAGCAGAGCACACAACTGCAACAGAACAGACGCAACACGTGGTCAAACCATGAGGAGGGTAAAGAGGAGGAATCTTAACAATCATTCGGTAACCCTGGAATCAATTCTTTCACTTTTCTGCCAGTCTTAAAAAAGTAAAATATGCTGATCTAGCATGTATTGAATGCTGGCATCACTTGGTTATTAAAAAACAGACACACACACACAACACCAAAGATCTTTCCCTTCAAGGCCTGAGCTTCCAGTGAATGAGATTACCAGTGAAGGGGGCTCCCACTGTGAATGTGTAGCACGCGCAGGCCGACCAAGAGACTCTTGGCATTGTCTTCTCAGGTGTTCTCTACTTGGGAAAGTGATGCAAATCAGAAAGAAACTCGAGATTACCCACAATGCTAGTTCCAAGAAGTTCAGAGGCCATTCCTTGGCAGCACTACAGATGTCTAGCTAATTTTGTAAAGAGTCAGAGCTTCAAATGAGAATTGAAGATGAATAAGGTTAGTATACTTTAATGACTGCTCGGACAACTATCTGTTGCTTATTCTCATACATACGTAATCAAATGCTGCCGACACATCCAACCAACAGACTCCATATAGGCCTGAAGTAAATCACTTTACTAGAAGGAGGAAAAGAACCGTAATAGAATTATTGCTCAAATGTTAAATCAGTCAGTGAGATGAGTCATGCAGTCCAGACCCACCAAACTGAATGCCTCTTGATCAGTTCCAATTCCACTGCTATTTATACCAATAAAAGGAGAGCAATGACATCAACCATTGATCTCATACTTAAATGCCTTATTAGATAAACATCTTGCATTATGCATCTCACAAATTCTTTATGACTCGAGCGTCAAGGGAAAGTCTGTGGAAGAGACTGTGATGTAGACTAGGTTTTGCCAAACTCCAGCTCTGAGGACTCCAGGTTTGAGAAAAGTCCAATATCCTGAATCTTTAGAGATCTCAGAGGGTGGAAAAAGTTAATCAGGAGAACTGCACATGCAAAGGGAAAAATAAACCTACTAGAGAAGGCAATTAGCTCTTGTTTAACTATAGTCAAAGAATTTGAGCAGTGGCATATAATGAAAAACTTAATGGAAGTGATCTCTATCATTTAGCAAAAGAGATTACCAAATGGTGCATTTACCATCTCATGCAAATGGTCATGATGAAAACAAACCACTAAGTGACATTGGTAAAATCTTTGTTATCATGATATAGTTATCATGACCTCTAACACACCAATCTGTGCTAAGTAAAGAGGATCTTTTTTATTGCTTTAATTCAGAATTGCTCTGAAAACCCCTAAGGAAATTTAGCTAAATTATATGAACCCCTCTGTCTGACAATGGAATGCCCTTAATAGAGCAACACTAGGTAAATGATCTTGTATGTTATGTGCTAAATCGCTTCATTATTTGCAGTCAGTTTTATTCATGGGAACAAAATACACCTTTGATATTTAGTTTGGCAGTTGCATAATGGCAGCTGCCAACACATATCATAATGGTGACTGGATTTTTATATTCTCAATTTGTGCTGGGCTTTCGTTTCTTCAAATACTTCCACTTAATCAATAATCCCGCTCATCAAAAAAGCCTTTTAACTAATGGATGTGTTACAGTTAAAGTTCTTTACCAAGTTCCCTCGACGGCACACGGTATGAGTGGAGAATATGTCCGCTGTGCTGCCAAAAGCTGAGGAACTGTAGTCAAAGGTGGATGGACAATCAAGGTTTATTCAAAGTGTAATTCATTTGTCACCACCTCACAGCTTTGAAACCAACTCTTCTACATGCCTACTGCTAAGTATCTTCAAGATACAAGAGGTTAAACTTACTCCAACCAAATCCAGACATCTGAAATTGGCCATCTTAAATCTCTTGAAGGTAACTTAAGGTGCACAGGATTTAGAAATAATTTTCTTGCATTGAACAGATAGGGATTATCTCCCACGTCTGACATGTCTATAAGAAAGAAAGCATTTTCATCGTTTTTCCTTATTACAGAGTATACATCTGTACATAATTACAGAATGAAAGATTTGTTAGAAGAGGGAGGGAACCTGTGTCCTTGCTTTGCTCATCAAGACAAATGTAAGAAGAGGGCCACTTCTTACATGCTCAGTTTGGGAAGCACAGGTATCCAGCCAGCCTGCCCTTTACGATGGCAGAAACTCCAGATTTCTCATTCAAGGATAACTGATGGAGTTTCCAAATAGAATGCGCTTGGTGGTAAAGCCTTGCTCAGTATGTTGCTGGAATGTGACCTTTGTCCCCAGACTGCTGAGTAGAGACAAAATTCCATCTTTCAGAAACATTTGTTGTCTCCACAGGTGGCAGGTGATATCGTGTGAAGATGGAACATAACACAGGAGGATACATAGGGACCTAAACTCATGAACTCCCAAGGACATCGTTTGGTCTCTGAATTTGAGCTTTGATAGTCTATTGCTCTTGCATCTCCATTCCCATCAATAAAATGAGGAGGGGTAGGATCGAGGGTGGGAGGTGGGGATAGCAGGGGTAGAGGGAGAAACAAATAAATAAAAACAAAGCAAAACAAAACAGTATGTCACATTATTCCATTAAAATATTTAAAGATTATGTGGCACTTTTATGAAAAAAAATAAAGTGAACATGAAAATACAACACATTTAGGAGTAACTTAAGGAATAATGCATAATGTTGATCAAGAAACTTGGTAAATACTTGCTTGGCTTTTTATCATAGGGTATTTAATGCTTGGCAGAACAAATAGATTAGAAACAGATTTTCTTAATCTCTATAGCAAGAACTGAGCAGAAGTATAAACTCCAAAGGGAGTGTTTAATAGATAATAGTAGTTAAAGATGGCAGCATTAAAATGAAATTGGCATGAGGATATTGAATCCAACCATATGGGTCTAAATGTTTCTGGCCTGTGATGACTTCATAACGAATCATCACAAAACATAAGCATTGCAAAATGCGAAGTAAGAAAAAAACACCTGAGAGAAGATTAATCATCGGAAGCCTCTGAGGTAGTAATTTTTAAAATGAACTCTAAATGGAAACCTCAGAAATCAGAAAGTAAACTTGTATAGGTTATCCACTGGCTTAAGTCACGGAAAACATATTTTGGAGTCATGCTTCACTGATTTTTGTAGCTACACCAAGTGAAAACCAGAAGGCCATACACATACATGGGCTTTATGGTTTCCAGGTAGAGTGATTTTGATGTGTTTTGCACTATCAATTATATTTTTTAATTTCTTAGAGAATCAGGTCTCACACTCATTTCATAAGAGCTTATAATTTTTCTCAATGACAATGTTATGAAGAACCATAGCATGTACAATAGACGCCCCAGCGTGGGAAGCAGGGAGTCTGGACCCCCATCCACTCAGCTTCCCCCACCCCAGAGTGGCACTTACAGCATCTGGATCAAATCCCGGTGTTCCAGGGGACCCTTGTTTTAAGCCATACCAACCTGAAAAGCACCATGAATAATAACGAATCTACAGAACTATATTTGTAGCTCATGTACATTGTCTTTTATTCGAATCCTCTGTTGTAGATGAGGAAAATGAAAACTAAAAGAGTTAAAAGTACATCTATTAGCAGGTATTGCACTAATTCAGGCCTCCTAAGATGCAGAACGGCACTCTTTCTGTTATTCCAAGGAACAACATAAACAGACTGAAGACTGAAATAGTCAGTTGACCAGGCTTCCAGAAGAATGTACAAATAGTGGAAAAGAGGGAAAATACTAGGGAATTGCTACGTGACTGCCGACAGCTTACAATGATCCCCAAAGGAGCTAGCCAAGTGTAGTTTAGACTTTAGTAGTCCAAGATCTATTTTTGTTCCTAAAGTTTGTGTCCAAATATGATCAGGGCTGGGAGGGATAGAGAGTTAGCATCATATTCACTCTCAGGCCGACATCCCGCACGAGCACAGAGGTTCATTTTCCTCGCCACCTCAGCAAGAACACTTGAGAAGCTCAAACACCAAGGCAAGAGTACTTACTAGCAACAAAAAACATCAGAAGCCACCATGTGGAATATCGACATCTCTTACTCTATAAATATCCTAGCTACAAAATTCTGCTCTGAAGCAGATCGCAAGGTTTTCTTTTCAAATTACATTATTCGTGTCACCTTACAAATGAAGTGGAAAAAAAGAACAAATGAGGAACAAAAGATGTATTCCTTTGTACAGGCACAAAGGTGGGGATATCACCACGCAGTCTGTAGTTTAAATAAGCTAAAACAAACACAACCCAGGTAAAGGGCACGGTGGAAGCCTGTCCTTCTTAGCACTAGAACAGAGCATGCTTATCAGGTTGTAATGTGTATGCACATCATCTAGGGATCTTGTTCAGATGCAGATTCTGATTCTGTAGATTGGGTTTTGGACTAAGATTATACCTTTCTGGCTAGCCCTAGGTGATACTGATGTTCAGTTTTGCAGACCATACTTTGAGTAGTAGGAGAATGGACCACCATTCCCCAGGTACTGGACACAAAATACTCAGCCTCCATCCCTCAGGAAGATGGCACAGTTACATTTTCATTTTGCTAAATTCTCCAATTTAAACTTGGAGTTCTGAAAAAGAAAAAAAAACAAAAAAACAACAAGCATCTCTAGGAAGAATAACCTATTAAGATCTTGAGAATAAAGAGTATTCTGATCTCACCATTTAGACTCCAATTTTTGACCAATAAGATGTTTTTATTTCAAAGTTATGGATAAAATCATTTAGATCAGACCATTAAAAATTTGTCATAAAGTATTTTCCAATAGTAACTGCATTTAATCAAGTTACTTCTCATATTAATTTTCTATACATAGCATCAAAATATTTTAATTTTAACTTGACAAATTATTTCCTGTGTGTTACATTCTATGTAAATTTTACAAATTGTCTTTTTTTTTTTGTTCATATCCAATTTTATCATTGTGAATTTCTTTTTGGGCTAGTAGTTTAAGGGGTCCAAATATTGGGGGTGAAAAGTTTTCAGTTCTGAATCTGGCATGGCATTTGATTCTTCTGGGAAGTTTACTATGTCCTGTGTTAGCTGTTGTCCGAATGATTTTTGTGCTGATTCATTTCTATAAGAATATTTATTATACATTTTATAAAAGACAGAGTTTGTATTTGTTTCTCAGAACAAACTTAAACCTGGGAGTTCTGAAAAACTTTTGCGAGGACACAAACACTTAAACTTGGAGTAAGAGGGTAAAGGCACTGGATTTTGGTACAAAACAGGGTCATCCTGGATGAGTTTTAAGAAAAAGATGATTTTTGAGATGAAAGACCATGTTACAAGAGTTAGGGGGGGCGGCAGGGGAAAGCTAGCAAGGGATAAAGCAATGTCTGAAGCAATGAAACATGTCGAGATGAAAAAATATTTATTTGTTATTTAATAAAACATATCACCCTCCCTACCTTCAGTGTTGGTAAGTGGAATCAATTCTCTATCCATCCTGTAGCATATCCATCATTTCATATGTTTTCTTCTTTTCCAGTGATTACTCATCTGCATTTGCAAAAGGCTAATGGAATTTTATAAACACTGTCCTAGATCCCCTTTACTCAAAAAATCTCATAATTTCACAATGATGTTATTTGTGAGTTGCGCTTCTAGACCACAAAATAGAAAAAAAGAACTTTTAATTTCTATTCTTTGGTAAAATGCAAGTAGGGAATTAATCCTTAGACTTCATTGAAGCACCCACACTTGTGGTAATTACGATGATTTACTAATGTTCCCTAGTGGAATGGCCTATATGAACAATTTGAAAATGAATCATTATATACTGTATTTCAAATTCAAAATGTCCATGGGATGTATGCATTCCCTGTATATTCTGGATTCCTGTTAATTCTCTCTTTATAGCAGAAAGTTCTTTATTGGATTATACTAAATAAGGCAGCTAAAAATTATAAGATGCTATTCATGACTACTTACATTTAAAAAAAAAACCCAAATGTTGTGAATTAATAAAAAAACAGATGCATGCAAAGTAATGGTCATCTGTTTTCTTTTTTCTCCCTACAAATTTGGCATCTTGCCCATAGAGTCGTAACTTTCACTTGTGTTACTTCTAGCAATTACAGTCATTATTTGAAAGATTAGATTCCATGTAGGAGAAAGACTGCAGTTGTGCTGTGGCTTCAGAATTGTCTATCTCAAAGCACACATATGCTGGCCTAAGGAATTGCCTTAGATCAATCAGCACAGTCCCATAACCTCATTTTTTTAAACTCTTACTGTCAGTCCAAAAATTATGAGTAGCAAATCAATGCCACAATCTATTTTTTATTTTTTCATACAACATAAGAGCAAATGACTATTCTACCACCAAAACTCTTTTTAGAGAGCAATTTTTCAAAGTTTTCAGACATTTTCAATAGAGTATCCTATCATAAGTGTGGTTTGTATCTCTAAACCAAAAGACACTAGAGTTGGGAGACAAATTATAGAGTGAGCATAAAATGCTTGTGAAATTAAAAGTATAACAAGATCATGAAAATGAAATTAATAATATCCTTGAGGTTCGGCGGGTAGTGTCAGTGATTAACCTCTTATGTATCATAGATACTTGATTACTGTGTGCTCTTGTGGTTTGTACAAAATTTTAGAATATACTGTACAATATGTGACAAGATAAAGTTATTTGTTAAAATTATTCACATTTTTGAAAGTTTCAGAAATGTTTAGTATTTTTTAAATTACTTCTGATCCATTTATCCTGCTTTGCAATGATGATTATAAAGACAATTATCAGTGCTGAAGCATTTAAGGAAAAAAAAGGAAGACACTAAAATTTAACAGAAAGATCACACTTGGTATTTCTATGTGGAAATGCTAGTTGTAAATCAGGCAGTGTCTCTATATTAAATCACAGAAAGGTCATCAAATGCTACTTCTTTGAGTGACATTATGTCAAATAAGAACCAAGAGTAAAGATGGTACAATCTTAGGACTTCTGGACAGCTGACTTATGCAAAACATGAAAATTAGGAGCCGACGCTAGCTAGAAATTATGATACTCCTGACATGTGCTTATTCCGCAGTAATCTGGGAGGCGTTGACCGAGCTGGACCCAATTTCAGACCTAGACTCACTGCAAATGTCTGAGTTCAAGCCAACTCTTCTCTAATCTGCTACTTATTTATCCATGTCAGGACACTACACTCTATTTGAAAAGAGAGTTCCAAATTCTGCATTAGGACTTTCATTCTTTAAATGATATTAGACAGATTTTTACCAACCACAACAACACAATATTTAGGTGCCTAAGCTTTGTAAGATGTTGATCATCTGGACTGCCCCTGAATCTCAAGGAATGTTGTTATCAATTGCATCTTCATGATTTTTTAATGCTTTTAATTTTCATAAATATTTGCTTACCCCAAAATTTGGTTTTCACTCAAGTTAGGAGTGTGGCTAATGAAGTGAAAAGTATTGTATGATAATACATTTTCATACTGCTGCTTTAGTATTACCTAGCATAGTTCTCCTTTAAGTAAATACTTCCCATCTTTTTTTCTACTCAACCTATTAATGACCATGTGAAATAATGATGTCACTCACTGGATCCACCTGTGCATGGTGACCAGGTGGCTTCCAGGAAGATGCCTTTTAAATTCTTCAGTCAGCAGCTGCAGCTCTGTCTTTGTTCTATCATTCTAAAAACTCCCCTGTACTTCTCTACAAACACATATGATAAAATATGCTTATTAAAACACCTAATGAGATATTATATACCATTTTAGACATTCCATGCTGAGAGCAACCTGACAACTAGGGTTCATTAGTAAAATAGTAATAATCATTATTGTTTAAAAAAAATGGGAAACCAGGCAAGGTAAGGGATGGCAGAAAAAAATACTTAGCATGAAAAGAGATAAAGGGAGGAGAGATGGGAGAGTATGACAGAGAAGGAATGAGAGACAAAAAGAGCAAGAGACAGGGAAAGGGAGAGAGGAAGGGAGGGATGGATGGAATAGGCTTGGGAACATGTTAGCTATCTTCAAATATTAGAAAAGCCACATTAGACCTATGTTGTTTGCTAAAGAGAATAATAAAATTCTAAGTGTGGGAATTATAAGGAGGCAGAGTTCAGCTGTCCAAGTTTTGCAAAGTGACACCCCTATTATTATTAAGTATTCAAAAACAATCTAGAAAACCCCTCACAGAACTGCATTTGTAGGCAAACCTGGGCCAGCTCACTGCTTTCACACTTGAACTTGCACATGAAATGCTGGGGTTCTGTTGAAATGCAGATTCTGACCAACAGGTCTGGAAGGGCCTCAGACGGAGTATTTCTTATAAGCTCCCTGGTGATGCCCTTGCTGCTCCTCTGTGCAACACAAATGCAGTAGCAAGGGACCAGGTGGTCCTTAAGGTGCCTCCTTGCTGTCAATAGTTAGCACTTCCTCAGCCAGGGAGCGAAAGAAAGAAAATCACAAGTCAAGAGTCAGCTACACTGCACACTCAAATTTCATTGATAAAATAGCTAAACGTTTCACCCTGTCTTTTTAGAGGCAGAAAATAGGTGGAAAACAACACTTCAGAGATAATAGCATAAGCACTGGGATAATGATACTAAAATGCCCTCCAAGAAAATTGGCAGCAGTTCCAGATTCATACCCAGCACAGACAACTGTGAGGAGCTTGAAACCAAATGTAACCGCTGATATTGAAATTGGACCCTGCCGGCTAATAGCATGTTCACACAAGCCAGTGTTTAGGAGACAAAGATTGAAGATTGAAGAACTCCACGATGAGACAAGGATCAGAATATGTTGTACCATTGAGCCATAGTAGGGGTGGAATTACAAACCAATACACTGAGCTGCTCTGTCTTCCTTTTGACCTTTGGACTCGAGCAAACCCAAAACGGAAAGAGAATTGGCATTTTGGTTGCATCTCATGCTACTTTTAATCAGCTGCTCCTTATTCTGTGCAAACAGCTTGACCAGAGGCCAGCTGAAAGGGCTGTCACTCGGTCAACAGGAAGTGAGCCCGGACAAAAGGTCCAAGTTTAGGAATGCCTCTCTGGATTTTATTTTGTTACAGAGCCTAGTCAAACTCAGTTCTTGAGGCCAGAGCCAGAATAAAAATGAGCTCACAGGCTAACCGTGGGCTTTTTTAAAAGTACATTTTAAAGTTGCAGTCCCCTCAATACAGTGCTCTACAGAAACCCAAAATAGAGGAAAAGTCAAAATGCAAGAGGGGGATATGAAATCCTTAATTAAATGTACTTTGCAACTACATTTAAAATATGTTTATTAATGTTTTGCCCCCTAAAATAAACTTATTCTTCAGATTCTTTCCTCTGCTCTTTGTGGTCACAAGAGGTCATTCTTAAGAATTTAAAGAGAGCCTCTCATATTTCCAGGCTAAAATGTTTAATAAATTCAGTGTACAGCATGTATATTTTAAAGGAGCACCACCTTTGTGCTGTAAAGTACTGAGTTTCACTGAAACCTTTATAAGTTTTGTAGCCAGACAAATACAAGTTCAAATCCCCTGTCTGCCACTAACTGGGTGTGGCACATGAGCCTGAGTTTCCTCTTATTGAAATTGGACGTGATAGTAGTTGAAAAAGAATAGGTAACACAAAATGCTACAAAAGAAATACATTGGAAAATTTTATCAGAATGCTTACAGGCTACTTGTGGGCACTCTGGGAGATCACATATGCAAAACTTCTTAAGTATGATAAGCCATCAGTGGTAGACTGATAATAGAAAGTAGAAACTATAAGATAATTTGCCTCACTAAAGTTAACTTTCCAGGAATCAAACTGATTTTGTCTAAGAATGTAGAGTCAATGACAGTTCCCTTGGTAATCTGGAGACATCTAAGAAGACATATGTGCACATTTGATCCTAAGAACACTGCCTTCCAAAAAATGGAATATTCAGCTGTGCAGTTGAACATGCATTCAAGTAGAAGTCAGACTATGGGAGATAAGACAATTAAAACATTAAAAGGAAAGGAAAAAGTTTGAAAGACAAACAAACGCAAGTGGTTATATTAGTTTAAAAATACTAAGTGATTACATAATACTAAAATCAGAAAAAAAACTGTTTTCTGAAGGAGTGTTTAAGAGCAGCTGCTACACGCAGTGCCCTGTACTAGACACTCAAGAATTAGAAATGCAGAGATTTTGAGAAGCAGAGGAGTGTGGGAATTAGGACAATGGACCCTGGGGCTAAGCAGCCTGGATTTGAATCCACAGAATCTTACTCAGTGTGTTAGAGGAATTACCGTGCCATCGTTGCCCCATCTGGAAAGTGGGATACTAATTTCACTCACTTCACAGGGCTCTCCTGAATATTAACAGACTGCCTATATGGACTACATGCAACAGTGCTGGAACATGACGAGGTCTGTGAGCAGTGACTGTGAGCCGTGCACTGTTCTTACATCGATAATGTCATAAAAGAGGAGACGTACTAAGGAGGAGCTGTGGAAAATCTGAAAACAGAGGACCCCTCATGTGCTGGCTGATAATCTTTTGGCCTGCAGAACCATTCTTCTGCTGAGTGTCCTTGGGGACCACATTTCCCAGATTCTTTGTCAAATGGATTTCAGTAGGCTTAGCCAATGGAACGTCACGACAGAAGAATAAAAGCGTGAAGAAGAAAAGACAATGTATTTCTTTCTCCTACAGTGTCTCCTCCTGGTTCAAGCTCCTACTGGACACCCTTTCTGTAGTTCTTGCTTTCACTGAACGGCCCCAACTTCTGGGTTATGGAAACCCCATCTTCCACCTTTGTCTAGACCTATGGTGCTAGCCGTTTCCTGTAACTCCACCTCCTCCCTCTGCCCCTCCAAACCTAGATGTGTGAGCAGACCCTGCTGTCCTAACCTCTGGGTTGCCCCTCTAGGCTGTGTTTAGCTTCTGAGCTCTTCCATCTCTATGGAAACAACCCCCGTTTATGAACTGCCTCGGGGCATTTCTGCTTTCCTGACTGGACTTTCACTATAAAATGCTGTAAAGCAAGCTGAGTCCTGTACAATGGATTAGATGGGGCCATGCTAAAATGGAGATAAAGGACATTTAAAGTTGACTGCATGCCCAAACCAGATTAAATAAATCATGACCTTAAACTTTCAATGAGGAGGTTGACAATAGTTAAATTTTGTTACATACACAAGATTGGTTGCATCAACCTCATACAACTGAGTTGTTAGAAAGTTCCAGACCAAGCCTATCAGGATTCAAATTCTGGTTCTGACACTTGTTGACTGTATGCCTCTCTTTGCCTCAGTTTCCTCCTCTGAAAAACAGAGATGATAAAAGCGCTGATGTTACTGGGAGGATGAGTTAATTTACATAGAAAACTGAGAACAGGGGCCATGCAGTGCTTTATATTTTGTGGATTCCATTGAAAAGTAGCAAGCAAATTTGTCAGCACAGATTTATACATAATGAGCTTGATTTTCTGGTATTTCAATTCAAAAAGAAAGCTTAAAACCATTAAGAGTGAGATTGCTTTTAGAAATGCAAGCCTGCTGAGGGCTGGGGGCTCTGGCTTTCTGGGTCGCTGCTGCGTTCCCAGAGGTTACCATCTGCCTGAGTCACTGCAGAAGACAGCCATGAGGGACTGAATGAGCAGAGATCCAGGAGCTAAGTTTTGCTGACTTCCAAAGTAGGGAAGACCGATAAAAACTTGACCGTCTTTTTAGATATTAACAAAGTATTAAGTCAGAGAAACAAGAAGACATAATAACTAGGAAGTATCAGAAAATCACAGGATCACAACACCTACCTGTGATCTAGACATTATTCTAGGTTCTGAGGAAACTGCAGCGAACATTTGTACCATCAGGAACTTTATGCTAGCTGGGAAGGCAGAAAATAATATATACTACTTAATACAGTTCAAAAGATTCAGTACAATAAAGGATGGGATGGAATGAAATAGATTGTCTGCGTTATGAAAAAAGTAATAAAGCGGGGGAAGAGTGAGGAAGTGACAGGGTGCTGTCTTAGATAGTACTGTCATGGAGGGGACTCTGTCATGGAGGGGAAGAGATGACATTTGAGCAGAGACCTGCACAGAGTCAGCGGTGACCCCAGGGTCTTTCTGTGGAAAGCATGTCACAAGCAGATGGAAGAGTTAATCTTCATTTTGACAAGAACCTTGACCTTACTAGGGAATGCACTATGATTCCTTCCAAATTCAGATGTCTGCAATATAAGATTTGTTAACCTCGCTCATAGAATTAAACACAAGTGAGTCATAATGGAACGCCATGAGGAAATATAGCATGTATCTTTGAAATTACAAAGAAATGGGCACTTTCACTACTGAGAAACAGCAAAAAAAATTTTTTTTAAACAGAACAACCCTTTATATTAACTTATGCCTGATACACACGTCTGCTCTGAATTTGATAAACACGATTCGAGGATAGGTAAATGCTAAATCTGTACTGATGGAGTCGCCTTATTGGCTCTGGATTAGCTACCTTCCTTTGGTCTCCGTTTTTTTCCTGCCACACTAGCAGAGGAATGCAAGGGCAACGATCCATTCTCCTAGCCTATCTCCTGCATCTAGCTTACCTCTGTCATTTCCAATTCTTTTGCTAGAACTGACTTTCCAAAACATAGCTCTCACCACATTATTTTCCTCTGCCTCTACATCTCTCCTTGGTTCCCATTGCCTTTGTGATATGCTCTTTGCTCTGACTTTTACACAACAAACTTCACAGTAAGAACTGAGCTTGCACGTCAGGTTATATCACTGGCTCTTCCTGTTCACACAAGCACTCGACTTTTAAGCCATCGGAAAAATGCTATGCACTTC
Organism: Micronycteris hirsuta; assembly: GCA_004026765.1. Classification (NCBI taxonomy): domain Eukaryota; kingdom Metazoa; phylum Chordata; class Mammalia; order Chiroptera; family Phyllostomidae; genus Micronycteris; species Micronycteris hirsuta. The sequence goes on along the minus strand of PVJI01000102.1, from coordinate 364,473 downwards.
TGCAGCTTTCTGCCACAGCCATGTCCCTTGTTCTCCAGGTCAATCTTTCTCCGCCATCGCTGCTAAACAAACTTCCATTCATGCTTTAGAATCAAGTTCAAATATCACCTCCTCCCTAAAAGTTTTCTCTGTGCTTTATCCATATGTAGAGAAAATTTAATCAGTTCTTCATTGTTGACGAAGAGCGCTTTATTTGTAGCACTATTGCAGAGCTGTTAAGAACTTATAATTGGGAACTGCCTGGACTCGGGCTCTGAGGTTTGGAGGCCAAATGATCTTAAAAATAGAGTCTGGGTGTCCTCATCTGTGAAATGCTAATAACCTTAACATCTACCTCACAGAGCTATTGGGGGATTTAAATGAGTTAAATCATGCGGAGTCATTAGAAGACCTGACGTGTATAAATTGCTCACTGGACATCAGATGTTATTATTAGCTATTATGCTCCTATTATTTTTAGTTGTACAGATATAGTATGTGCCCCTCCTACTCTCTGAGTACTTGGGCATAGCCAATATATCTTCCCCATTTCTTATTCCCAGTGCCAAGCACAGGATCAGCCAAAAAGACACATTTGACAAATGTTGGACACAACAAATTAGACTGAGCAAGGAGTATGTGTAAATCCCACTCGGTATTAAATGTCAGCCTAAATGTTCATTTTAATGTGTTGCATGTGTTAAATAAGAGAACGACTAATAATCCCCATCAAATATGAAGACTTCTGAGGAAAAACAATATAGAGATAGAGGAGCAATTACCTCCATGGGAGTCTGAGTAGCATTATTGGTATAGAAAAAAAAAAAAAGAAAAGTCAATCATGGCAAGAGAGCCTTTTGCTGCATAAAGCAAAAACGAGATAGGAAAAAATTAAATACTTTTCAGAAAGGGAATCATGGCTGTTGCTACCTCCTCAGGACAGTTTTTAAGTCAGAGAATAATTCTGGCATTTTAAAGTATGCCATAAATCCCTCTCTAACCTACTCAAAGCATCTGATACGATCATATGCTACCCGTATTGACTTACTGCATTGTTGATGCATGAAGGCCTCTAAACATGAAGGCACTAGGCTAGGCACGAGAAATACAAAAAGTGAGTGAGATCCTGAGGACTGGGGAGGGAAGCCCAGGGCACAGAGTGCTTTAGAGAGTGATGAGCACCATTCTCTTTCCCCAGAGCACGCTCATGTCAAAGGAAGTTATGGGTGTTGAGTCTGAAGCCACATCCAGCATTTCATTCTGTTCAGATTTGAAAAAAGCAAGGCAAGAAGAAAAGTGTAGAATGAAATTAGGAAAGGAGGAAAGTGCATTTTTATAAGCTTCACTGGGGCCCAGCAATATTTTATTTCAAATGGAAGGTGACGGAAGTGGGTGAAATGTGGTGTCTCACAAAGAGGAGTTTTATAGGCACCCTGCTGCATGCTTTTCTCAGGCACTCTGCCTCCTCCCCTCACCAAGAGAAATGGAAAAAAATATATATATAGGAGTAACTGAAGGAACTGAAGAAATCTTGGCAGGATAATTAATGAATGATAGGTCAGTCACCCATGTTAAAAAAAAAAAAAGTCAAGTGTAAGAAATCATGGCTTTGTCAAGAACTTTGAGGTTTTTAGACTGGAAGCAATTTGTACAATGACTATTTTGACCATACAACTTCCTAATCTCAGTTCCCATAAAGTCTGGGTGGGGGCCAACTGGAATGATTCGTCTCAGCTGCACAGATATCGTCCGCAGAGGAAATAAAAGGATTTTAAACACTGGAGTCATTTCCTTTGGTTCTCAGCTCTTTGAGGAAAAAAAAATTCCTTTTGGTCAGTGATATCTCCAGCTCAATTCCTGCAGCCTAGCTTAGAAAAATAACAAAATCTGTTCCCCGAAACACTTTCCAATCAGACAAGCATGGCTTTCAACTCAAAACATTTAAGTCCAATAAAAGACTTTCCTTTGCCCGGGGGTTCTAGGAAGACTAACACCTTTTTAAGGTTCAGACTGCTCTCTAACGAGTTACATAAAAATCCACAAGCAGTGTAAATGTCAAATGTGAAAGGATGTGAGAGAGAGAGAGAGAGAGGGAGAGAGGGAGAGAGAGAGAGACACATATAATGAAATCTCGAGCTGCTCCTTTGGAAATGCTGCTGAGGGGTCTGGCTGAAAATAATAGGGCCCATTTATGACGCACGGCACAAACGGTAATAGCAAGCTCCCTCTCAAGTGGAACCTTAGCAGCTGGGGAATGGTTACCTGAATGAGTGGAAAGCAGAAAAGCAGCACTTTCCAAATATATCCTCCAGCTAAGGACTTTGGGAATGGCTGCAAAGATTATAAAGAAAAGATGGATCGTCAGAATACTCCTCAGCTCATACATATGCATTCCAAATGCCAAAGGTGGAAGCCCATCGCACACGGCATTATTCACATACCACCGACTTTGAAATATTAGACAGCCTTTGTCCAAGATTGATCTACAAGGAACAGGCCAGGACTAGAGCTCTCCCCGCCGCTGCTTTGTGTTTTGCTTTGTTGGTTCTAGTTTTTATTTCCCTGTAAGGCCCTTGGTGTTAATTCTCAAGTATTTGGGCCAGTTTCTTGGTAAAAAAAAAAAAAAAGACGCAATAAAACAGGCTGGGCCACATATCAAGTAGAAAATATAAATAAGTGGAATTACATTACTATCTTGTTATCAAATCTTAAAGTTGTAAAATTATTTAAGTTACTTATTACAGGATACTTGTGGACATTCTCATAGATTGTAATCATTAAATTTAAGAAGGATTCATGCAGTATTTATAGTTTATAGATAATTTAATTTAAAAGACAGCACCAAGAGAATCAAAATCTGCTTATTGCACTCATCACATGCTGCAGCTAAGGAATAAATTACTTTTTTATCCTTTTCAAATGTGCATATCCAAAACTGAGAAATATGTGATATACTTATTTACTAACCAGCATAACATACAATGACAGAACAAGCCTCTACCTGCTAAATGATTCTAACGACTATCTGCTGAGACATGGGGAAGGTAACCTTCCCATGGAGTAGCCTTTCTCATTGCTTTCTTTCCTTCAGTGGGTAGTTAGGAGTTGTAAGAAAACGGAATGCTTTTGCTAATGTTTCTGAAATATATATATTCGTACCACAACAGTAGACTTTTCATTGCATGTAAATTTAAAGCCAGTGTTATTGGAAAAGCTCACCTCCTACTCTTCAATCTTTGCTCTTCAAGGAATTTCAAGTTCCGAAGCAAAATGCCACCAAAGTGACTCAGAACATGAACAGATATGAAAGTTCTGTTTTCAGTTAGTCTTGTGACGCGTGTGTTTTCATTCTTTCCCAAGACACAGGTGAACTCTCAACTTTTAAGTCATAATATGAAAACCCTACTTTGTTAGTATTATTATAAATGGAACTGATTGTGCAATATCCCCCAAATAAAGGTAAAAAGGGCGTTACTCTCTTTATATATGATGGTCCTATGAATAGGGCCCATAGCTTCCATTTTTTTAAGCCTACAATTTAAACTCTTTTTCCAGGTTTCCGTTGATAACCATCAGCAGTACATTGGCAAAGCATTGGGCTAAATATAGGGTTGAGGACTTTGAACATGGAGCAGTTCGTAGGCCAAACACAGAGACTCACAGAGGCATCGACTATCAGATGAGAGTAAAAACCATTCTCTACATATGCTATGTGATAAATATTAAAGTCACACAAAACACCCAAGCCCAGAACTAGCTGTATGCTGTCATCTGTTCAACTACAACACTGAATTATTAGAATCACTCTTAAATCAGAGAGTCAAACTTATTTTTAGAAACCAACTGCTGACTTTCATCAATTCTCTACTGAAAGGTTTTCTCCTTTGTCATTCACCTAAGGAAAACTCAAATGTATTCCGGATGAGATGTTTGTAATACAGGCAGCATCGTCTCCTAGCACATAGTGGGAACTCAATACCTCGTGGTTTTAAGCAAGAGAAATGCATGGTGTCTGGTAATAGTTTTGCAGGGAAAACCAAGCTAGTACAGCTAAACCATTGCTGGAAAAAGTCAACAATATCACTAGGTGGTAAATTATCTGACAGAGGCGCTAAGAATTCATAGAAAAGAGACTTTATACCGTGAGCTCATGTAGATAGAGAAGCTTGCACTGTCTAAGTAGAATTTGAAGTTACCCAGTAGTTTAAGTCTGGTTTATAATGGAAGAAGTCCATAAAGAATGGTCTTCTGGGAGGTGAGGATGGGTTGAGTGGTATAGGCGTGGTATGTTAGGAGAGTGAAGCAACTGCCTGTTTAGTGGTAAAAGTACATGTTGAAACAGAATAAAAAAATACTGTGAGTTGATGGCTCTTTAATGCCACACTGAAGGACTCAGACTTGATAAGGAATAGAATAACAAGTAACAAACAGGTCTTAAGCAGTTAAGGGACACAATTAAAGCACTGTTTTTTAAAAGGCAAAGAATCTGCAAAAGAACCCTAACTTCAAAATGTTTTTAACAAGAATGTGTATTTAGTCCAGCTGGGTGATAAATGGCTATAACTTTATTCTGGTTTCTAATCACAACCCAAATCACACACATGATGATTTCTTGGTGCTACATCCAGGTGCTGAGAATCTAAGGTGTGGGTAAGTCATTCATTACGTTATTTGTCCAGACATCCATTGGATAAATACTTCATGTGTCAAGCATGTGCAACCACAAGTGGACAAGAAATGTACAAGATACAGTTGTTTTTTTTCAATCTGAAGAAGTATATAATTCTTGCTCTCGATAAAGCCATGGTTTAAGAGGAACATGAAAGAGAAAAATCACTGATCATATCCAGGTTGTTAAGAGATGGCTAAACTTTGGAGAGAACAGAGTTTTATTAAGAGATATAGAAGACGGATATCTAAGTCAGCTTGAGCAGGACTAGAGGGAAAGATAAAGCTTTGAAGGCTGGAGCTAATAATCCACTGAGTTTTGAAAGACAAGGAAGAGGACAGAGACAGCATGGGCAATGGATGAGACTGAATAACCAGGCTTTTGAACAAAGCCAACCTGAATTTATACCCCGTATCTGTTATTTCATAGTTGTGGAGACATGGACGAGTTCCTTGTCTGTTATACCTATAAAGATGAAGATAATAAGTATAACAATTGGGAAAACACTGCCACAACCTATGTAAATCCCTTAGCATAATTTCTGTACACAATGAGTGCTTAATACATGCCAGAATTTATTATTAAATGGGGGACAGATGATGTTTCGGGCAAAGGGAACACGCACCAGAGTGCATTTGCATATGATGAGGAAATAGCTGGATATGATGGAAATGAGAACTGACCAGGGTCATCAGCACGGCCACATAGGTTGCTCATTGTACAACTCCAGGGGTGCCACTCACATGGACTTCAGTGTGAATTCCCCCTCAGTTTCAGAGTTGTGCAGGGCTCACATTACACAAGAGTGTAGTCAGCCTGGCATTAGAGCGAGGACAGGCCAGATCATGAAAGCTTTGCCTTATGTTCCATAGTAAGTAATTAGAAGTCTACCATAGTTGACATCTCATTCCCAATGACAGAGACCTAAAAATGACACACGTAATTGAATTTTAATGAAGATATTCATCCTTAAACATTCTTATTATTGAATAAATGACCTATATTTCTCCTTGTTGAATTTCAATACTCTTACATTATTTTCACATCACTTGTTTTAGTTGTTTTACTAGATGTCTGTTATCTTTTAATGGATTACACAGATTATCTGAGAAATACTTATTAGCCTTTATTACGTGCTAGATCTTGGTTTTGCAGATAAGAGGAAAATATGGTTTCTCATTCAAAGAATTTGTAGTCCAGAGGAGAAGACATAAATGTCAACAATGATATCTATCAAACAAAAATATCTTCAGTAATTATCATACATTACGTTTTGACCTAGTAATTAGCAGAGTAGAAATAAATTTTTCTATTTTTCTTTTCCCTACTGTAGCTAGTTTCTCATGCTATCTCACGGTCTTACCAATTATCTCTTCAAATGGTCATAAAATGCTCTAGTGTTTTGAACAGAGTAGTCACTTCTGATATGTGCATTTATGTTATGTTGGAGACTTCAGTGATTTGATGAAAAAATTACATTCATCAGTCTAGATTTTATACACCTGAAATATTGTTCCTATAGAAAAAAAAAAAACAATATGATTAAGTTTACTTGCTCACAGGGTTAGGAAGTTTAGTGACTCCTGCTACATAGTCACAAAAAACCACCTTTGCTTGTAAACAGAGCTGACAGATAAGAGACATCTCCGTTGTCCCTCCAAATTCAATTTTTGGTTGGCTTCTCACAGATAAAGCATCAATAATTTAATCAATTATCGATAATTTCCAAATTGTTTGGGCTCGTGTTTTGTGTCTTTAAAAACATTCCAAGGGCCTTACCACTTAAAGTGAGCTGTGGCTCCCTGGACCAAGGACACAGTCAAGTTTTAATGACACACATATTACCCAGGAGGTCATTTTTTTCCCTGCTGTCCAGGACAGCTTGGACGACCATGTGACCTGGGCAAAACATCGCTCCCAGTTCCTGGCTAGAGAGAGAGAGAAAAGAATTTCCTCTCTACACTTAGAGACTGAGTTTGTATTTTTGGAGTGGATCTGAAGGTCACAGCCCGTGTGTTTCCACATGTGTGCAGTTGGCTAACGATGACTGGGAATTCTGAACAGCCACCTACAAACTGTTCAGAGCCTGAATGAAACCAGTTGCAGCACTGAGCTTCAGGTGGTGCTTAACTGTCCAATTAAAACCAAATGAAAAACCTTTACCCTCACCCCAACCATTATTTGTTCAAAACATTCAAGGAACTCTGGCAATGTCAAGGCTCACTGTTAACTCTGGAGGAATATCAATGCCATGAGACAGGATGTTATAGTCCCCAATGCATAGGGACTTCACAGTTGCCTGTGAACAAGAGAGCTGACAAAACACACCCAGGCCTCACTCCTGAATGAGATCATTTGAGTTACAAATATGAAATAGATGCCTTGCTGTTATGATATTTCCTATAAAAAAATTGCATCGACGAAAACAAGCTAAGTACAAGTGATGACTCTGGAGAAGTAAAATAATTTTCTCAGTAGTCCCAATAAGTAGGATGCAGTATTAAGATCGGAATCTGGAGGTAGAACATCAAGCCTGAGACCCAAATCTCTCACGAACCAGAGAAAAAGAAAAATGGAGTTAGAATCCAATCCAAACATTATAAAAATTTAGACTAAAACTTGGGCAGGGGACTCTAGAGGGAGGTTGAGGTAGTAAAACATATGCCTGTTAAACAGACCTGTTAAAAAAACTAGGCACAAACTCAATGTTTCTTTAAAACACAAGAAAATGAGAGACACGGCAGCCTTTGGGTTGGAGTTAGAGATTTGAAAGCAACTTCAGGCAGTAAGAAATTTATGAGCACAGGGGAAGAACTGTTAGAGAAAAGAAAATTTTAAAAAGGGGAAAAAAAAACCAACAAAAAAACATGACCTTAGCAGGCATTTGGGTGTTTTCCACAGGAACTGGTTCATGGATAAATTCAAAACATTTAAAAGTCCTTTTTGATTAAACTTTATCATACTTTTAGAATCCAAATAGAAAACAGTTGTTTATGCCTGGGTTCATCCATCAAGGAGATAATGACCCCAAAACACTTTGCACAACCAAGTGCAAGCTATTTAAAGAAAAGAGGGAGCCTGGGTAAGTAATTGGGATAGACTGGCCTCTTCAGAGGTCTTAACCTTATTCCCATGAGCAAACGAGGGAAGCAAGCTAAACAGAGCTTAAATAAGATAAAAGAGCATTCGCTGTGGAACTCTACCACATAGGCCCTATAAGGAAGCACTGCCTCGTTTTGAATCCTGAGAGTAAGAGCAACTGTCAACTGCCCTTGGTCTGTCTGCTACCCTCATAATTCTGCGACATTTTCCCACATGCAATGGACTCAACTGATGCGTACTTACAAGCTAAAACATGTAGAAATGTAGACATTTGTCCATGTGACTTAAGTGTGAAATTGAAGTTAACAGAAAACTATCCTTAAAATACATTTATTTATCGACATTTAAAAATTACTCTAAATAAAACAAAAAGAATAAGACAGTTTCAAAAGGTGTCTATGCTTTCAAGGCACAATCTGCATGCTCTTTCACGCTTCTGTGAAATGACAAAACAGGATTAGAATGCCTGATCAATACGGTTTCTAGTGGCGTGGAAGTGGGTGGGTAAAAACTACTGCCTGTTTCTTTCAAACGGCCTGCCTTCACATAAACTAAGAACAGCGTGCATGTGTCTGCTTGTCACGAATAACACTCAAGGTCATTTACTGCTGGTTTCACATATGGGGGTTATTTTGAATGAGAAAGAGCAAAGAGTAAAGAGAGAGGTTTTGGCAGACATTTGGATGCTGGCTACATGAAAGTTCAAGAAGTTACTCAGCATCTCCAGGCTTGATTTCTCATTAGTAAAATAGGGATGATAGTAATAACTTTTGAAGTCACTTGATACCCACTGACCAATGGTGTAGGCTCTTGAAAGTTGAAGAGAGATATTCTTTCAAGGGCCACACAGGTACACAAAGAGTGGGATGGCTTTAAGAAAATAAGAGTGGTTTATGCTACTCTAAAAAGCATTCACATCTAAATACTTCTGAGCAGTACTGCAGCCAAACAACATTCCTTTACTAGACAAATTTGCCCTTTTGATGGATTATAGGAATGTTCTAAGGGACTTCTAGATCTTCGTGTGCTGAACTTGACCAAGGCTGAGCTACACAACGTATTAGTATAGGTATGCCTCCTGTCTCTATCACCGCTGCTTACATATCTCGGAGGACTCCACAGCTCATCATCTACTCATTCCCAAGCTCCTTCTGGTAGGGTCTTCTTCTGTCCTAGGCCAACAAACCAAAGACCCCACTCCTGACTCCTGTGCTGGGATTCGCTTCCTTTTTATTATTTTCTTAATTTAATTTTTGTTTCTTTGGTTGACTGATTGGTTGGGTGGGACATAGGTTGAAGAGTTTCTTTTTGCTTAAGGGAATTCAGAGAGAAAAGACAAGATAAAAATTTTGGTGGAAGCCCGACAGCCCCTGGTGCTCCCAAAGCCTGGGTTATTAGAGATGTCCTAGTTCTTTCTCCCAAAACAGATAAACTATCTTCTGGCTTGCTGTCACGTCTGGTGTTTCCATCAGCTCATGTATCACGCTGACTTTTTATTGTCTACAGAAGTTCACTAATAAAATGGAGCCGTCTTACCTGGAAATTAACACGGCATATGTATTTTTTTAAGTTTCTCTAACAGGAAGCAAAGTTACAGAATGGCTCTTCACCAGTAAATTTTGCAGGACCGAGAGAGAGGAAAGATAGGCTAAACTGGACAGCATAATAGGATGCATGTGGTGATAATGATAATTCACATTAATTGGACATCATAGGTAAAAATACAATGATGCAAAGTACCAATATTAACTTTCCCACAGAGTTCAAACATACACACTTGTGATTTTATTTGAAAGCAAATAAAATATATGCAATTTTAACTCATTACTGTCTTACATTCTCTTACAATAGAAGACAACTCCAAAGACCCTGACCACTATCTAAGGCAGAATAACTTCTCTAGGACTTATTTGGTTCCTCTAACACAGCAGATGCTTAGTTACAAAGACCTATGGGACTTTCATTTCAACCTTTTTTAAAAAAAAAAAACCTACATTTTATAAAACCGAAACATACCTTTAAGGTAAATCTTCATAAAATTATTTTGAAAACACATATATGATATAATTAACCCCAAAATATTTGCTCCTGTCTCATGTAATCATTCATTTATGTATAAGTATATAAATAAATATATTAACATATATAATAAAATTGTATATACATATATATATTTCATTTGAAGTTACTCATTTGATTCTAAACAGTGGTTAAAACTTGTGAGAGATTGGCAAAAATTCTACTTTTTGTACAGAAATCTTTGGCTTGCTAAGTTTTTTTTTAGTCAGGAGAAAATATCAGCAAACAGTATTTATGATAAAGCATTAACATTTCAAATATATAAGAAACTCATACAACTCAATACCAAAAATCCCCAAACAACCCTATTAAGAAATGTGCAAAGGACCTAAGTAGCCATCTTTCAGAGAAGACATGCAAATGGCCAACAGATATCTAAAAAATACTCAGTATCACGAATCATCAGAGAAATCCAGATCATGACCACAACGAAATAACACCTCATATCTCATACCTGTTAGGATGGCTATTGGAGACAGAGAGAGAGAGAGAGAGATGGACAGACAGAGAAAGTTGCTGGCAAGAATGTGGAGATAAGGAAACCCCCCCTTCACACAGCTGGTAGGGATGCAATTTGATACAGCCATTATGCAAAAACTGAAAATAAAACTACCATAGAATCAGCAATACACCTTCCAGGTGTATCGCCAAAGGAAATGACATCAAAGAGATATACCTGCACTCCCATGTTCATTGTAGCATCATTCATGATGGCCCAGATGCAAGAGTCCCTTGAGGGATAAATGGGTAAAGAAATTGTGATACATACTCACACACACTAGAATATTATTCAACCTGAAAAAAAGGAGATCCTGCCATCTGTAAGAACATGGGTGAACCTAGAGGGCATTGGGCTACATCAACTAAGTCAGACACAGAAAGAAAAAAAGAGTATATGATATCACGTACATATGCGCTATAAAAAATTAAATATCTAGGAGCAGAGAGTACAAAGGTGATTATCACAGGCAGAAAAGCAGGATAAATGAGTTGTTGATTTAAGGGTACAATGTTGCTGTTACCTATGTAGGATGAATATGTTTAGAAATCTAATACATAGCACAATAATCAGTTCATAATACAGCACTGAATACTGGAAATTTTCTAAGAGAGTAGGTTTTAGATTCTCTCATTACACATACAAAAATGGTACCTGTGCGAGGAGATGATATGTTCATTAGCCTGACTATAGTAAGCATTTACTATGTGTATGTATGCCAAATCATGTTGTACACATTACAATATGATATTTAAAAAATAAAAATTTAAAGTTTTCCTCTAATCAAATCATTCTTAATTTTATCACCTGTTTCTCTATGAAAAGTATGAGCCATAATTTCTTTTTTTAAAAGATTTTATTTATTTATTTTTTAGAGAGGGAAAGGGAGGGAGAAAGAGAGGGAGAGAAACATCAATGTGTGGTTGCCTCGTGTGCACCCCCAACTGGGGACCTGACCCGCAACTCAGGCATGTGTCCTGACTGGGAATCGAACTGGTGACCCTTTGATTCGCAGACTGGCACTCAACCACTGAGCCACACCAGCCAGGGCTACAATTTCTTTATATTATATGAAATGAGAGGTTTCCTGAACTTTAACCCCTTGAACTCAAAAATAGCTTGAGGACTCTTGAGAAACTTTGTAAGCACAGTGGTTTAATAGTTTGTTTTAAATGAAGCTTTAAATTCTACCTCACAGAATTCTCTTTTTCAGAAAAAAAAAGAGAAGTCTGCTTCTTTCAGTCATTCCTGCAATAAAAAGACTACAATTTTCACTTTAATCATCTATTGTAACAAAAGTGCCCTAAAGACATAAATTCCAAGGTGCCTTATAGTATATTTCTCATGGGATTTTGCACTTGATTTCATTTAGGACGCTATCAACTGTGTTTGTTTCTCAGATCACCCTCAAACCCAGAGTCTAGTGCGTTCATTAACAGTTGCTTCCCTAAAATCTGTTGCTTCGGCTCCTGCTTTTCCAGGGTAGACAAGCCCTGAGAACCTCAACTGCTGGGACACCTGCAGCTTAAGCTTTTTCTTACTGCTTCTGGAGAGCAATTGTATCTTTATTTATTTTTATCTTTACACTTATTTTTTGATGAATTTGTTGGTTCACTTTTTATTGTGATAAAACAACATGAAATGTATCATTCTAACAATTAAGTGTATACCCTCAGTGGCATTTAATATATTCACTCAGTTGTACAACCATCATCATCATCCATCTCTAGAACGTCTTCATCTTCCCAAACAGAAACTTTGTATCCATTAAGCACTAGCTCCCCATCCCCCAAACCCCCAAGCTCCCAAACCCCCAGCCCTGGCAAACACCATTCTGTCATTTGTCTGTATGAATTTAACTACTCCAGGTACCTCATATAAGTAGAATTGCACATTATGTGTCCTTTTGTGACTAGATTATTAAAATGATATTGTAATGTTTTCACAGTTACAAGTGATAGTGAGGTGATCACATTATAAGATATATAACATATATCTTATAATATATGTAAGATATATAACATATATCTTACAATATATGTAAGATATATAACATATATCTTACAATATATGTAAGATATATAACATATATCTTACAATATAAGATATATAACATAAATCTTACCATATATGTAAGATATATAACATATATCTTACATATATGGTAAGATATATAACATATATCTTACCATATATGTAAGATATATAACATATATCTTACAATATATGGTAAGATATATAACATATATCTTACCATATATGTAAGATATATAAGATATAAGATATGTAAGATATATAAATGTAGAATCATTATACTGTATACCTGAAACTAATATAATATGTATACCAAATATACTTAAATAAAAACTAAAAAGAAATAAAAAAGACAAATTGTAGTTTTAAAAGTGGCTTAGAGGTGTTCCAAAGATGCTTTGTGAGTACAGATTTCTCCAACTCGGGCTAATGTGAGCAGAATGACCAGTAGGTCTCTCTGGATGCCAAGCAATTTAAATACACTGCCCTTTTCTTAACTGATGTTGTACAAATGAAAGCAATCCTTGCTGCTTTCTCTTATCCCACAGCAGGGAGGAAACCACACCAGTTTTTAAAAATATTGCATAAGATAGGGATTTTATATCACCAATATTCTTTAGCAAAAGAGACATCTGACCCCACTTACAGCCACTTGCAGAACCATAAGAAACAACATATTCATCGTTCGAATTCAATGTTCTTCATAGTTTTGGGACTTGGGGTTTTTGGGGGATTTTTTTAATCTACGTGCATGAGTTTTTTCTCTTTCATACCCTGAAGTTCTAATTTATTTACTAAACTAAAGAGAAAGTAGCTATTTTAATAGCAAAGTAAATAACCAGTAAGTCAGTAAGAACAATGGCGGCCTTTAAATCAAATGACAGTTCGCCACACCTTAAACAAAACGTGCTTTTACTATGGTTTCAAGCACTAAGGAAGCAAAACCTTTTAGGTTTTTTGTTTTCGTTTTACCTTTAACTTATGAAGCAGCAGAGTAAACAGTATAACAAAGGGGGAACAAAGAAGCAGTTGGTTTCCAGAACCTATCCAATTCAATTACAGTGAATTCCACCGCCTGCTACTGTGACGGAATGTGCTTTTCCTCAAAGACATCAGGTTTATAGGCCTTCAGAAAATCCTTAGGGCTATCATATGGTCAACACCAAAATGCGTGAAAGAAACATTCTTTACGTATTTATACTTTTTGATATTATCAAAGCCAGTCTCAATAAACACATGCCAATTTATGAAATGCACATTCCTTGAACACTTATATGTACTCAGAACTGCATTAAATTATATAAGATATGTAGCAGCTCTAGAAAATATAGCTCCTATGAGAAGAAATCCAAGTTCACAGCCACAGAAAAATTTACCTGATGTATATGCCAGACATACTATTGGGTACAAACATGTTCCCATGTAATTTTGAAAATTCCTTTTGAATCATAGGTATAAATAACCTTATTTGTCAGCTAAGAAAACATGTTTAGAGATGTTTTCTAATTTGTCCAAGAAAGATTATTATTTGGAAACTTTCTTAGTATAGATCTTAACTGAAAAATCCTTGAAGAGAATCCTTAAGGTGGGTTTTTAAAATAATCTTTATTTTTGAAATTCTATATGTATTTGAAAGGATATTTCTTATGCTATTACAATTTTATATAAATTAAAAAAAAATTAATATACCCATATTATATTTGTCATGTTATAATATTTCACATATCATTTAAATATACAGGGTTCAGCAGAAGTAATGCCTACTTGAATATGGTTAAGGGTAATAATACGGGTGTAATAATTTATAGTTTTAATTTGAACATTTCACCTAAAATGTCATATTGTGTGCTTGAGTGTATTGTTATGATACAGCATTACATGCTTATGATTTTGTAATAAAATATTTTGTAATAAAAAGGGCATTATTTGTGCCAGACACTTTATACTACTGTATATAATTGCCAATATATTTATAAAATCATGGGTAAGTGTCCTGGCAGGTGTGGCTCAGTGGATTGAGCACCAGCCTGTGTACCAAAGAGTCACTAGTTCTATTCCCAGTCAGGGTACATCCTGGGTTTCAGGCCAGGTTCCCAGCAGGGGGTGCATAAGAGGCAACCACACATTGATGTTTCTCTCCCTCTCTTTCTCCTTCCCTTCCCCTCTCTCTAAAAATAAATAAATAAATTTTTAAAAATCACGGATAAGTGAACAGAGATAACTTTAAACCAATAAAAAGAATAATTCTACATTGATAAATAAATATTCTCAGTTATAAATGTTTGCTTTAAAGGACTCTGGGAAACACGAGTATCTGTCTTTGGTACCCTTGGTGATTCTACAGGCCTGTAAGACATATACCAGCCCTGTTTGTTCCTTTCATTGATGTGACATCAAATGATTCCAGGGAAGAAAAAAAACATTCTTTGGAATTTGAATAACTACTCTGAACCATTCTGTTTCCTCCATACCTTGCCAATATCCTCCCACCAGAATCCTGAGTCATTTACAATCTAAATAAAGGACACAAACTAATCACAACAGCTTGGACACAGCTAATCACAGGCAGCACAGGATCTTTGCTCTCAGAGGGCCCTCAAAGGCGGCGGTATCGTGAAGTGTTTAGGAGGGATAGGGAGAGTCTGCTGAGGACTTCGGGAGAAGGTGCTTCTTGGAAGAAATGACTGACTTAACCTAGTCCGGTAAGAAGAGAGCACATTATGTATATTAATATAAGTCTGATTTTTAAAATAAGGAATTTAAAGGCAAAAGGGATTTCCCTTAAGTTATAAGACATAGATTCGTTAGAAGCAATATATTCGGATAATGAGTGAAAGCAATATAACTCTAGCACTTTATTTAAACTATATCAAACTCCATACAAATTATTTAAAATGTTTTCCCAATAAAATAATTTCTGCAAAAGAGTTAGAGAGGTAGGTTATAGTATTAAACGCAGTAAAATATAAATGCATGTTTAGAAAAGCAAGGCTACCTATTATATTTAATGTTTGTGGCTAGTTTTACTTTTGCTTGTCATGTATATTAGCAGCAATCCCAAGCCAATACTGAGTAAACACAGGGTGTGGCCAAAGTAGGTTAAGAGTTTCTCATATGGAAAATAATACACTAATTAATACATAATAATAATATCAGAAAAAGAACTCTGTTCCATATATTCATAACTGTAAACATCTTTTTGCCATACCCTCTCTATAACTATACAACAATTTTGAGGAAACATGTGCAGCTGTATAACTTCCAGAACGTATACCTTTTTTCCGTTTATTACAAAGATTTCTCAAAATTAGCACAGAATAATAATAGTAATAGAACCCTACAGAATATTTAATATGCTGAATTAGAAATAGGTGTGGGGGGGACACAGGACAGAACAAAAGCCTGCACTTTACACGCTGAGATAGAGGGAGAGTCTAGAGGACGGTTAATGCAGCAAGGTTAATTTTGTGCTCTCTCTCTTCATCTCCAGGGAGACCAGCGCATGTACTTTCTCATACCTCACTAAACACTAACTTGCATATAATATGCCACATGTTCAGCAGTTTATGAAAAACTGAATTCATGCCATTTCTGAAGAAAGGAAATTAATAAAGCCTGTCTTCATAATGTTTAGTTTTGATTGCAGAGTCTCAGTCTGGAGGCAAAGTTGCAAATGATTCAGAAGCAAGTGTCTAGGAAAAGACCAAATCCAATTTGTGTTCTCTAATTACGGGCTCCACGCTCTCAGCGATTTTGTTGGAAAAAGCCACCATACACACCCTTTTATTCTTTCCCACAGAAAGCCAAGGTCAAGACAAACTCAACTACGGCCCATTAATTAAAGAAGCAAAGGTAACATTCTCTCCTAAGTCATTGTTATTTTCATCTGATACTACTTTACTCTGATGATTAATTCTACACTGACAAATAAAAAAGTACATGAAGTGTGACAAAGAAACAGGTTTCATAGAAAGAACAACCAAAATATAAATACAGTTGAAACCAGCTCAGTTTTTCCGAGAAGTGTTTTGCTATGCTTTTTTTTTTCCCCCTGAAAAGACAACATAACAGATTTGGAGAAACATAAAGTTCATCATAATCTATCATCCACATTTCCATCACCTTAACACAAACATTCTCATTTCGCTTACTCTTGCCAGTATTTTTATACAACACGAGGTATTGTTGAGCGTCATTCATGTAGTAACTCATTTACTCACCAATATTATCCATCTATCTAATTATTCATCTACATCAGTATTACTCATATATATTTTTATCATTTTATAGATGGAGAAACTGAGGTACCCAATGAAGTTGAATCATTTAGCAAACGCCTCACTACTACTGGGAGGCAAGGCAGTGTTCTAACCAAAGAGTCTGGCTCCACCACAGACATAATCATAAACAAACGTGACTCTCAAATACTTGCATAACTCCATATTTATTGTACAGATTATTTTATATTCTTCTATATTTATTTAACCTACAATAACCATTTTCATAGTGGACACAGTTTAATCCTCTTGACTGTCACTGCAATGGCTATATGAGAGCTGCATGCGTTCCATCAGCTAGACTTGGGGCATTTCTTAGGTTTGCTCCAATACGGAGAATAAAAGAGGGCTAAGCATGTGCATATATACACACTTAAAACAACATGTATGAATAAAGTACTTGGGACAACATCCTCAATGGAATTACTAGTATCAATAGTATAAATGGTGTGTCTTTCATTGTTCTCTCCACACTGACATTTTAAAAGGCTTTACCAATTTAACATGATATAAAGAAGAACGGACAAACTGGTTTCAGAGAAACTAGCATTGAATGGTCTGCATGTTATAGTGTTTGCTACATGAGAGGATATGAACTATCACTGTAAATCGCTTTAATTTGCATGCATTTGATCTTTTGCCTAACACCTGGACACAATTTCCTTGTAGCTCTCTCAAGTGTTTTTTGTTTGTTTTTTCTCTAACATTCCTTCCCCCACTGGGGCTGTGAGTGGGAATCCCCCTTGCGCTTAACTCCATATGGCTTCCCTCCTACCTAAAACCTCCAACCTAGAATTTCATATCATTTTATAACCAATGAATCTTCATTTTCTTCATTGTCTATAGACCTCTGGTATCACTCTTCCTATTTCTGCACAAACACCTTCTGGATCAGCCACTTTTCCAATATTACTCCTGCTTCAATTCTTGACTATTTCAACACATATGTAGATGGTTGTTTCAGTGCCTTGTCTTATCAGTTCCTTGAACTCCCCATTGCTGTCACACCTTCCTTGGAACCTCAGTAATGGCACAGCCATCTGTCCCAATCATGAAAGCTCAACATGCAAGCTTCACCTTATGTATCCCTTTCTGTGACCTTCGTATTTCACCTTGACGGAGAATATTCAATTCTACCTTTGCAAATACTATGGTAACCCCCCTTTCTATTTCCTTAACACTGCTTGGGTGACTTTCCTCATTTTCCTCTTGATATATAGATTTCAGATCCATATTGCTATTTTTCTGCCTCCAGTTTCTCTCCTTGGTAATCTTCTTTCACTTACCTTTGACAAAATAACTGTTCTGAAATATCATAGGATCTTTGCATGTCTGCTCAAAAGAACTATTAAGGGGTTCACATGGAATTAAGTTCCAAATATTTAGGATAACATTTTTTAAAGCCTCCAAAATCTTGACCTCTTCCATGTTTTCTCCCAATACCCTTACCTGTGCCTTTGTCTTTTCCAGGTACGTCGGTCTGATCAATCACACTCTGAAATTCTTTCTCCTAAACATCAACCTCTCTCAAGCCTATCGTTGTGCTTTGGCTTATAAACGTAATTCCCCCAAAAGGAATCTCCATATTCTCCACCTCTCTTATAGATGCCTCTGTTACACTCTCACCTATATTAGGCTCATATACTGATCCTAATAATTTTATTAGTATTCGTTTCTTGGTTTCCTTGATTATTTTCAACAAGAAGTTGAACTATCAGACGACAGGAACCATGTCTTATGTTTTTCTTGTAGCATCTGAATACTTAGTGCATTTATAACTTTATAAGAAACATGAAGTGTATTTTCAAATTGCTGAATTCAATCTGACTACCACTGCCCAAGTAGGCTTGGACACATTGGCAGTGTATGAGTGTTTATTCCTAAAACGTGTGCACATTCTATTTATATATGAAATAGAGGCAGTGTTCAGAACGATCTTGGCTCTACCCTACTTATAATTGTCAGTATTGTAAAAACGAGTGGATTACAAGAACAACAAATAACATGCCACGAGAAGCACTCCAATTTTCCAGTAAGAACTGAGTCACGTAAAAGAGACCATATAGATTTCACAAATAATATAATGCTACCCTTAAAACAGTATTGGATTCCAAGACATGAAGAAGCATGAGCCACAGACATAGTCAAATACTTCAGAAATATTTCTGCCCCTCTAAAAATAGCCTTAACGAGATACCAACTTTGAGATCTCATGAGGTGTTTACAGCTAAAGCTTAGACACAGTGGGCCCACCAGTTAATTCATTCTGACTCAACCTATGTCGCTAAAGCTTTAAAGAACAGATAAATTACAACATGTTTTGCATGGGTAAGTTTTTCCCAGAGTTCCTCATTTTTATATAGGAAATCAATTTGCATCACTGATGATTTCATTCAAACCAGACAACCCAAAGTTGTTAAGAGGTAATTTAGTTTTATGTTGAAGCAATTTGGTACTTGTTCTAATTTGTGATTTTCATTTTGTTTGTTAATGGAAAAAATTAATGAGCAATGTTACTAGAAATATAAGACATGAAAGCCTTGGCATTATTATGGAGGTTTGCCATGTAGTGTACTTCAGAACCACTGTGCCTCTGGTGCCTGGGCCTCCATCTGGGAGGACCTAGCAATTGAACAGCACAGGCCAGAGCTAAAGGTACAGATGCCCTCGCACATACCTTTGCACTGATTTGTGTTTTTGTCAAGAATTGCCTTTGTAGATACAATTTTTCCATACCTGAAAGAGAGAGAAAAAAAAAAGAGTTATCATAGCTCAACAAACTTAAAACACCGTCACAAACAAGGCCAAACACACAGCTGAGCAGGAAGAAACCAAGAAAACAACCGCTGTACTCCCAATGCTCACTGGGGTGGTCTCTTTTCACCAGTTCTTCGCCGTGAGGTGAGAATGTGCTTCCCTACGAATCACTGGGTTGAACCTTCGGAAATGAACCTGCGGGCTGTTACAGTGGCTGAAGGAGGATCATGTGTGGCTATGATCAAAGTAAATCGTGCCCTCGGGATGCACGGAAAACAGCAAGGGCCTCGGTGCCAGGCTGGACAGGGCTGGCATCCAGCTCTGGCGCTGACCTCGTGTGGCAGCCCTGAGCAGTTTCACACAACCTGTCCAAGGCAGGTTTTTCATCTGTGAGTATGAGAATTGTAATGAGCACCTTTCTGGATCTGGGAGAGGGTTTACATGGAAATGTCAGGGTTTTCTATCAGTGCTCCTCAGGCAAATAGAAATAACCAGATGTATTTAGTTAGGTACTTTACTATCAAAGGGATATTACGCTATAAATTAATTGAGGATAAGGACTGAGTTTTGTATTCTCAATGACTGCCACCAAAGGTAATAGAAGTTTAATAAATGCCTGCTGTAAGTAAATAAATTATCCAATGGTAGTTCATCTAAAACAAAGTGTCTACATAAATATCTCTATACATCATTAATATAGCTGTTATTGTATCATCTCTTGCAGACGACCTACTCTGGGCTTTGTTTTAATATATGACTAATATGGAGAATAAAACTCAATCTTTTTGAGCCCGTTTCCTGAGACAAAACTGATGGGACAGAAGACGTGGGTTTCCTGACATCCTGGTCTTCTTTAGAGTCCACAAAGGGTGCGTCTGAATCAACATAATAATCTGGAGAAGTTATAATGCAAATGTAAGTACCAAGTTTAATAATAACAACTCACATCTGTTCAAGATTTCAGTCACTGCCACAAAATATTTGGCAAGTTTTCTTTGAAATCTGTGTTCCTGAGTATAAAAATATATGGAAAATATTAAACTTTCCATGTATTAATGAACTGAGTTTCCTATCACCAATGTTTTTTTTTTGCATTTGTAATCACCTTTTATAATTTCATTAATTCTTTAAAGCATTTTGGTGGTCATTTCCTAAAATTCTAGTGTTGATAAAGCAATAGTGCTAGAAATGCCTTTGCCTCTTAATTTTTAGATAACTTTTGACTAAAGATAAACTGAGAGTCCCTCTAGAAATGGATGGATTGCATGTCATTATAAAAGTGATACACCTATAACCATGGGCCAATAGGAGCTGAGCTATTGATAGGTTACAATAGAAAGAGAAATATTTTTATGAAATCCGATGTAAGGGTCTGAGAGAATTCCCACCTACAAGCTACAGTCAGCCAGAACTTGGATGGAGTTTCCCAGTAATAAACCAAGCATATTTTGCCAGAATCACCCTGATGTTTCAGCTATATACTTGCGTCCCCGGTACCACTGCCTTCCCTGAACCTTTCTAACTCTACCCCTATAGCTAACTCAGTCAAAGATCTCCAGGGATGGAAGTATGCATGCTATTTTGTAAATGTAGAAAGTATGGCCTACAAGATCAGTCACTTGATCAAAGTCACACAATTTATGAAAGTTCCATCAGAAACTTGGACATGACGTTCTTAAATTTGATACAGTGCCTCACTATAACATCATGCTGCCTCTAAAACAGAGAATGTACATAGATCAAATCTTCTAGTTCAACCAGCCTTCATTTCTTTGGGAACCCAGGTATTAGACTCCAGGGCAATATAGTGCAGTAGTTGAAAGAATATACTATGACGACAATCTGCCGTCACTCAAATCTCAGTTCAGCCTCGATATATTTGGTTGGCTAAGTCTTAACGTGTTCTTTACATTATTCCATCATCTATAATAATGTAAATCTCTTTTTTAAGTATTGACTTATACTATTTATTAAAATATATACGCATCTATTTAAATGTGTAAAATGATTATATTAATCGCTACCTCATAGGGCTGTTGTAAAGATTAAATGGGTTTTATTAGAAATGCGGATAACAGTGGCTGGCATAGAATCAGTACGCATCACTTATTGGTTCTTCTTGCCAGGAGCCTCTGCTATATAAAGACATCTCCAGTCTCCGTCGTTCTCTAAGGTTGACAAAAGGTGAACGAGGGTAAAATTTCTGTCCCAAGCACTGGCTTCAAACATTACTATTGAAACTGTCAAAATCTTCCACTAAAAAATTTGGTGGGTAAAGATACTTGTCAAAAGGATAATTTGCATTTACAGTGTATATTGTTATTTTCCATGTTGGAGATTTCACCGTACTTCATCACAGAAGTACCCGTAGGTTCAAAGCTTTGTTGGGCTTTAGGACTACTGAAATGTCTACTCCCTCATACAAGCCCACCTTCTCCAAATTTCCTCACCCCCCACCCCTTTCACACCCCCAAAACACATATGGCCTCTTTTCTAATCTCCATTCCATCCCAAGAGTTTCTCTTTGAGAAAAATAACCAGTAAAATAATATCCTGTTTGAACAGTTTCTTCAGTCAACAGTGATTCAAGGTACCGATAATCATACCCATTAACTAACATAATGTTTGCTAGATTTTGCCTACTCAGACAAGTAAACATTTGCAAATTTGTATTACAGTAGACAACAAAAAGGGAAGACAAAGGGAACATTTGCTGAAACTTTTTCCCCCTCACACAACATACTGTTAATATAGTATGGGGGCACTAAAAACTAGAATAAGAAAAATAATTTAAAACATTTATAACCATCTCACATCAAACACATAAACTCTTAAGACAAAAATCTTTCTTAATTGTTATTAAAGACATTATAGAATTTTTTTTATAGAAGTACCTTCTAAATTAAAATTTAGCCCTGCCTTTTAAAGAGGAAATTAAAAATTACTATATCTCATAATGAATTGCATCTCACAATGACTTTAAACTTATGGTGGGCACATTGTCCTATTGTGGCTATTATTACAGAGATATCTTCTCCTTCATTTACTGTAGTAGAAGTAAAAAATGGTTATAATTTCTTTAGAACCAAAAAAAAAAAACCGAAATGCTTTCTTGTGGAAAATATTGCCACAAGAAATATTTAAGTAAGCAACTTTTTTTCTTAAAAGGCAATTTTTCCCCAAAAGTATTACAATACTACTAAAGATTGGAAAATCACACACACACACACACACACACACACGCGCGCGCGCGCGCGCGCGAGCACACACGTGCATGCCAAAAAGTAAATTATGCTATTTCTTGATTTCCTGATTCCTAGTTACACTCTAGGCAAGACTTTCCAATAGGACAGAATGAGAAAACAATGGACCACCACTCGCAGTCCCTGCCTGAGTCTCTGGAGGTGCAGGTATTCTATTCCTTGGCTTCGCCAGAACAGCCTGTGCTACCAATGATTTCGCAAAGCTAGCTTGTGCTTTAAACAACACAAGGAGGCGTTCAATGGACCACTGGTTCAATTTATATCTGAACTCTCCCTAGACGAACAGGTCCTTTCTGCGTGACTGGTACTGTGTTCTCCATGCTCTGCAAAGTCAACAGCTGATGGAGGTAAATAAAAGTTTAGACTTTTTTATGGCCCAAAACACAATAAACCCCAAACCACCAATATAACATCCCTGGGAAGAATGAGAACAATCCTCTCTTCCTGAGGTTCTGTCAGTCTACTAATAGGCTAGAGTAAACACTTCTATGTGAAGATAGATTTTTACACACTCCGGAGGGGAAAAAATATATATATTTCTGAGGTAAAAGGTGTTACTAGACTTAATTATCTCACTTATTTAATCTTCTCCTTCCTAGGGTTTAGGTTAAAATCTTAAGAGTTCATAAAGTTTTTCTTGATGCCACCTGTGACTAGAAAGCAAATGTGATATAGGAAAAATATGTGACGAAATTAATGAAAGATGCCTGGACATGACAGCTGAGCTTTGGTCCCAGTGCCTGCTGGCTCCAGAAGCTCCCAGATAAATCCAATTATGTTTCGATGCTTTTATTTCCTACAGCTAGAAGAGATACAGTATTACCCACAGTCAACTTCCTGAGGAGTTCAACTTCTCAGGGGAAACAAATAAAAGAAGTGAACACATTTCATACCCTAAGTCTTTCCATCTGGGTGTTTAGTACCTTCTGCAGCCAATGTCAGAAGCACCTAACACAGACTTGCTAGGACACTTTTCAACATTAAAACATGAAACTTTGCATCTTATCTACATATTCACCAACTACCTGGAGTGCCCATACATTTTCCAAACATGACCAGGTCCTAAATAATATTTATTTAATTCTAACAGCACCCTGTATAAAAGTAGTCAGCCTCTAATAACTATATTGATTTTTTATAACTGAGTTTTATGAGTTCATGTGTCATCTATCAAGTCTTTAGGATACTTTTACTTTAGCTTGTCAATACAAATTTTGTATTACAATTTTTAAAGAAATAGTCAAATTTTTCTGGCTTTTATTCTCTTATTAAACAGCATCTGAATCAAACTATATCTGTTGATACATGAGTTCTGTCCAGAAGGTATCCAGCCATGTACTATGCAAAATAGAGACATTTACTGAAGAAGATACAAGATACAAGAAACATTGTACATAGGACAATGACACCTCAGTCCCCTTCAAACTAGGCACCTTGGCACCTTGGGCCATCATCTGTCCCATTGTATTTTCCTGAATCTCATTGATAGTCTGAAATCTCTTCCTTTTCCAAGGTGATTTTAGTTTTGAGAAAAGCCGGAAGTCATGGGGCACAAAATCTGGGCTGTAGCAGGGCTGAGTCATCTGGTTGATTTGAAGTTTCGCCAAAAAACTCTGCAGATTTGATGCATGAGTGGGCACATTGTCATCTCGAAGCTGCCAATCACCAGTTGCCCATAGCTGTGGCCTTCTGAATCAACTGAATCGTTTCCAGAGGAGAATGTTCAAGCCTCACAGAAATTTGATGCAGATAAGTCATCTTGAATGTGATGGCCCCACAGCACACATGCTCACTCAATGGCGTCTACCGCCCCCACTGACTAGTACAGTGAAGTCATCCTTGTTCATGCATGTGCATCCCAGTGCACTCTCCTTGGCTGCCAGGTTACACTGATGTCACACAAACTGTTCTCATTATATTAACCTTGGCTGGACTTTTTCTGGACAGACATCATACATGATTATTGCACATATAAGCCTAATTTAAACCAATGGCATCTTTTATTTTCCAAAGCTAAAGACAAAATAGAGTTATTATGGGTCTATGCTTTATGAATTATGAAGACATCAAATTGATGGGATCTTTCTATAAAGAATTTATTTTTAAATCCTTTTGCTGAATCACCCACTATATATATTAATTCAAAAAATACAAGCAGAGACTGAAAATAGTGTCTCCGCAGTCAATTAACTCCCAGCTAACTCATTATTCACATGCCTTCTATATTGATACCAAAGTAGAAAGAGGTATTACATTTATTTAATGAATGAAATATTATCCTTTTAAAAAATGTGCTTGCTTGCTTACTTCTATATAGATGGTTAATTCATTCTTTGGCATTTGGAGATGTTAATGTGAAAGCCAAATAAAACAGCTATTCTAGGTCCCTGAGCCTGAGGACTGCCAGTTTGCGATGGTGGCACTGACGTCTTCCAGCTGCCCCTTCTCTTTCTAAATAATAAAGGTCCTTCAAGGGTAAACGGCATGTTCTGACGTCCATGTCCACCAGCTGTTTTCCCAAATCTGAAAAACTATTGTGCTCACAGCCTGCATGAAAATCGCCTAGCATTTATTATTACTATTATCATTATTATTATTTATTATTTTACTGTTTTACGACATTGTCTGTTTGTTTCCCAGGAGACTGTCTTTTCAGCCAGAACTTAATTTTCCAGGAGTCAAGATAACATTTTATGCTTTTCTGATGATTGTCAAAATATCCAGTATAGAGCTTGATGCAGAGTAAACCTCTATAAAAATCTGTTGATTTTTAAATAAGTTTTTATGAACCTGACAGCTCTTCCAGTTCAGAAACACCTACTAATGATTGGACTACATTTATACGCAAACACACACACATGCACACACACATACACACACCATTCACTGAGCAGCAGCTATATGCCAGCCACTACACAGAGCACATTAGATATTCTATTCCAGATTCTCACAGCTACCTGATAAGTTGATATTATCATTCTCATTTTTCAGATTAAAAAAGGAAAGTTAGGCATATTAAGTTACTGGCTCACATTGACACAGATACTGAGTTATACTGCTTATATTTAAATCAAGGAGCATTTGGTTGCAAAATCTTTACCCTTTCCTTGGTATCATACTGTCCTTAATGCATAGCAAACAAACCCAGATCAAATTCAGTGCTCTGGACAGTCATGGGGATGCAAAAACATATGGAAGTCTTTTGCATGTGTGGACGTGATTAGTCCCTAGAAGGCCGAAAAATGACCACTGTTCATTGGAAATAGTGCAGCCAGACATTTACCATTGATTGTTAGAACTCCCTTCCAAAGAAACGTATTCCTTACAGAAGCTTATTTGCCCTGGCTGGTGTAGCTCAGTGGATTGAGTGCCAGCCTGCAAATCAAAGGGTCACTGGTTCGATTCCCAGTCAGGGCACATGCCCTGGTTGCGGGGCAGGTCCCCAGTAAGGGGTGTACGAGAGGCAACCACGCATTGATGTTTCTCTCCCTCTCTCTCTCTCCCTCCCCTGCTCTAAAAATAAATAAATGAATAATATTTTTTACATTATTAAAACAACAAGTTTATGATTTCACAGAATTTCGCACATTCTAGTCCATTTAGGAACCTCACATCGAACTGAATGTGTGACAGAAAACATCGCTTTGTGGCAGAATTTACACTTGCTGTTCGGGGAAGACATCAAACCTCAGTTTCTGGAAATCTGGATAGCACCTGTCGCCTCAATAACATTACCAAAACACTGCATCAAATGCACAGCACACATGGCCCTTTGGAGGCCACATTTCAGTAGCAGTGAAATCTGGCTGTTTAGAGTAGGTTCTAGGTTTCCATGGTGTCCCCAGGACCATAGTACACAATCAGGCTCTCAGAAAAGTTTTGTGATGGTGCTGTTGCTATTAAAGTAGTGCCATATTTTTTGGACTATAAGATGCACTGTTTCTCCCCCGAATTTGGGAGGAAAATGGGAATGCATCTTATAGTCCAAATGTAGCTTACCTGAGTTCTGTTTACATTTATATTGGTGAAATATTATGTTATTTATGTTATTAAATATTTTACCACATTTTTTTGCTTCAAAATTTTTCCCCCTATTTTCCTCCTCTAAAACCTGGGTGCATCCATCTTATAGTCTGAAAAACACGGTAGTTCCTGATCCTGACACGGGTCCCTTAACTCCATTCTAATTTCCCCCAACGTTTTCTTTGTCACCACCTTCATCCCCTTTACCCCAGCTGAACTGACATTTTCTCTCTTTCCCCAAGCAGTCCATTTCAGTTCTGGTTATGATCCAACAGGCACTGAACACAGCTCTTTCGGAGAGTGGATTGCGTCACCAATTGTACGAATGTTAAAAATGCAGTACAGTGATTGGTACCTCCATATCCGTGGGATTCAGAACTATTCAAACCTGGTACCCCACACATTTTGACAAGAAAAAAATGTTTCAGCACTTGGTGCTTGCTTCCTGCCTGTCTCACTTGCTAGAACTTGTGTGAGCCATGATGCAAGAGAAAAGGCTTCATCAGTCCTCACTCACTCGCCATGTGACTGAATGAATGAACGAGTACCAAGGCACCACGATATTTTACCAGCACTGTATTGTGTCTTACTATACTGTACCTTTTCCTATCCTAATATTAAGGATGAGTTCTTCAGAGGTAGGATCTAGGTCTTACTTATTTTATATCCCTGGCCTTATACACAGGGCTCACTCAATAAATGTTTATTGAAAGAATGAATGAATAAATGAGTAAATGCCACATATTTTACCCCTCATCAGACAAGACAATCAGAATGGCAATGGAGTCGAATATATCTAGGCACAGATAGAGCTCCCCTTTGCAACATGGCCAAGTGCATATCGTCCTGATAGTGATACAACACCTCTATACCTTATCTTGAGCACATTCACTTCATTTCATTAAAAAAAAAAAATGAGCTATAACATCATGCAAGAGCCAAACTGAGAAATAGTTTTGAAGTCTTTGTAAAATCTTGAATGGATTGCATTATTTTAATTCTGCAAAGACACTCAAGAAAAAATATGACATAAAACACTGAAAGAAAAATGTATATACAGCAGCTGCTCTGAGCTTTTTAATGAACACCCAGTTTTTACTATTGGAATGAGGAAGTGTCTAATGCTAAGAACTTGAGGAGTTATTTCCCAGGGAGATTTGTCTTTAAAAGAATGATAGTTTTGAGCTGTCTGTAGAATCTATCTGAGCTTCATAACATTTAAAAATGCATTTCTGTAATTCAGTAATGTAAGAACATCAGTGCTTCACTGAAAAGAATTAGAACTCACAAAGAGAAAACCAGACAAAGCCATATAAAATAGAAAGAAGTGATCTAAACAAGATAATTTTCATTTTTAAAAGCAGAAAATATATAAATCAAGCCAAATTTTAATTTAAAGTAATCTTCTCCTTACTTCCAAAAATGTATGCAACAACTTGCCCAAAGAGGCGAGAACAGTCATTTTTATCAACACATCAATCTCCTTGCAATAAATTTTGAGAGGCATATTGAATAAAACGGTTGTATGTCCCCCAAGAAGATTCGGTCCTTGTAGAACTATTGGAAGAAACCCACTGCCCAATGGATATTCAATTAATTGATGCTACCATAAATCAATGGTGTAATCCAATTAGCTATGTGAAAATTATTTGCTTTTTAGATTCTCTGTTTTATCTGTAGTGCTTTTAAAATTATATGGAAATATATATATGACTACCACACTAGGTAAGTAGAAACACAATGAAAGAATGCATTTTGAGCATTCTATTAATGATAAGCTAATAGTAGATCATCAAAACTGTAATTGCCGGGGTGATGCTCGATCTTTCAATTACCAAATGGTCAGAAAATTTAGGCTGCTGTTATAAATAGGTTCTGGAAAACATAATTAAGGAAGTGAGTAGATTGCAAAATTCATGCAATGCTGCCTCAACTCAATTCTCAGTGATTTCTGGTTCATCTGCCGTAACCCTTCCAACTCTTCCTGCAAGTGCTCACAGACTCCGCTCCCCACCCCCAGTGCATTGCTTTCATTCCAGTGGTTCCTTTCCAGTGTTAAGTGGTTTGCATGACAAAGAACATACCTAGCACACTTTTTAGTCTGTGCCATTTGGGAAGGTCACAGGCTAAAGGAAAAACACAAGAAAAATTCAGCTGCTCGCACACCAAGAAGATTATCATGTCTTCTGACAGACTCTTTGTATCTGATCAGCTCTTATTTAATAATACTTGAATACATTGTCTCTAACTTCCACCACAAGGCCCTGTATGAAACTCTCAGTGTAATGTAATATCCACATTATTATATCCCACAGCCTTGCTTTTATACTTTCTTGAGAAACCTATGGCTATGAATGTCGTGTTTAAGCACAGATCATATCCTATAGTACTTATGGAGAGACTCCGTGGTTTATACAAATTTATGGAGCAAAGGGTACGTAGAAACACAGGAAACATTTCATGTTGTGGTAGTATTCCTCCAGCAAAGTGAAAACCAGGTGTTCTTAACTGTGGTGTAAGTAAGAAAAAGAGAAACTTATAAAAGTTAATCACTTACTGACGAATGCATTCTTGCTTGAGTAATCATTCTTCTTATTTTATGTGTTTATTTGTACCTTAAGAGTCCATTGCGGACACTTTTTACACCAAAATTAACTCATTATTATTATATTATATGCATAATGCTACTCAAGTGGGTTCCATTATCATCCTGGTAAAAAAAAAAGTCCAAGAATACTTTTGTTTGAATAGTCCCTTGGCCCCCCGCAATGCTTTATGGAACTTACTTATATTATGTCAGTAAGGGAAGACAGCAAGCTCAGTTTTTCTTTCTAGTCTCATTCTCATCACTCCCCAAATGGAGCCTCCAAATGCGGCCAGAGCTGATTACTGCAAGTTTCTAGGACGTTCCCCGCCACACTGAATGCAATTCCACCAGCCAAGAATTTTCTTCCTTTCCTTCTGCCTCTCTAATCACAAGTTCCTCTGCCTGCCACTGTTCTGATCACCTCCTCCAGAAGGATTTCACTCAGCTTTTAGATGCATTAAGAGCATCTTCTCTGCCAGTGCCATCTCCATGACAGCGCTATCCCTGCTGCACGGTGAGCACAGGTTTATTTCTGAAATTTCCTTGGGAACAGAACTGCCTTCTTTCTTGGTACCGCTGAGCCTTTATACAGAAGACGGCAGAGAACAGGTGTCTGATAAAGGCTGATGAACAGACAACAATGAGGATGCTAATTCCTACGTAAATAATCAACTTAAAAAAAACAGATGATTTTTTTGATATACCCACACCATATGAAATTATTAGATAAGCTGTGTTTCTTTTTCCTTGTATTAAACATAGTTTATGCCCTGCCCTGCATGGCTCAGTTGGTTGGGCATCATCCCACAAAACGAAAGGTCGCCTGTTCGAACCTGGCAGGGCACAAGCCTGGGTGGCATGTTCGGTCTCTAGTGGGGCTGTATGAGAGGCAACCAATTGATGTTTCTCTCTTACATCTGGGTTTCTCTCTCGCCCTCTCTCTCCCTCTCTCCCCATCTCCCTAGAAATAAATAAATGAAATCTTTAAAAAGTAGTTTATAAGAATGTCCATTAGCAGCCTATAGCTGGACACTACTCAAATGGACCAAAATCAAGGTAATAGATACACTGAGTTTATTCAAACAATGGAATGCTACCATGATGGGAATGACAGACTATAGCGACAAGCAACAGTATGAATGAATCTCCAATATTGAGCAAGATGGACAAACGTGCATGTTAAATTATTCTATGTCTGTAAACTGATGTAGTGGTTACCTCTGGAAGTGGTCGCTAGAAGGGGCATGAAATGGGTTTTGCGGTGCTGGCCACGTTCTAGTCCACAGGCTGATCATACGGGTGCATTCAGTTTGTGAGAATACACCAAGAAGCTGGACGCTGATGATTAGCTCGATCTTCTATCACATAGTATTTTTCAGTAAAACATTCAGAAAATCATTGCAGTGGTGGCAAAAGCTAACAATACTTTTTAAGGAAGAGGAAACACAGACATGGAGCGGAAGAAATATTCACTTCCCATCCATCCATTGCCTCAGGATTTTTACCGTCCTGTTTAAAGGCTCCTTAATGTACACCCATTTGCTCCAAGCTAACTAAAGAAGGGATATACAAACAAAATTACAGATGAGAAGTTCTAACAAATTGCCAGCAGCCTATTGTTTTCTTATTGTATAAAGAAACTTTTTAAACCATATCAAAGGATGGTAATTTGGGGGTGGGGGGGAGAAAACAACAAAAACTAAAGCTCCTATATAAAAGTAATTCTGGCAGTGAAAATACTTTTGAGAAGTGGCTAACATTCGCTGTGAATCCCATGCCTATATTTATTTCTTGCAGGTAAGCCTGATTCCATCACCACGTGGATTCCTGGTGAAGCTACATGATTTTCCCCAGTTGGACTAGCAATGGTTTCATTGTGCCGTGGTTACAGACGTGTATTCCATGATGGGGATTCACCTCCAGAGCAGAGGCAATACAGTGTGCTCTGCTCGGGAGGTGGACTCTCGTCTCCTTGCTTTAACGTTAACTGCTGGTACACCCAAGTCAGAGCTGACGTGCTTACATGGTATGTAGTTTTCTTGTGCCATGGAATATAATTGGTTCCGCTTTCCTTTACATTAAAATGTAATAAAAAGCCATATTTCATGCCCATAAAATTGAAAGGCTATTACCAGTCTTCAGCCCACTCCTCACATGAGTACTGACACTTTAATAAGTTGATTATTTTTTCCATTATAGAGGAAATATGTCTCATAAAGTAAGATTTGAAAAACATAGGAAAAAAATTATAGTCTCATCACACGAACTATTTGCTCTGTTGGTTATTTTCTTTTTAAAGATATTGTTTTTCTTCTTTATATGTTCCATATAATCCTATCAGTTGTATACTGTTGCATTTTTAAGGACTTTCTACATGACTTCTAAGTATAAGCAATGTGTGTAACATAAAAGTGCTTCCCGTACTATCAGAAAATGTTCACGGTGTAAGCCACACACACAGACAAGCTGGCAGGAAAAAAGGTAGTCTCGTCACTGGATGATTTACAATTACACACAGAGAAATCGTTATTATTATTTATTACTTAACTTATTTTTTTTGTGAATAGTTACCAACTACCCCAAAATGCCCTCAGAAATGTAAAGGTGACAGCTTGTTTACTGCATTTTCACTACTTTTTCTGGTATCAAGCATATCATCAATCCAGGGTAGGTTAGCAAGTCA
The DNA here is from genome assembly GCA_004026765.1 of Micronycteris hirsuta. Taxonomy (NCBI): domain Eukaryota; kingdom Metazoa; phylum Chordata; class Mammalia; order Chiroptera; family Phyllostomidae; genus Micronycteris; species Micronycteris hirsuta. The sequence continues at coordinate 332,521 of PVJI01000102.1, read as the reverse complement.
AAAAAACTTCCAAAGAATAAAGGTCTGCTCAGCGGACACCTACCAACGCACATGTCCGCTGGATCCTTCAGATTTAGTATTGCTGCCGTTGTGTTTGGAGTTAACGTTTATTGCTTCCTTCCGGAGATGCCATGTTTCTCAAGTAACACTGGAAACCGTGCAGGTCTGAGTGTCTGTGCATGTCCCTGTGCATGTGGTTTAGCCTGGCCTCTTCCTACAGCCTCTATGGTGGGGTCACTAGGAGAAAGATTTCATCTTGTTTGAGAAACAATGAATTTTTCTACTTAAAGCTGTTGATACACTCACTTCAATTTCCTATATATGACAGCTGAGTAGTTTAGAGTACTTACTATCAAATTGCATTTTAAAAACAAATCAACACATTAAAAACTTAAAATAGACAGAACTCTTCAACATCATGTTCTGTATTGTACTTAAAAGGTAAAAGTTAAGTCATGGGTATTTTCAAATTTTAGTTGGTTTATATCCAAACACTGCTTTGTTTTATTTGTGTTATAATGTATTATAACTCAGAATATTGCATTTATTATATTTCAAATTAAAAATGATAAATAGGTTTATCTTAATACTTTAAATATTGAATTATATCATGATTTTCTATAATATACAGGGGTGGGAAGAAAAAGTAGATTAAGTTCTGACCGGTGTTGCTCAGTTAGCATTGTCCCACAAACCAAAAAGTCACTGATTCGATTCCCAGTCACGGTACATGCCTAGTTGCAGGTTTGGTCCCCAGTCAGGGCACGTTCAAGAGGCAACCAATTGATGTTTCTCTCTCACATTGATGTTTCTCTCCCTCTCTTTCTCCCTCCCTTCCTCTCTCTCTAAAAAGAAATAAATTAGATTTTTAAAAAAGGAAGTTAAATTACCAATCATTATTACTTAAAAGATACATCGTAAGGACACAAAATAATAACCATACTCATGAGAGAAATAAGACAATAATGAATAAATAGTAATACAAGAATAAACTATTTTGCATACTCACCACTGTAAACTTACTTTTGCCCACCCCTGTATTATTATATTAAATTATATCTCAATTTATATAAGCATACTAATAAATATTTATATATAAATGAATATTGAACATGTGAAATATTGATACATTTAAAAGCTATAAAATGCTTTAGATCAGCAGACATCACAGAGCATAAGAACTGACTACTGGTTGTGATTGCGAAATACTGTGCTTGCTTCTCTCTAAGCCCATTCCCTGCACTTTCCTCCACAGTCAACCGCCACCCCCTGTTCTGTTGTCAAATATCCCCGCTTTGTTCTCTTATGTTATCATATGCATAAAATATACATTTAGGTTTGCTCATAATAGCACTTCACTTAAAAGAAATCATAGTTTAGATATTTTACTGCAACTTGCTTATTTTCTTTTTCTTTCCTTTTTTTAATCATTTTTTTACCAATGTTAAAAAACAGTTGTTTCCATTCTCTCACCGCCACTTTCCCCTGTGCCACTGGCCCCCACCTCCCGCCCTCATTCCTACCCCCTTTGGCTTTGTCCGTGGGTCCTTTATACATGTTCTTTGATGACCCTTTCCCTTCTTTCCTCTGTTATTTCCCTCCCCTGCCCTTCTGGTCATTGTCAGTTTGTTCTTAATTTCAATGTCTCTGGTTCTATTTTGCTTGCTTGTTTGTTTTGTTGATTAGGTTCCACTTATAGGTGAGATCATATGGTATTTGTCTCTCACCGCCTGGCTTACTTCACTTAGCATAATGCTCTCCAGTTCCATTTATGCTGCTGCGAAGGGTAGGAGCTCCTTCTTTCTTTCTTTTGTAGTATTCCATCGTGTAAATGTTCCACAGTTTTTTGATCCACTCATTTACTGATGGGCACCGAGGCTGTTTCCAGCACTTAGCTATAATAAATTGTGTTGCTAAGAGCATTGGGGTGCATAAGTTCTTTTGGATTGGTGTTTCAGGGTTCTTAGGATATAATCCCAGCAGTGGAATTGCTACATCAAAAGGCAGTTCTATTTTTAGTTTTCTGAGGAACGTCCATACTGTTTTCCACAGTGGCTGCACCTGTCTGCATTCCCACCAAGAGTGTACTAGGGTTCCCTTTTCTTTACAACCTTGCTAACACTTGTTTGTTGATTTGGTTATGATGACCAGTGTGAAGTGACCTCATTGTGGTTTTAATTTGCATCTCTCTGATGGCTAGTGATGCTGAACATCCTTTCATATGTCTCTAGGCCCTCTGTATGACCTCCTTGGAGAAGTGTCTGTTCAGGTCTTTGCCCATTTTTTAATTGGGTTTTTGTCTTCCTAGAGTGGAGTCGTGTGAGTTCTTCATATATTCTGGAGATCAAACCTTTGTCCGAGATATCATTATCAAATATATTTTCCCATACGGTTGGTTCCCTTTTCATTTTGCTAATGTTTTCTTTAGCTGTGCAGAAGCTTTTTATTTTCACTTTACATTTTAAATCATGAATTCAACCATGTTGATGCAAGAGGCTGCAATTCTTTTATTGTCACTGAGTTACATCGTTCCTTTGAATGAATAATTCACAATTTGTTTATCAGAGCTTCTGTCGATTTTCCCTTAGGTTTATCCATACTCACCCCTTCATTTCTGCAATTATAAACATTGCCATCATGAATGTTTTCATATCTCTTTGCGTGTGCGAACGTGCAAGGGTGTTACTAGGCTCTATGATCACGGGGATTGCTGAGGCAGGCAGGGCACGTTGCTTCCCAAAGCGCTGGTGTCCTCAGCAAAGTAGCTGCTTCTCCACAGCTCTGCTGATGTTTCGTTTTGCAGGCTTCTTTAATATTTTTGCAAACTACCAAGTTTACAATATTATCATTTGTTGTAGGATTTCTACGTTTTACAGATTAGTAAACAATGCATTAATGAAAGAGATGGGCAATATTAAATTAGGCGTGTCTTTCTGCTATTTAAGAGACTCAATGTACTGTGACTTTGTTAAGTCATGAACTAGTTCCAATATATGATCTCATTTTTAAGAATAGGTGCTTGTAACGTCATATCTCACTATGTCTCTATAACACTCCATGCTTTGAAGCAGAATCTTGAATGTGTATGTGTGTGTGTGTGTGTATTTTAATGTGATAGAGGTAACAATAGCAACTGAAAATGACTGGAGAACATCCCTATTTCCAAACACCTGGTCCTTACAAGTGGTCCTTGGTTCCATCTCTAGATTATTTTGGTCAATTGGAGGTAATTTACATTAGGTCTGGGGAAGACTCTTGTAACTTAGAAAACTGACTCCATACAAACTAAACTAATAAAGAGAGTATTCAAATAATAAGTATTTGACAGTTAAAATCAAACTATATTTTCTGACATTACCACACAAATAAAATTAAGAGCTGAAGTAAATATTCCTTTTCATTCAGATCATTTTTCAGATATTACAAAGATATTAAAGTACTTTCAGCCTGGAAAGCTTTAAAATCTAAGTCCTACAAAACCACTGTGTTCTACTAAGTACTCAGGATCAGCCACATGACTTATTCCAAATTAAGGTCACATGACATTTTTCCAAGTGTAATGGCCATATAACAAACTAAGCCTCTCTAAGGTAACAAAGGGTATTTGTGTGCAATTATCTAAACAAAGTTAAGTTCCATCAAGCCACAGGCCTTGTGGGGGATCTGCCACCAGAAAAGTCAGAGGACATACTGATCTTCCGGTTTGCCCTTCCTCTGTGAAGAATGGAAAATTTCAAGAGCATCAACCATGTTGCCTGTAGACAGCTGCCAGAAGGTCATTTTAAAACCACAAAATCAACAAAACAACCCATTTTATGGGCCCTTTTATGACTCCAAGTCACTGCCACTGTAGTATATATTTCTGTATTATACATATATGAGAACATATTAATGTAGAGAAACAAAATAGGTGAAGGTACTAATAGCATTCCTTGAGAGATTAAACATTAGCTAAAAGGCAAAGGGATTAAATATTATTTATTCCCCTACTCTAGTAAAATCCTATATATAGGTCCTCAGTACCTTAAGTTTGTAATGTCATACCTACACATGTTTGTCAGAGCCTTATCCTTTCACCTACAAAAGATGTTACATGTTACAATCTCATGTTCATGACCTTGCTATTCAAAGTGCAGCCTCTGGAGCAACAACACTGACATCACCTTGAGCTTCTCAAAAATGCACAATTTGAGGCCCCACCCCAGATCCACTGAACCAGAATCTGCATTTTAACAAGCTTCCCAAGGATTTTATAAGCACAACACTGTAGTAAACATACTGTTTTATAACACACACACACACACACACACACACAAACTCATCAAATTCCATACATTTTTGTTGAACCGAAGAGTTACAACAAATTAACTTTGTGTTTGGAGTTAAGATAACATTCAAGTTAGTAAAACTCTGCATTCTTCAAAGCTGACTAGCAGAAGGAAAGATTTGAACTTCATGTGAAGCTCTTGTTTTCTTTTCCTTTTGCAAGATTTTTTACAGCTTTCAGCTGACATGTTCTTAGAGTGTACTGCTAATGCATGCAGACATTGCATGCATGACAAAATTTGAGCAAAAGCCACTTGGGCCTCATCTGGAGAATTCTGTAAAACACACAAGGAAAAGAAAAGCCTAGTTTAGAGAAAGTGAGAACTCTGCAGACATTTAATTATACATTTTTCACCTGGCCTTCAATGTCTCCATAGCTTTTGGTCAAACAATTTTAGAGTCATCTAGTAGAAACGGGATACACATGATCATGTCCAAATCGTTGCCAGCCTTATGTAAACAAAGACTTAGCGACACGGAGCCAAATTTCACTGGCACCCTGTAACAGTATCAGTAAATACAATGGTAATAAGACAATTAAGCAAACATTCGAACTGCAGAGAGAGTTAAAATTACAGTGCAATTATTACCTAAATCAAAGATTAAGAAAAAAATAAGGCCAGCCATGTCTGTATATAAACAGTGCTTAATTTGTTATTGTGCTGAGCTCCGTGTGTATACGCCTGGTGTCTGACAAGCCGTTCAGCCTCCTCCTTTCTTAAGTAGGTTTTACTGTTAAATTATGTCTAGAATGAACCAACATGCCAGTGCACCATGATATTAATCTCCCAAGTATTCAATCACTTAACAATACCATCATTATTCTGGAGAATTCTGCTTGTTCACTGTTTGTTCATGTTTTCAGATGTTTCATTAAGAGCAATTTTATTTCAAAAGAATTCAAATCCGTGCATGTGCAAATGTATGATAAAAAAAAAAACTCTTAAATATTTAATCTTCCCAAAGGGGCCCCCTCCTTCAAAAAAAAAAAAACAAGGCAATCAAACAGTCGCCAAGTCTGTGAATTCAAAACAATTATTTAAAATTAAAGAATTTTGGAGAGTTCATGGAGAGGGCACTTGAAAGGAGAGCAGGAAGCACAGGAGACTGAACTCTGCTTTTCAGCGAGAAAGCCCCCACTTCCAGGTGCGTGTTCTGTCACTGCAGCAGTTCGGCCACGTGGCTGCGGCGCCGGTTGGCTATCTCCTCCGTGCTCCACGTCTATAGTCCGCGACAGGCATTGGTGCGCAGAAACGAGTATAATCACTGTATCAGAAATGGCCTTCTCTTCAGACTACTGACTTTATAGTTCATTAAAAGCATTTCTCAAGAGGCATTCATATTGAATTCTGACTTCCAGGATGACCACAAAGGAACAGTTACAGGCAGTGAGTGAGGTCCTGCGGTGGAGTCACGCTGTTTCTTGAATTGTATCCAAAAGTCGTGAGCCCAGTGTTTCCAGGGCCTGCTGCTTACACAGCTGTTTAGATGGCTGAGGGCAAACGAGAATGACCAAATCTCTTTCCTCTAGGCAATTCCACCCTTATATGCCCAGACCCAAATTAGGGTGGAATTTAAGAAATGAAACAGTAAAGCATAGAGGTAATGTACCTTCAAGCGATTTCAGAATCTGCTTGACTGAAAAAATACTTCGGGAAACTTAACTTCAAAACGTCAATAACATGACCTAGTTGCTTTGGAAAAATAAATCTTTGGAAGAACAATGACTCTGTCTTTGAAAACACCTTTTTCAGGACTTTACATAAAGTAATCCAATTAAAGAGATTTTTTCTCTTTATCTGAACCTATAAATAGAAAGTGTGTGTTTCTAAAAGGCCTCCGGCTAGGGGGCTCACTAGATATGCAAGAGGGAAAAATGCTTCAAAGGAAATGTACATTTCCCTCTATTTTGTTCTCAAATCATAAAGTCTTTTAAAAAGATAAATGGAGACCACCCAACAGGCCAGAGATAATAGAAGCCATTTCTCCGGAGGAACACATTAATTATTTATTATTAATTCTTTAAGTACTACTATAGTGTTCTCATCTCTAAATATACACTTGTATGTTATAAACAGCCATTAAAATATATTGCCTAACTATTAATGTTCAAGTATTACACCAAGAAGCTGGCACACTTAACACCAATAAATTCATTTGTTGACATTTATGTCTTTTATTCACATGACTTCTGCCGTAGCTTTTCAGAAATTAGGAAAAAGAAACTGCCAGGTTTCTGTTTTCCACTCACTAGCATTAAACCCTTTGTGTTATCTTAATTGTTCTTTTAGAGAAATGAGATTGAACTAGATAGGTAAATTAAGGTGTTTATCATTGTCACGTTTATTATTCGCTATTCATTTAATTGCTATATAAATATGTATCTGGCTTCTCCTGTGTTCCAATAACTGTCCTGAGAATATGGAGATGAATTAGACATGAGTTTTGACTCCAAAGTGCTCACTAACTTCAGCAGGATCAGAGACGTGAAAATAAATCAGTCCAACACAGTGTCTGTGGCAACAAGAGGCTGACTATGTGCACAGACTGATACATCATAAGGGAACAGGGGAGGCAGGGCTATACCTACTCACGGTGCTAGGGCTAGGTGGTGACAAAGACAGAGAGAATCATAGGCTTCCCAGAGGAAGTGGCACTTGCCTTGAATCTCAGAAATGTGCATTTTTATCCTGATGAACAATGGTCAACTGTTCAACCTGTAACAGTCATCAATAGCCTAGTGGACGTGCCAGTCATAGAGAGTTCAATCCATCAGCCAAATATTCCAAATATTTCTTTCATGTCTGTGAAGTGCAGCAAATGCCATAGAAGATCATTTTTAAAAAAGTTTCAGGACAAGTACTTGGCCTGGCTTGAAATTGCTTCTAATTCTGCTGAGAATAACCATGGCCAGAACAACGCATTGGAAAGCCCAGTTGGCCTGATAATCCGGCCCCAGACTGGATTTCAAACTCAGACTGGATCATTTAAAGGAGGGGCTGAGGTTGCTTGGAAGGAGAGGAGAGCAACCTTCCCTCTGAACTCCACTGTCTTGAGCAAATGAATCTTTGACAAACTTGAACCAAAACAAACATGAAAGACGCAAGGACCTTAAATATGCCTTTCCCCGAGGTGCCTCCCACCTCTCCTGATTAAGTAAGATTCCTTCACTGTACACTCATAATACCCTGTCATTTTCTTCCACAGTTTTTAGTAGTTTGAGGCCTTCATTGGACGCAAAGACTCACGAGGACATCATCATGTCTGTACTGTTGTTCTTGGCCATCCAACAACTCACACAGCACCAGTCACATAATAAACACTTAATAAAAAATTATTGAATGAGTGACTAAACGTCATATCTAAAAAGCTGTAGCAATCTGGAAAAAAATAGGTTTAATTTTGCCATTCTGGTCTTAGTTTTCTGAAGTTGTTTCGTGTTTCTAAGCAACAGCAATAAATAAAGCACTCTTATCAACAAACTCCATCCTCCTACCTTATGGATTTATCATTCTCAACAACCTAGCTGTGGAAGCAGTCCATGAATATATATATTTGGTACAGCATCCAAACCGGTTTTATTGATACTGCTAAAACAGGAGAAGCAGGGGTAAAGTAAGTGTCATATCCACTCTAAGGGCTGGGTAACGTTGGGAAATGCAGAGCAGGTGGCATTATCCCACAACCGGCATTTAGGAAGCTACCAAGAAAAGTGAGGTCCGGCAACTCTCTGTCCGGAGCCAGGCAATTTGTCCAAGACTGCCCAAAAAGCTTAATAAATGGACAACAGAAATAAATTAAAATATACTATGCCATCCAAATAGAAGGTAATACATGACAGCACACAGCAAGAAAGTAGCCAGGATATTTGGAATAAATATTTGGAATTGACAACAAGATTAAATGAATAAATGGCATAGATTGAAGACAGCCCGTCTAAAAGGAGGGATAGAACCTGAAGCTGATATCAACACCAGTGATAAGGGATCTGCAGAGGAATGGAATTTAACCTAAAAAAAAACGGTCCTGTAAATCAGCATTCAGATTAACAGTGGCAATTAGGACAGAATATTCCATAAGTGTAATTCTTTATATCATGCACTTAAATCACAGCCTCATGAAGCATTATTACCCCCATTTTAAAAAGAAAGACATAGTGACTCAGGAAATGAAGCAACTTGCCCAAAATTTACAAGGCTAGTAAGTGGCAGGTTTGAACTCAAAAGCTTAGACTCCCTTTTTATATTAGACTTCCCACTGTTACAGCCCCAGATATTAAAGATTTACAAATATTTCATAGAGCTCCTCTTGCATAATATTGCAGTTTTGCCAACACGTGCCCTTTTCCAGTCTGTGGATATAAAAATCTTGTTTTTGCAGTTTCACAGTTTGTAATCACCTTTGGAATTGTGGGAAACTAGGGATGTTCTTTTGTGGCTGCGGTTGCTATGACTGTGTGTGTGATGGAAGCATCCTGGAGACCTGGGAGGGGAAAACCAAGTGAGGGACTCAAGAAAGGAAGAAGAACAGGAAACTGAATGTTGAGAGAAAACACCAACATGGGCCATCTGCTTGAAACTTCATGTCCAGTGGGAAATGACAAGTAGGAAGCAGCATTTTCTGGGCCATTTTGCATTGGGGGTCTCCGTGAAGGAAAATCCACTTAGGACAGGAGAAGTTAAAGAGAACTGATGGTGAGGTCATAAAAGAAAAGAACTTATACTGAGGCCACTGAGTATGAATTCTCCACCAAATGAATGAAGGACAGTTTGGGGTACAGGTATCAGCAAACTAAGATGGGTCAGACCCTCTCAGAGGTCCCCCCTCATGTAAGTGATTAACCGCTGAGAGTCACAGTTCTCTGTAACTCTTTCTCGAGTTTGTGTGTCTAACCCTGGTCTCCCCTTCAAGGATTATTCCCAATTCCCCAACTGTCTAAAAAGCGGGGTATACGGGAAATTATTAAAAATTTCTATTTGAGCCCTGGCTGGCGTAGCTTAGTAGATTGAGCGCGGGCTGTGAACCAAAGGGTCGCAGGTTCGATTCCCAGTCAGGGCACATGCCTGGGTTGCGGGCCACATGAGAGGCAACCACACATTGATGTTTCTCTCCCTCTCCTTCTCCCTCCCTTTCCTTCTCTAAAAATAAATAAATAAAATCTTTAAAAAAATTTCTATTTGAATGTAGTTTGGATGAAAAATGTAAAAGAATTTCAGCATTGCTCACTAAATTAAGCACTACTAAACATTTGCTATAGAGATTGACACCTGAGTCCTCACTCAGTTCCTCTGTCAATCAGTCATGTGTCTCTGAGGGTGGGGGTGCTCAGAGTGGGCTCCATGGATCAGCCCAGCAGGAGATTATTAAAAATGCAATTCACATGAAAATGTCAGCCCAATTCATCCCACCCCAGACATTCTGACTCCGAAGCTAAAGAAAGGGGAGGAGGAAAATGGGAAACAATGTGTGTGTGTTTTTTAAACAAACTCTTCCAGGTGATTTCTAAGCACACTCATAATATTTGAGAAGCACTTATTTAAAGTACGTGAAGTCTCCTGTGGGACTATACCAGTGGTATTTTATTACTTTATTGTATTTTATTTATTCTAACTCATATTAGGAAATAATTTGAATCCAGGGTTCAGTATATATACGTATAAAACATAAATACACAGAAACACAAATGGCACCCGAAAGAAACCTTTATCAAAACAATACTTATGCTTACTATGTGTAAAACATTCTGACATTTTGTATTTGATTCTATTCTACTCTTAATTCTTACCCACCAGGCTGATCTCACCACCCACTGATTGCAACTCGCACACTGAAAAAGAGTATTCTATTGTGTATATTCAGAAAAAGACTCTGGAAAGATGAACAGACTTCTACCAATAGTGTATTGATTTTATTCAGCCTGGAGAAAAGGCCCAATGGCACTGACAATTACCTTGTTACATTTGTAAGCCTGTTATCCCGAAGAAGAATTAGCTTTGCTCTGTATGGCAAGATCTATTTTGATTTGTTACAAGAAAATACCTCACAAACAATGAGAGCTGATCAACAGTGACATGAAATATATCGAGGCAGGGAATATATCTCATTAGAAACTTTCACGCTAAGCTAGTGGACCCCTTGACACTTGGGTTCAAATGGAACTTAAGCTTTAGAAAATAGCTTGGACTTGATGTGTCTTAAGGCTGGCTCTAACTCTGTGATTTTAGGGTTCTCTCAGTTCTGGATTCTTCCTTCACTTTAGCACACGTCTGGTTTAAGTCTCCTATCTCACTTACTCAAAGGGCCTGCATGACAGACATGTACCAGAGGCAGAAATGCTTTAAGTTAGAAACCACGCCCTTGTACATTAGTACTCTGCTGTAATTACCTTTTTCTCTGGGCCCCCTCCACTCACCTCTCAGGCCCTCGTGGGCTGGGTCTCTGCTTTCATTTATTCCCAGCACCTATCACAGAGGCTTTCTTCGCATACCTGGCAATAGTAGGTGTAAGTTAAATGAGTTTAAGACTCAATGAATGAATCTCTTTCATGCTGATAAGCACCTATGCCTAGAAAGCAGAGGACAGCTTCTAAGACTGCAATTTATCTTTATGGCTTCCTAAACAGGTTGACAACAAATAATGCCATCCTTTATTTTTCGGATATAGGTTGTATGTAGATGTTGCTGTTCAGCTGGTAGTAGGAGAAAAAGAGAGAGAAAACCAAGCCTCCAGATGCTGGACCAGCTCTGCCCGACGCCACCCCTCACGAGACGCACCGTGTGCTCACTATACTCCATAACAAGGTGTGCTTCTGGGCTGCGAACCCTTGGGGGCAGGATGATGTCGAAGCCCAGCAAACAAACCTTGTCAATTTACTTCCAAATGTTAATTAAGAAAAGATGAGATGTGTTTATCAATGGACCTTGGAAAGTGCCCTGCACAACAGCGTCTTAATAACCTACTTGTCTATGGGAACAAATGACTTACAAGTTCTGACCGAGTCATCCCAGCAGCTCCTTTGGCAAAGTCAAAATAATTTACCTAAGGCAACAGGCTCAGAATAAGATCTCTGATTGCTGTCGCCATTGTTTACTTCACCACCCATGCTCTCTCCCATCACGATGTAATAGGAAAATTAATCAATTTACAGAGAACATTTTAGAGAAATTGAATAAAAGAAGACAGAGCCTTGTTTGCAAGGAGTTATATAATACACTATGCTTAGCCGAGAGTATGGTGCTAATATTTACCCTGCTTAACCACTTCCATCAAAGTATCAAAAAAGACTTAGGCTATTGGCAATACTCAATGTGTGTGTTTTGCAAAAATCTTTAAACAACAGCTTTTCTTCCATTCGTCCTATCAAGATTGGTAGTTGGTCTTTTATTATTTCTATATATTTATTTTTATGTAATTTAAAGGCTTAACCATGAGTAACCACGAGTGTATAGCTATATAATACACAGTAAATAATGTTTACCTCTGGCTACGTATCTATTTTAGCACTATTCTGTCTCCAAAAATCCTCACTAGCCTGTGTAACTCTTATTGAACTCATTTACTTTACACCGAAAAGTGTGGAGCGGTAAATGACTAGACTGCAAGGAGCTTACAGTCCAGTTGAAGAGGAGGCAAACCATTTGAAATATAATTATAATATGCTCTGACTTGATTCTATATGGATGAACCAAGCACAGGCTGCTATGTGAGAAATTCAGAGGGCCATCTGCTCTAACCTGAGAGGAAGCAGGAAGGGTTTCCCAGAGAAATGGACATGGGAATTGATACCTGAACAGGTGCAACAGGAGTTAACTGGATAAGAGGGTAATGGGGAAGGGAGACTGTTCCAGGCAGAAGTAAGAGCAGGTATAAAAGCCCGAAGGAAAAAGACAATGTGGCAATTGTAGTCACTTGAGGTGAGTTTATTAATGTTGAAGTAGAGAGTGCAGTGTGAGAAGTGGTAAGAGATGATGTTGGAGAAGGAAATGGGGGACCTATTTAATCATAAATGGCCTCTACGACAGGCAAGCACGACGGGAACCTTCGAAGAACTCTGGGTTTAGAGGTGAAATGATCTGGGTCACCTAATGTGAACCTGATTCTAGTCGCAACGTAGACTACAGACTGAAGCGCTGTTGTTAGAGGCAAGGAGGGGTCAAGTACCCTTTTCAGCAAGAGACAGCAATGACCCGGATTTAAAAAGTGGTAGGAAGGACGAAGAGCAAAGAATGAACAAACCCTGGAGAAAGCTAAAAGAGAGGCATGAAAGGACTTGACAACTGATTGGAGGTGAAGGTGGAGAAAGACAGTCAAGGACGTCTCTCCGATTACAGATTCGAGTGAGTCCAGTCCACCTCAATGCCACCTCGTTCTGGATGACCCACACACATGAGTCAGCCTGGACTTGGAATGTGTCTCAAAGTGTGTCCTGTGTGTCCCTCTCAGAATGCTGTGAATCCTTTTATCTCCACCTCATCACATGCAAGGTGCATCGCAAAAGATTCTCTCTAGGTTTTCTCAGACTGATTACATCTTTATCACTCTATTTAATGAAAGCTATTGTAGGAAAGTTATTGATATACTTTTGTGTGTGTGATGAAAACTTTTAAGATGTATTCCCTTAGCAAGTTTCAAATATGCAATACATTATTAGCTACAGTATTCATGCTGTACATTACATCCCCATGACTTACTTATTTTATAACTGGAAAATTGTACTTTTTGTCTCCCTTCATCCATTTTGCTTATATAGACTTGTTTAATGCCTTTGCTATGCCTCCTTCACCCCCGTATTATCAGGGCTATGGCAGGACATATGCCTTACCGTGTATTACTTATATTACCTTTCGTACACAAACTTGGTTCTTTAATAGAACAAATTTATTTAAAGATGTAAAAGCTTGAATTTTTTGACTTTCCTCAAATACTTGTGCATGCACAATATTTGAATAATGTCTTGGAAGTACAATACCCATATTTTTCTATTAGAAAAAATCTATTAGTGTGAAATGGCCATTACTTTCCCGTGAGTCCTTCTGGTACTGTTCATAATCTCACATAGGATGAATAAAAAGATGCATGTGCTGTATCCAGTGGCACATAGTAGATTGGATAAATTGCAGAGGGAAGTTCCCTAGAGTGAATTATCATTAATAATACATGCATATCTATAATCTATTCTGAGTCAAGCTCATTGCTGCTACTGAAAATCCATTGTGCAGATATCTGTGCTCGGGTTGTGCCTTTGTGCATTCAATACTTTCCTTTTAGTTCACATTGCATTGTCTCCTAGATTAGAGCAAAGTGCAGGGGGTGTGGATTGTCTTCTGGAAAACACATGTTTTTAAACGGTCTCATTTTTCTTTTCTGAATTAAACACTGAAGATAAATAGGGAGTGCTTTAGATATCATATAATATTAAAATAAAATGCATTTCAAATGAAGGTCTCCTAACACCTTTTTACAAAGTGCCCCACAGAAATTAAGTTTTCTAATTCTATACCATACCACACACCCAATCTAAAGTAAGCAACATGGTGAGTGTCATCCTACACATTCGGGATATGTAAATACTCTCTATTCACAGACTCTGTATTTGTGAATTTACCTACTTACTCAGAGTTACCCGTAAGCCCCAAATCAACACTCGCAGGGGTGGCTTCGTGGTCATGTGTGGTGAAAAGCCTGGGCGTGTGCCGCGGACGCTCCCAGCCCAGGGTGCGGAAGGCGCTGCTCGGCCTTCTTCTGCCAGCGCCGGCACTGCGGACAAGTGTCCTCTTTGCAGTCTATTTAGTGCCACACTTTTCACATTTTTTGTGCCTTGTTTTGGTTTAAAATGGCCCTCAGGCCTAGTGCTGAAGTGCTCTCTAGTGTTCCTAAGGCTACAATGGGCTGTTAAAATAAAATACAACGAAGGCCAAGCCTGAAACTCTCCAGACAAAACCTTTCAAGCCACGTAGGCAAAACTAAATCTGGCTTATTTCATGAACATGAGTAAAACAGGTCATTTCTTGTAAATGCCTCTGATAATCATAAAAGAAGCTGGAGCCATTTTTCCCAAAATGGTATAAAGTACTCACTTTCAACCAATCTCCTGCTGTGGAAACCCCCATTGCAATAACCAATCATTGTAAATGTTGAACAACTTCCTCATTTTCCATTCGAAAGCTCCCAGTTTGTGAAATGTTCTTATATGCACAATATACTCTTACCAAGTACTTCTATTACTGATTTGGTGTTTCTAACTTTTTATTTCTGTATTTTTTGCAGGACCTTAGAAAATATATGTTAGATAATCTTTGTTCAGGCACGACTTACAGTGCTATTGGCCTTGAGCTCCATGCTAATGAATTAACAATATATATTAAATAGGTGCCTTTAACAGAAGTACACATAAAACATGATTATGCTGACTCCGCTGATGAAAATGTTTTGATCAGAGTTTTCCAGAAACCTAACTGGGTATTAGGAGCAATAATTCAATATTTGCTCATTCAGTCTCCACAGTCACTACAGGAATAACTAACGCAATTAACATTAATTGACTGTATTTCCATATCTAAAACTTAAAAATTATCGCTACGAATGGTGACAATTACATGTCACTATAAAATTTAATGTCACTGAAATTAAAATGCATGTAAATATGGATAGGGCACAGTTCTCTCTTCAGAGTGCTCATAGTCGAGTAGAAGAATTGAACAGGTAAAGGTGAACGAGAACATGGTGTAGTAAAAGTGATAATCAATATATAAATAAGATGAAATGGGAACATAGATGCGTATTGCGGCAAATGATTTATTGGAAATTAGAGAAAGAATATGGAATATATGATGCTTTGTACTTGAGTTGTTTTCTTAGGTATGAGTGGGAGCTCAGGAGATAAATAGGAGAATAGAGAGTGAATCAAGGCTCAAACACAAATTATCCAACTTGAATTCATGAGTAAAAAATATGCCAGATAACAATGTACTCTACTGACAATGGAAATAGATCTCTACATAAGAAGAATACTCATATCTAATACTGTGAAATTATTTTTGAGTAAAATATTCATTAATTAAACTAATAATAGATTTTTCCCTTACACTATGCATGTAAACTTGCTTTGTCCCTGACCTACAAAGTCCTAAGGCTTATTGTATACAGTGAGTGACAACAATGATGTTTCTTGACTAAATGGCCAAATAAGTAAAAAAAATGTCAGTGGACCTATTTAAATTTAAGAAAAGAAATCGATGTTTACAGTTGGCATACGACATTGGAGCTATATTCCCATTAAATTTACTTCATCTACATTAAGTGCTATAGACACACTAGTCATGTGCTTCACTCCAGAAAGTAATCCAATATTAAGAATAAAAGGCGAGTTTCATAGAAAGTATCCTGTTGGTACATGTCCTGTGTGGTGAGGCGGGAATCCCAGCAATTAAACACAATAGAGTCCTTGTTCCCCTGTGCCAATGTTTTTAATAGATCCACCATTGTAGTAGACTTCAACTTTCCCCGGGAGAAATTACAAGCCTCCTTTGAAAGATGCTGAGAATTACCCCATGGCTATGTTCAAATTGTCAGACTTCATTTTGAACCACTCTGAATAGCCCTCTAAGTTCCAGGGAATCGACATGGAGGGCACAGTGCTGGAAGCAGCATTATGGTGTCTGTTAGAAAGCAGTGGGGAAATCATCCTGCCAAAGTCGCTTCTCCCCACTCCTACCCTGACAAAATAAGAGGGATGATTGCCTTCCAAATACACTGTGCCCAACTCCTGCTAACCAAATTTAAATCCATCAGCAGCTGCAGCAACTTGCAGGCTGCACCAGATCCCAGGAGGGGAACACCTACAGGGGCAAAGGGCCTCCTGAAAAAGCCCTGCTCTCTCCCTTCCCAAGGCCTAACACCAAACTATCTTCAAGGTCCAGAAGTCCTGGCAGAATAGGGAGTTTAAAAAGCCTAAGAAAAACACGTTCCCCACTTTGAAAAAAGAGAAAGTTTAGTTATACCCTGCTCACCCATTGCTAACTGTTTTATCGCTGGCTGTATTTCCTGAGCTAGTTTCTCTTCCCTCACCTTGTCCTGCCCATTTCCTCTCGACAGATTTGCTCACCAGGCCCCTCAGCCTTAGCACTTCTCACAAAGAACAGCACAAAATAGATGCCAACAGGGCCAAAGGCAGACGCCAGGGGGCTGTCACTTCTTGGCCCCTGGCTGCAGTGGAATGCCAGCAGCTCATATGGATTCCGCCCTCTTCCATCCAGCCTCCAGTGGAAGCATGCTCTGGCCAGTGCCCCACACAGTCAGTCACAGCTGCTAAGTGGTCTCTCAGCTTCAGGTGGTCTAGAAGCATCCTACTCCAGACAGCTGCCATAGTTCAAGGCCCAGGTAGGACAACCTGCTGGAGCACACACGTTCCAGGGCAATGCAGCCCACCGTGAGGTGAGAGGGGGGTCAGAGCCAGAAAAAGCCTCAAGGGTTCAGTTGCTAACTGGGCTGAAGGATCTGGCACCGGAGGCAGGGCCCCAGGCATGCTGCTGGGATTCACTGCAATATCCAGCTGCTTGTCTGGATGCTTGGTGCCAAATAGCGATCTTGGCATCGAGCCGTCGGGCGGGCACCGTGACTGAAGTGCTGCAGTTCAACAATTTCACCAGGCTGTGCCAGCCCAGAGAAAGAGAGCGCTTCCCTGTCTAAAATCCCTTCCAGTGGCATCTACTTCCTGTGGAAGCCTCCGTCTGCTCTGAGATTTTCTTGTCAAAGCGGAGTTAAAGCATTGCAGAGGAAATGGCTGGGAAGTAAACACTACTTGCCAGAGTTTCTCTTCTGAATGGGTTAAAAGTAAGACATTGGAGATTAGCTAAAGTTGGTGTCCCTGAAACAGCGGCTGTTGTCCCCGAGACTTCGGTCTTAGCAAGCAAGAGAAGCAGGGAATCAAACAGTTTTCAGCGTAAACTCCATGAACATGTAGATTTTTTCCCATTTATAAACATATTAATAGCAAGATTACACGTATTGGGTTGCCGTAGATCCAAGGATCCATTAAATTGTGTACCAATTTTTAAACCATTTTCAGGCTATGTGAACTTCACCACGAAAATGTGTACATTCAAGCATACTTTCCAAAGTTTATGTTCATTTCCATAGAACCCCAGCTTTTCCTAAATTTCTTCTGCTTAATATTAAATAGTTGCTTTGTGCTACTACAGAAGGATAGTGCCAATGCGCATTTCTCTCCATTTTATTGCATGTTCACTACAGGCTATTGTAAACTATAACCTAGATCCCCTACAGAAAATCAAGCAAACAAAAGGCCAAATAGTTTGATGGGACATTAATGATGACTAATTCTTTTGGCTCAATGGCTGAAACTGTTTCTTATCTCCAGCTCTTCCAGACCAGTTTCAATTCTTTGCATGAAATACACCAAACAACAGCTGACATTTATGTAACCGTTGTGTTGCTAGTACTGGCTTATGGCATGCTGGGTGTCAGGAAAACTTACCCATATTTTGCCAGGTATAATGCATGCTTTTTTGCCCGGATTTTTGAGGGAAAAATAAGGATGTCCATTATACATGGGTACAATGATTACATACCCTGGATATAAAATTGGATATGATAATCCCATGTATAATGCACACAAAAATGTTGGTGCGTATTATGCACAGCAAAATATAGTAACTGGTCATCATGTTGACATTCAGAATCATAGAGCTCCCTTTTCCCAGCCATTTTAAGAAATGTGATCTTTCATACAGATTTCACAGAAATTGTAGATTCTAGATCATAGAGTAAACATATGAGAATGTCCATAATCAAAATCATATCATAAGGTCTGGAAACAGGAGGCACCTAATAAGCCACTGGCCTATGTCATCATGTTTCCATTGGTTCAGATTGTAAGAAAGCCCATCTGTGCGTTGTCTATTAGGACTGAAGCACACACTCCTGAGTCTTCCTGTACATGAAATATACAACAGCCAGGTAAATAAATTGAGGTTCAACTAGGAGAGACCCTTCCTATTAGGGTGCTAATTATTATACAAATCACAGTCAAAAGCTACTAGCTCCATACAGAGCAAAATCCCTGTGTCTGTCTGATGTCATGCCTAAATGTATAATTTGACATCCTGTTTGAATCCAGAAAACATCTCCTCTGAAAGACTCATAGCCAAACTTGTCTTTGTTTACCCAAAATGTCTCTCCTACTTCTTACTATGCAATTAATGATTTTTTTCAGGGTAAACAGAGGTGGTCAGCTAATTGTGCCATCACACTGGACTTAACACCATTATTCGTTCAAACCATTCACATAGGAGATACTCCAAGTACATGACTATGGTATGCTGGCAGACTGTTAGGGATAAACTGTCTTTAAAAACCATTGCTTATATACTGTCTAAGTGGGCTAGTAAGGAAAAGCCAGGGACCTATCTATTAGCCCCTCTCAAATGAGGCAACGTGGGCATGAGTGAGCTGGCACACGGCCCATTGCTTCCGATCCAAGGAGGGAAAATAGGAAATGCTGGCACTTGGCCTCTTATGGCAGCTTTGCGGAAAACCTACCATGTCTGCCCTCTCAAAAAGCAAAGAATCCTGATCTACTTGAATGTCTAGAGAAAATAAAACAAAACACCTCATAAGCAGAGGGTTGAGGTCATTGTGGTTAATACTGAATATTGTTTAATTTGGTATTAGAAGGGCCTAAAATGCTGAGGGGGGGGTCTTTTGCCTGTTCACTCTCTTCCAATGTTCTGAAACTTTGTCTTTACTATCTTTAAAAAATAATGGGGAACTGGCACTGATTTTGGAGAGTATGTAAGATAATATCCTATAAGAATGTCTTTCTTATTTTGCCTTCGTCATCATCACCTATGCCCTTCCAACTATGTGCCTCAGGGTTTTGCAGTTATAAAAAGGTTGGTCTCACAGTTTTAATTCACAAAGGGAGATTAACACATATTAGTAATTCTATGAAGTTTTGTTCTACAGAAGGCAATTTCTTTTCACTCTGTCCTAAGGGGTGAAAATGATAGGAGTTTAAGATGTAAGAAGGATCTTGAAATTAGTTCCAACAGTTAACAACATTTCATGCCACAAATTGTTATTAGGCACTTAACATGTGGCAGGCATTGAGCTAATTGGTTGGGGATACAATGATGAAGAAGACATCATCCCTGCAAATACAGAAGTGCTAACAAGCATATAGACACTGTGTGTGTGTGTGTGTGTGTGTGTGTGTGTGTTACGTGCTGATGGGCACTGGCCACAGCACTTGTTTAGGAAAACTAGTCACAGGTTTCCAGTTTGCCCCCCTACTTTTTGTTCATTAACTTCATGCTTTCCTTATTCCTCCATAATTTCATTTTTTATTTTTCATTTTGTTTTGTTTTTTATCAATCACTATGATTTAGGCTTACAGCATCGACCTTTCTCCAGGTTTCAAAATTACTTCTATGAACGAGGCATTCAAACAAAAGATGAGTAATATGCCTGCAGCCATTTTAATGTTTTAGCAATTAGCATTAACACCTAGCAGTTCTGTGCACAAAGGAATCATAGGATTTTGAATGTAGGTAAAACCACTGTCACTAAAATCCAGGTAAAATTGAATGTCTTACTTCAGATGACAAATGTACTAACTCAGTAAGACTGATTAGTGTTTTAGTACGTGTTATATTATTCAGTAGCAGAAAGCAGGGATCTCAGAGAACTGGAAATCAAACAATTATGTGTTCTGTAACAGGAGTCTACGAGGTCATAAATCATAGGGGCAATTGAGGCCCAGGTAGATAAAGGGACTTGCCAGACCATGGAGATGTTTGGTGGCAGAGCTAGGAAAAGGTTCAGGTCTCCCAATTTCTAGCCACTGTACTAGTGGGCAATCCTTGGCCATGTTTTTTCAGACCATTGGGTCTGAAAAATGTATGCCTTTCAGATACATTTCTGACTGCTCCTTATTGGCCAGTTGGGAACTCTGGGTGCTGGGTACCCACCCCTGATCTGAGAGTCTCCTGCCTTGACCACACTAGGGAGATGCTAGGCTTGCTGCGGCTTGTTGCTTTCTTGGCCCTAGCTCCAGGGGCTTCGGTTTCTCAGCTTCTCTAAATTTTCCCAGAAAACTCTCAACTGAGTGAAATAGCATGAAATATGCTGCTCCCATTTCTGTCAACCCAGGGATGGGAAATGGGAACTGTACCGTGACTGTGGTGAAAAACAAAACTCTGGCCCTGACCCGTGTGGCTCAGTTGGTTGGTGTTGTCCCACAAAGTGAAAGGTCGCTGGTTCAATTTCCAGTCAGGGCACATGCCTGGGTTGTGGATTTGGTTCCGAGTCGGGGTACATGCAAAAGTCAGTGGATCAACTTTTCTCACATCCATGTTTCTCTCTCACTCTTTCTCCCTCCCTTCCCCTCTCTCTAAGAATAAATAAATAAAAATCTTTTAAAAAGCAAACAAACAAAATTTAACTCTGGAGCAAGTTGGAAACGCAGTCCTGTGTAGCATCGCACTGAACACAGCATCTCAAAGTGACACTCTGGGACCAAAACACAAGCGCACGTGATGCAATAATATAGTAAATAACTTTTTTGCAACCTAACAACTATATTTGACATATGTTAAGATGAAATCTAACTTTCTCGTCTTACACTAAAATGATGGCACTTTTGATATTAAAATGAACTTTGGAAAAATGCTAGTGATAATAATTTATACTACTAGATTTCTGGGCTAGTAAATCATAGATAGCAGGTGTTTTGTTAGTATTATTGTTTAATGAAATTAAAAGCTGGCAATATATGTTGACCATCCCCTTGTCATTTGACTGTTTTGTTTTGTTTTTAATCTGAAAGTCTAGGAATTTTTATTCAATTTACCCAGAACATTCGGAAATTTAAGCAGCCAGTGAGTGATGGAAGGAATAAAACTCTAACAAAGGGCATTTAAATCACACTGATAACCAGGAAATAGTAGCTTTCATTTGAAATACAATTTCATAGTTTTGGATATGTCATCATAATTTGAGAGTTGTGCATGCTTCTTTTTATAAAGGGAGAAAAGGCATTAACACAAACAAAACACTTTTGCTGAAGTGTTTTATGTCAAACTAGGCACTCAACACTATTTCTTAAGTAGTTACAGTGCAAGGTACTATGCTAACTGCACATTAAAGACACGTTGTTTTGACAGAGTTTTGCAAATAATTAATTTTCTTGCAGTGGCTCAGAAAGTCATTCCTTTGTATCCACTGACAGACATTTATGAAACTGTAGTTTGTAATATGGTTTGGTGTCACCAAGAAATAATATGGAAGTAATTTTCCGTTTCCCTACATCTGTAGGGACTGAAATACCCATGTTCTAGGCCACACTTTGTTGAAGGTCTGATTCGACAGCTTATGTGTTTACTCCAATAGTAGAAAGCTGGTAAGTCTGAGAAAGCAGACTCTACTGCCTAATTTTGAGTTCCCATTCAGCCCCTTTTAGAATACGTCAGTAGTTTCTAACCTTCAGCCATTACTTAACCTCTCAGTGCCTCAGTTCTCCTAGGTGCAAAAGGGATTAACAGTTAACTCAGTTGGAAGGGAAAAGGTTGATAATTAAATGAAATAATATAGCAGGTCCTCAACTAGTGTCATTTTATTCAATGGTGTTTTGCTATAACATCGATGGGGATGCATTTATTCCCAGCTGAAGTCTGTGTGAAGTTTGCAAATTCTCCCCTCATCTTTGTGGGGTTTTTTCTGGAGACTCTGATTTCCCTCCACATCCCAAAGAAGTGCACATGAGGGAAGCTGGCATATCTCCGGTGTCCCAACCTGCATGATTGTGGGTGCGTGCTGCGCCCTGTGATAGAAGTGCGCCCTGTCCAGGGCTGGCTCCTGCCTCATGCCCTGAGCTGCCAGGAGAGGCCCAGCCAGCCATAACCTTGAAGTGTAATAAGTGGGATGGAAAATCATCATCTTACTTGTTTCTATAAATCTTTCTTAAATGTACCTATAGCTTACATTTCTTTCAATGCTTAATATTAGGATGGTTTTAGGTCTTGATTTAGAAGTTTGGTGGTGCTTTTTGTGACCAGAGATACACCACAGGGACTTAACTCTTGTTTCTATCCATTAACTTATGGCTGCGATTTTCAGCCTTTTTCATCTCGTGGCACACATTAATTATTAAAATTCTGCAGCACACCAAAAATGTATTATTTTTGCCAAGCTGACAAAAATAATACGTATAATTTTTATTCATTCTCAGCAGGCGCCAATTGTTGTGTTGGCTGTCGTCATTTTTTCATTTGACAATCTAAAGGAAAAGAGATCAGTGTCCCTGACTACACAGTCAGGTACTGAGTGTTTTAAAAATTCTTGGGACATGTCACGGTGCGAAGGCATACTGGTTGAAAATCACTGGCTTATGTGTTGGTTTCATTTTATATATTGTTTTGCTTAGAGTAGCAGTTTCCAAAAACTGATCAATGACCTTGAGTATAGTTCTGGTAAGCAGGGTCCTGGTTTGCCTGGAACTGAGGGGTCAGTCCCCAGGATACGGGACTTTCATGCTAAAACCAGGAAAGTCCAGGACAAGCCAGAAACAGCTGATCACTCTACCTATAAAGTGCTTGTAACAGTATCCGGCACAGAGCACTCACTAAAACACCAGCCCTCACTAAAAGTGGTATCCTTTTCCCTGGAATTCAAATATGCAATGAATGCGAGTGCATTCATCTTTCACAGAATTAGTGTGAAGCTGTAATCTAGTAAATATTGCCCTTTCGCACACGCAGAGGCAGAGCAGAAAGAACTCACTGCTTACGTAAAGGCCCACAGCATATCCCTTTCCGCTCAGACAAAATGATCCTGGCAGGACAGCGTTCCCTAGAAATATGCCTCCTTTCCTGATCTCAGAGGCGCCAACCATTATTAGCACAAGATGAGTCCTCTATTACATTTTGAAACGGGTGGAGGGCCTTGAACAGTTCTCTGATAACCTCATTTCTAGTTCTTACTTGCACTGCTTACAGATTTTTTTCTGGTTTGTGGTCATGAAAGTATCCTAAGGACACATCCAATAAAGCATGCAGGTAATGGCTGCGATCACCAAGTTCACCCTGTGACTGTGCCATGGTTCCATGTTGAGACATGCAGGTCCTCTGCAGATCACATCTCTAGCTTGCCCTGTGATGTTGAAGCAGGAATCGGTGAACAGGTCAGCTCTCTGGCTCTAACTTGGTTGCTTTCCCAAGATTCCTGTGCAAGAATCTGCAAGGCTCAATTTTTAATGCAACAAATTGACCCAGTTGCCTTTGAAAACTCGTGTAGCAGGTGGTAATTACCAATAACCAAGGTCTGTGTCTTGAATAGTGAAGGCCATTGTGTTTATGTAGATCATGTCTAGAAGTAAAGAATCATAGAATGCCAGATCTGGGAAGGACTTGGGACACTGTTGTGATATACTTGGATCAAATGACCACTAGCTTCACACAGAACATTCAGATTGGGAGAAAATTCACTTCCAGAAAATTCACTAACAGAAAAGTTCTTATAAGCATAATACTCACTCCATGCCAGGCCCTATTTGAGTGTTCTTTTGTGTATTAACTCATTCAATTGTCTTAACAACCCTAAATGGGAGGGACCGTTATTGTACCTATTTGATAGAAGGAGAAACTGAGGAAGAGAGAACTATGTAATTTATCCAAGGGTACAGAGCAAATAAATGATAGATTTGAGAGGGAACCCAGAGTGGTCCTCATATGAATGAATGCAAAGAGAACAAGGCTCTCTGTGCTGAAAACTGGAGTAACAGGTTCTCTGTATTTTCCAAGAATGAAGCTACCCAAAAGCAGGTTTGATGTGCATCTGAATTTGTATATTGATGAAAGACTAGTTTAATAATTGATATTTTTCAGCATACGCATCCCTGAGTCTAACTTTAGTGTAATTATTTAAATAAATAAAAATCTCCAGTTAGCAAAAAAAAATTTTTTAATTGTTTAATACACTGAGGAAACTCTTTTTAAATGTAGACTTTGTAAGAAAATTCAGTTCCTAAGAACTAATGCCAGTTAAAACCGAACTCAATCTGTTCATTCAACAATAAAACCGAAGTGATATCAGAATACCATTAATTTATGCGCATTGACTAATTACTGTTTTAAACAGCTTTACTATCTATATTCAAGAGCTAAATGGCTTATCATTAGTTTGGTTCCAAAACTTCCATTTTATTTTAAAATGCATATTATTATTCCATATTTACACACTACAACTATAAATGTTTTTCAATTTGTTTTGCACTATATTTTAATTTTTATCCTTCAGAAAGAATCCAGATCATATGTGTTTGTCGTGATACTGTGAAGGTTTATAGTAAAAATACAACACTACACAATAGATAGCAATAAGATTGCAAAACAGCACAGGATAATATAAGGTGGCGTGGTGGTGTAGAGATAAAATAAAAGTCAGGAATAACACAAACACCATGCTTTGCTTGAATGCAGAACCCTTAAAAATACATGTGAACTCCACTTACTTTAGTCCTGTGATATAAATATGAATGGCAATAAAGATTTTTTTTACCTTGTATAAATGAATAATAATAACTAGCATTTATTAAAGGTTTAATATGTATCAGTCACTAATGGCTCAGATGGTAAATGACTCAATCAAGTTTCCACAACTAGTAAGTGGTTAATTACAGCCCACCGCTGGCTCAAAGTTCTTTGCTATTCTTGTGGTATGATGTTACCTCCTTCCTTTTGTAAGTAGGGGACTTTAAATTGTGAACTTCCTAGCCTGTGATTGTATTTTTAAACAGCTTTTGGGATGATGGAAATGTTTTATATCTTGATTATCATGCTGGCTATATACGGGTATATGTTTGTCAAAATTCATCAGGTCCTACACTTAAAATGAGTGTATTTAATTTTACTCCTCAATAATGTTGATTTAAAAACTAAACAACAAATCTATTTACAAAAATGCCAGGGGCATATTTACTACACAAAACAAAGTACTCATTTATCAAGAGACACCACCGTGTCAGAGATATAATGAATATAACAAAGTAAAGCAAATGTTTTTTAAACTTTCTTTTAAGAATAAAATGTAACTATAACTTAATCTCAATCATATGATTAAATAACGTATACAAAATCATACTACTGCCAATTTTCAGATGCAATGCTGCCATTTTTAATATGACAAATATGGCATATTTCCAGGGAACACTTTCATGTGTGTTTTTCAATAGTCTCTGACATTGTGGCCCCAGAAGCCATTGGGGGACGAAGAGAAATCTGTAGGAAAATTCTGAAGCCAAACAAAACTTCCAGCGAGCACCATGCCATGGGCGCAGACTGCTTTGCATCAGGTACGGAATTAGCAGTCAGTGGCACACTGTGACCTGCCTGGCAGCCGAAACATGATCGCTCGGGCAAGAATAAACGGTATTATATCCTCTTGGTAGCGATACTGAGCGAGTGAGCAAATTATTGATCCCTACTTGGTTCCTTAAATACATGTGACTCAAGTTACCCTGAGGCTTCCCTGCAATACTCTCCTTAGAATCCACACAGTGAAAGAGCTTCATATTCAAAGTGTTTCTTCTTTCATGCCAGTGGTACAACTGGAAGGCAGTGCCTAAGACAAACCCTGCTTCCTGTATCTCCCACTGTGAACTCAGGGGCCTAGCCTGGAGCAGGTTTTATAATGTAAGTCCAATAACATCATTTTATGGTACTGATGAATGCTGGCTTTATTAATTCATTAAATATGTATCAGTTACCACTTAAGCACCTGGAACTGCGCTAGGCATTGATGTACAAAAAGGAATAAGGAAAATCTACTGTCCTCAAAAGCTTATAGTTAAGAAAGGTGAGAGCGAAAAGAAAGAGGATTAAAGAGACAATGATAGAGAGAAATAGAGATAGACAGAGATGATAGAGCTAGAACAAGAGATAGATGATAGAGACAAAAAGATAGAAAGAAGGAGGAAGGGGAGAAGAAAGAGAGAGAGAGAGAATGAATAAACCAGAAAATCAGTAGGAAAATTTAAAAAAGACAACTATTTAGATACAGTTTGGGCACAAAGGAGAGACAGACATTTCCGTTCAGAAGGACTGTCAGGTGATGAGTCTGAAATGAGGCCCACCAAGTTGTTCAGATTTCACCCATCTGCAGAGACTGCCCTGGTCAAGCTTGTCCATGACCTTGATGTTGTCACATCCAAGTGCAACTTTTCTGTTGGTACGTTTCCTAACTTATAGTATTCAACATACTTGATGATTCTGACTTCTTGAAATACTTTCTTCTTCCAGCTTCTGTAATATCACACTCTTCTGCTTTTTTTTTTTTTTTAATTTACTCTATCTCACTGGTTATTCCTTTACAAACTTTTTTTTTCCTGGCTTCTCCCCATCTCAGAACCTCAGAATATTGAGTAGTGTGATCACTTTTCTTTTCTTGCTACATATACACTCTATTCATGCATCATAATTAAGAGAGGAAACTATTAAACCAAATGCCTTAATTTAAACACCGGACTTGACATTACTAGTTGTGTAACCTTGGGAAAGTACTTCACTTCTTTGTGTCATTAATTTTTCATCTTTAAAATGGGGGGTCTTCATGAGTTAACACATGCTTTATGAAGTACTTACATGTAAAATACTTAGAACAATGTTTAGCACATATGAGGCACTATATTACTGTATCAGTACAACATGATTAAATGCCATTTATAATGCTTAACGATGCCCATTCTATATATCAATATTTTAATCTAAACTCTGCTTTGGCAACCAGTCACATATCAAACTGCCAACTAGCATCTCACTTTAGATGTCAAAGAGGATGTAAAATATAACAAAACTGAGAAAAACTGTTGATTTATCTTCCCCCAAAATTGCTTCTTCCACAATCCTCCTTACTTTAATAAGTGACTCTATATTCTCTACAGACTAAATCCAAAATCTTAGCATTATCCCTAATTTCTCTTTCACTTAACCTCACTGCCATGTTCAATTCATCAGTAATGTCTGTCGAAACGGTCTCCAAAACATATCCTGAATCCATCACAACTAACCTCCTCTGCCAGCTGAGCCCACTCCAAGCCATCCCCACCTCCTTCCTGGCCTTCCTCAACATCCTCTCTGCTCATTTGCTGGCCTCTCTTATACTCCACTAAAATCCATTCTTTATATAATAGCAAGAATAACTTTTTTAAAAAGGAAATTATTTAGGAAAAAGCCCATTCTTCATACTCTGCTAACAAAACTTCACCAATTTAGCCTTGGCATAACTTTTTTTTGTCACCTCAAGGTCACCTCCCAGTCTTTACATACAACCTCCTTTTTATGGCATTTAAGCTTTTTAATGGCATAGTCTTATGTTACCTTTTAAAATTATTCATCCCTTCATCTATTGTCTCTCATCATTAGAATGCAAATTCTATGCAGAGACTTACCAGTCCTTAAGCTATCTGCAGTGCTTGGCAAATAGATGACATTCAATAAATATCTTTAAATAAATAAGCAAATAAACTCTGACAGCTGTGAAACAGAAGAGATGTTGGATATTATAAACACCGAGTAATTGAAATTTATGTACCTTAGAAACTGTTTCTAGGTTGGGGAAAAGCATGACCCCAGGTTGGTTTTGTGTGTGTGTATGTGTGTGTGTGTGTTTTCTTCATGATTGGATGGATAATGGTGCCATTCACAGACAAGAAGACATTGACAAAGAAACAATTCCAAGAATAATCTTTTGAGGACACTGAGTTTGATAGTTCCTAAGATTCAAATTTGGAATTGTCCAGGGGATAATGAGAGATGGATCTAGGAGAAGAAGAAACATGTCTGCATGGGGTAGAGCTATAGATTTCACAATCATCAGAATAGTTGGAATTACTTAGGTAGAGAAGAACAGATAGTGTATGGAGTGAGCAGAGAGGAGGTCAACACTCTGGAAAACACCAAAATATTCCAGAGGCAAATAGAGGAAAATAAGTTGGAAAAAAGAATCTACAAAAGCTAAGGAGGAGCCCTGGCTGGTGTAGCTCAGTGGATTGAGCGTGGGCTGGGAACCAGAGGGTCCCGGTTCGATTCCCAGTCAGGGCACATGCCTGGGTTGCAGGCCAGGTCCCAGTGAGGGCCACGTGAGAGGCAACCATACATTACTGTTTCTCTCCCTCTCTGTCTCCCTCCCTTCCCCTCTCTCTAAAATAAATAAATAAAATCTTAAAAAAAAAAAAAAAGCTAAGGAGGAGACCCGAAAAAAGAGGGACAGGGTAGCCAAGGAGGAAGACAGTTTAGAGAATAAAGGAGAGGTCAACAGGATCAAGTAACAGAGAGATTGAATAAAATAAGGGCTGAAAATGTAGCTAGATTTGGTAATTAGAAGATCACTAGGCACTCTGAAAACCTAGATGCCATCTGAACTTGCCAGAGACCTGCCTTTGAACCCCAAATCCCTCAAAATTGCAGGTACGCAGCAAATCTGCCTGAAATTCAACTTCCCCCAGATCTCCAGGACCTTACTTGGCACATCCAGAGTCTGCTGACCATACCCTTCTCCATCCCCCATTTCTTTGTGTGTGTTACCACCAACATAGTTACCTAAGGTGCCTGGTACTCTCAGGGATTTCATTTTTATTTCTCACATCCATTTCTAGGATAAATATGAAAGTTTTATCAGCTATCAGCAATTAAAATAAATAGATTTTCAAAAACCATGGGCATTCAGCAGAATCTTCTTCACCCAAAGTAGTGAAAACAATCATGAATGAATGGTCAATGAATCACTGGGACAATAATTTCTAGGATGCTCCCAAATGCTGTTAATTTTTATAAGAGTCACTAGATTTATATTCAATAGACTATAGTTTGTAAGAAAAAAGAAATATATATATAGGAGAGAGAGAGAAGTTTACTAACATGAGTCAAAATAGGTAGAGTTTCTAGTTTAATCAGCAATTACATGCAAACATTATTAAAAATGAAATGCTGAAGAAATATTTGGCTTATGAAAATCACATGAAGAAGGCAAATGAGATCCTTCTAAGCACATTCTGAAAGCAATTTTGGAGACCTATTATAGATCTTGATGTTTCACATATAAATCTAAATATCAGTCCTTGATTCTTCACGTATAAATCTAAATATCCAATTTTGTAATCAGAAAGTCCAATCTGTTCTAAAATTATCTCAATACATTTTATTTTTAAGTCATGGTTAATTACAATAAAGTTATTGTAATTAATTAAGGCTTATGGCTCCTATGGAATTTCTAGATTCTAAGAAAGTCAGAATAAGGGAATTAAGACAAAGAATAAAATTACGTTTTCCAATTAATGTGGGCAGCATTTACTCAAGGGGTTTCAAACTTTGTTCTATACTAGAATAACCTAAGCAAGATTGCAAAGTTTTCAGTGTCTAAACTGACCCCATACTGGTTAAATCAGACTCCTTGGGAGTGAAATTCAGGCATCGGTATTTTTTAAAGCTCCTCAAGGGATTCTCAGGAGCAGCCATGGATTTGAGAACTCATGACTTATGCTACCCTTGTTCTCATTAAATGAATGTTTTAATGGATATGAATAAGGGCTTTGAAGAAAGAGCTGGGTTTGGAATCCTGGTGGCTGTGTAAACTTGGAGAAGACCCGTAATCCTTTGAACCTCAATATACTCAACTATTACTCAGTAATTATTTTTCCCACCTCATAGGGTTGTTTTGAGCATTAAATAAGGTAATATAAAATCTTAGCAGAGTGCATGGTATGTAATACTTGCACAATAAATGTTGTTAATAATACATATAAATTAAAATTTATTATTAGGTATTTGTTCATTACAAACTATGCCTGGTTTATAATACATACTTGGCAAATATAATTGTACCCAAGTCTGAGTTCATATATGTATCCAAGTGTCAGCTCTATGCTGACTCTATAAATTCAGACATCTAATTTGGACCTTAAAGGCACTCTCTCATTTAAATTACACAAAGGCAGGGTTCAAAGATCCTCAAATTCACTTTCTACTCACACCTGCCACCACACAGATTTATGGCACCTCAAAAGCAGCTGTGTAATGTGAGTCCGACCTGCAGAAGAAAGCTCCTAATAAATTTCCCCGGGTCTTATTAGAGGGAACTTTTAAATCTTCAATGACACAGTAAGAAAGAGCTCAAAAAATTTCCAGTCATATTTTTCTTATTTACTCAGTTACTTGGGAGTGCATGATGACTTGTTTTCTTTAGTTGTATCTGAACAGCTTGACAGATTACCGTGACAAGGTTACTTTTAAATTGATAAAAGGTTTGATTGTGTTGGTACATTTGTCAAGACTGTCTGACACCACGTATAATGGATTCTGCACTCAGGGGCCGGATGGCACTTGAATCAGCTCTTCAGCTATTCAGCGTTCAACGCTCACCTTAACGAGACATCCAAACGGGGAGGGTAAAAGTCCCGGAGATTAGCTTGGGCAGACCCTCGGCTCTCCAGCACAAACACTCCCGCTTTGTTCTCCTGTTTCACTGTGGGCATTTCTCCTCTCTTGTTAAATGTTAAAGTGATGTTTAGAGCTTCACAGTAAAAGGAGCCACGCTAGGGTGTCAGAGCTTGAGCAAAGAGAACATTTATGGAGAAAGAGGAAAGGCAGGGCCGCTGACTTCCCGGTTTCCTGGTGGTGATTAGAAATGCCTGTGTACCTACCCAGGAGCATCGTAGCTCCTTTGCCTTCGTTCTGCTGCCAGCGGCCTTAGCAGCACCGTGCTCACTTTGTGACAGAAGAATACTTCACTCTGTACCTGCATCAGGTTGTCATTAGCTCCAGATGAGTTAATGATGTGCCAGTGGGGGCCATGTCCAGCTGGGGCTTTCTGAAAGCCTCGCCTTTGTTAAAACTTGTAAGTCATGAGAATGATTAGATAAAAGGTATTGTTTGCCTGGAAAATATAAACACAGTAATGCTTTCTCTTTCCACTTAAAATTCGGTCCATTGTGTTAAATGTGTGGTTTTAGTTTTTAAGAGGAATTTCAATGTCTTTCAAGAGCATGTTTATAATCATATAATAGGTTTCCAATTTCTTTGGGGGAGGAAATATAGTTTAATATGTGAAAAATAATTATACCATGAAAATTTTATTGGGTCCAGAAAAGTTCCAATGCTCTTTCTTTATTAAGGAAAATCAATCTTCCCCCACTTACATCTCCTTTTCTTGAAATAAGCATATTTCTTCTTGAATATATATATATATATATGTATATATATATATATATATATATATATTCCAACTACTGCACCCATAGTCTCCAACTGATAACCCATCACATGAACATAACTGTATAATCAACTGGAGTTTTAGTTTTCATTATACGGTTGACCCTTGAACACCTTAAGTTTGAACCGCACAGGATCACGTGTATATAGAATTTTTTTCAATAAATATATTGGAAATTTTTTTGAGATTTTCTTACTACCACTGAAGCAATCATATCTATTACACTAGACTACCACAAAGTAACCATACTGTTGTTTCTTGGTTATCAAGGCATGAATCATTACACCTGTAAATAAATACCAATTTTTTTCACATTATCTTTTCATTTTTGATGTCTAGTGTTAGTTACACAGGTGTTTTGTTATCATATATGGCAATATTGACATAGATAATGACAGATAATTTATCTTGTAAACAGATGATAAGCTTATGATATTGATAGATACAGTACAGTACTATAAAAGTATTTTTCTTATGATTTTCTTAGGAACATCTCTCTAGTTCTCTTAGTTCTTCTCTCTAGCTTACTTATGGTGCAAATAAAGTGTATAATGCATATAACATACAAAACAGGTGTTAATCGGCTGTTTATGTGATTGGTAAGGCTTCTGGTCAACAGTTGGCTATCAGTAGTTAAGCCTGGGGGGAGTCAAAGTTAGATGTGGATGTTGGCCTACATAGGGGACAGTGTCCCTAACCCCCATGTTGCTCAGGGCTCCACTGCATTTGCCTTTAGTGCTTTTAATACGGCAGACATCGAATGTTTAATGGTACACTGATGATACACTCAGGACTGGGTAAGAAAAAGAGACTAAAAATCCATGATTTGGGTCCTGTTTTGTGCTACTTCAATGTTTCTTTGGGAGTTCATTTGGTTAATTGCCTCTCAAGTCATTGCTTCTTAACAGAAAAACAAATGCATATGAAAGAAGACATCTTTCACCACACATCATTTTTCCACCACCATAATTATTAATTCTCATGCTTGATTCTCTGACCATAAATTATTCTTCTTCCAGATTGCATTTCACCTATTCCTACTCTGATTGTTCCTTGATTTCACTCATGGAATCCTCTCTTTCCATTCAGTCATTGGAGTTACCTTTTTGAAAGGTGTTACCTTCCTGTTTGTGACAATTCAGTGATTTTCCCATGGCTCTTAGAATTTAAAAAAGCTCCTCATGTGATACACAGAGAGATCATCACCTTATTCCTCTCCATGTTTCCAGCTTATATTGCCCCATACTCCAACACTACCTCTCTGTTATAACCACATTGGCTTTACTTGCAACACTTTAATCTTTGCTATGCCCCCACCCCCAACCACTGGTTCTACACACATGAAGTTCCTTCTGCCTGGAAGGTCCTTCCCTTCCTTCCTTACTTAGTCAAACCATTTCCTCCTTCTGATCTTAACTCAACTGTCACTTCCTCAAAGATGCCTTTGCCCATTGCCCTATCCATGCGTAATCTCACGTTATAAAGACTCTTAGTTCCGTGCTCACTTACTGCACTTATAGTTTCAATTTTATATCAAAGCATATGATTATTTAATTGATGGTCTATTTTGCCTAGGGGAGTATAAGCTCTGCTAAAACAAAGCCAGTATCTGGCATGCAACAGAGGTGCTCTGTAAATATTTCTTGATTGAAAACACAATAAAGGTCCTTGAGAATTCTCAAGATGAAGACATTACAAGGTATTTCCTACAAGACACACAATGTAATGTATTCATTCAAAACATAGGAATATCTAGATATTTTCCATGGGGTGAAGTCATTCGTCAAGTCTATTATTTTTTCAGTCTTGTCTTCATTTCTTTTATTTTATTTGCAATTCAAACGTAGGGGCTTTGGTGATGAATGTGAATGGAACACCTAACAGAATTTGCTCTCAGGTTATTCATTGTGAAATAATGCAATTGCTTTCCTTTAATATAATTTCCTTGCCATTCATCGGTATTAATATGGATATTGCATTTAAATTCCAGATAATTTGATATATCTATATGCCCTTTTTGAATATCTCTATTTTCTATCATTTTATTGCTATGGATATAAGCAAGTATTGTATTTTCTATATTATAGGATAATATTAACTCTAAAATACTTATAATTTCATAGAAATAAACATGGTAAATTGATCCTGATAGCAAGTTCATTTAAACCAACAAATACCTGTTTTGTAGATGAAATGATTTTAAAGTGTTGGGATGAGTGATCGAAATGCAAAATGATCTGCATCTTTGGAAGACGGCTAATGTAAAGTAGTAATGAGCAATGTGAGAGACCCACAGACAAAACAGGATTTACACGTGACCTGCACTGGTCTTGAGCCAAAGCCATCCCTAGCATCACGTCATATTCCTGTAGCTGTATCTATTTAGGTCACAGCCCCAACAACTCCACACCAGGGACGTGCTGAAACATAGAAAAGGTGACCCAGACCGGGGGTTATTACTGACTAATGAGGTCCTCAGTAAAATATCAGAATTTTAGGAGAAAAGAAGTTTAAAAGATTATCGAGTTTCAATAGATGATTTTGTACATGGGGGAAACCAAAGTTAAGAAGGGAAGCATTGTTTGTCTACAGCCACTACCCAGCGGACGGCACGGCCAGGAATGAAACTGAGGGCTTAGTGCACAACTATTTCTACTACATTCCCATGGCCTGATCATGTTAGTTCTGACAAATCTAAGCAATAAACCCCAGGTCTAGACCACATCAGTAGCTGGAGAACCCATAAACATTTTTAAAATAACGATAGCATGGGTCACATTTCGTTAGCTAGCAAAAATTTATCTGAACGAGTCACCATTACCCTCTGTGCACTTGGCGTTCTTTAAATTTCTCCAGCACAGCTAAGAAACATTAACACAACTTCTTTTCTCCAAAATAATGTTTCTATGTCATTAAATCTCTTTCCTAAATTAAAATGCCAATACAGGCTTTTAGGTAATAATTTTCATTTATATATTTCTGGCAACATTTTTTTGCAGTAATAGACACTGATACAGACTTTTATCATGTAATGCTCTATCAGTGGTATGTTTATGAACTAGCTCTCTCTAAAAAAAAAGAGAGAGAGAGAAAAAAAATTTTTAAAAGCTCTGATTTGTAGGGCTCCGTTATTCCTGTGACATAAATACTCCCACCATGGCCAACTTCAAGATGCTGAGTTTGTAACAAATCATTCACAGGATTCCAGAATATCTAACAATTGCCTCTAGTGCACTAATCAGAGGCAGCTCCAGCACACCACCAATCCTACAGGTAGCCTCCTCTTATAAGGATACAGAGGCTCACAGAGAGTCAATGATCTGCCTCAAAATCATACGGTAGTTGTACAGGTTGCAATGCACAGAAGTCAAACTCAACAACCTTCATATATTAAGTGAAACTTTATGCATGAGAAATAGTCAGTGATCTTCATATTATTGTAGAGAAATGTGTATCCCCAAAATCCACCAATATCGACACCCCCACAGAGCCTGTGAGAAACGGGTAAGCTTGGGCTCCTCCCCAGGCTGAGTGAATCATAATGTCTTGGGCCCCAGAAATCTGTGTTGCAGCGAGTGCTCTGACTAGTAGAGAGCAATCAGAAACAATCTTTCTGTACGATCCAATTTTTTTTATGAATGAGATTCACATACAAAACAAAGTTAATAGCTACCCTTTTTTTCACATCAGATTTCATTACAGGAGATACTTCATTTGAAGCTTCTAACATAAAAGTCTGCAATCTTTCACATTTTGCAAGACCTTATTTTTAAAAATGGTTTAGATTTTTCTAACAGCAAGAACAACAACAACAAAAAAAGTGAGTGATTTACCTTCTAATGCTCAACCACAACATTTTATAGACCAAACCCTGACATATTCACGTCTTAGCCATGGCACCTTTTTGTCCTTTATTTTTTTTTTCAAAATCGCTTCTAAATATTGTTTTTTCAAAGTGCCCCCACCCTAATGCACTGACTGCC
This sequence comes from Micronycteris hirsuta, assembly GCA_004026765.1. Lineage (NCBI taxonomy): Eukaryota > Metazoa > Chordata > Mammalia > Chiroptera > Phyllostomidae > Micronycteris > Micronycteris hirsuta. The sequence goes on along the minus strand of PVJI01000102.1, from coordinate 296,933 downwards.
TAGTCAACTGGTTATATAGTTACGTATGTGTGTTTTGGTTTATCTGCCACTTCCTGTTGTTCTGATGTTTGTTCCCAATCTTAAAAACCAGAACAAAGGCAAATAAATACTGTCTGCTTTGTTTTCCTCTTCCAATATTTTAGAGGTTGGAAAATTTACAAAATAAATATCCTCTCAACCTTCTTGTAAAAGCATTGCAAAAGAGAAAAAGAAAACTTGAGTAATATTTTCCCCTAATTTAAAAATACCCAGCTAAGGCACACAATCAAATAACAAATAGCTGAGCTAATACTACTTTGAAAATCATCAGGTAACAAGCCAAAATTACAAATCAATGATCCTTAATTTATTATTCATTATTCATTATATTTGGAGGGTAAACATAAATATGTTTAATTTATACCCTGGTTTTTCTTAAGATCATATAAATCTTTTGCCTTTTTAAATACATTTATGTTCACAGAATGAGAGAGTTAATAATATGTGTTGGTAGATAAGAGAAAAATGAAACCATTTTGGAAGGGCATTTAATCACTACCATATTCCCTAGAAAATATAAAGCTACTTAGCGGTTCTTGGCCTCGGTGGAAAATAGCTTGACTGAACTTGGAAGTAAATATTTTCAAGGAAACTAGAGAATTTGCCCTAGAATTCTCCAATTACCTGGTTCCCATCAAACTGATATTTACCAAGAACTTGCCAGGAAATCTTTGCCACACAAGAGATAACCATCCTGAAATCTGCCACATTCTCTGGGTTTTTGTGATTTCTCGCACTAATATTTCAGGGGAATAAAACAGCTTTTTTTCCTGAGATTCATCACTGACTCCATCAGCCATAAGATTTGAGGGCTCAACTCAATGCTTGCCCATCATCTTTCTGGTTAGTATCTGCATAGCAGCATGTACCCTGCTCAAGAACCTCCACTTCCCCACCATGAAGTAAACAAATTTTATTACCTAACATAAGCTGGACTTAGAACGCAAATTTAAATCCCATTCACACAACAGAGTCTCCCTCACTGAGACCCCGATGAACGGGTGCACTGGGAACGAGAACCAAGCGCGGTGTGGTCTGAGCCCAGGCGGGCGAGCGTGTGGGTGAGAAACGGCGCAGAGAGCGGAAGGGCACTTACGGTTGGCACAGCTTGATTAGGTCCTGGTCAGTGGTGCCTGGTGGAAGGCCTCGAATGTACAGGTTGGTTTTACTCAACTGTTCCCCGCTGCTGTTGCTGCTGCTGTTGTTGCTGCTGCTGTTTGTGCTGGGGCTGGGAGGAGCCATGGGGTGGGGAGCTGGTGCATAGGACTGCTGGAAACAGAAAAGGCTGTTACTGGAAACACAAAGCCAGCACCTAGTCCCAGGCCAGCAGAGCACCTCGAAAGCAATGCAAATGTCTCGGCCTCTCCAATCCACTCATGCACACACACTTCTATGCATCACTATTCTGTGCACTTCTGAGAACATAGCTGGTGCTTTCTCCCCTCTCTGGCCCTGTATTCAGATCAGCAAAGTTTGCCATCAATGGGACAAAGACAAGTTCCCAGGTGCTCCCGACAATAGCCTATGTCCTCTGAATGTGTCCACGGTGATTTTCCTTAGACCCATAAAGCAGCATGTCATCTCCCTCTCTGACAAAAAAACATAGCTCCCTCTTGACACCAAAGCTCTGCCTAGCACACCTTTAATAGCCAATCATCTTTGATTCGCTTCTACTTCTTGTTTCCTCCAAAGCAACTTCTTTATATTGTTTCCTCAGCATTCCTCTCCGGCACCATTCCTGATATAACCCTGCTCAGGGCAAACACTCCTGTAAGAATCAGCCAATGAATGTATATGTAGAACGTGTCTCTGCTTGTTTCTGTCTCTCTCTGTTTTCTCTCTTTCTCTCTAAAATCAGTTTTAAAAAAGAAATCACTCTGTAAATAGAAATTCTATTAATAAACAAATTAATGACTTTCTCTTATCTCTTCCCCCTTTCCCAAACTTGCCTCTTCATGGTGAAAAATACTTTGTTAGCAAGACTCAGCCACGATTCTCTCATCGCACAGTCAAGATTCCCTTTATTTTACTCTAACCCAGGGCCTCAATCTAGGCACTATCGACAGAGGGGTTAGGATGATTCTTTGTTGCTGGGGCTGGCCTGGTCATTGTAGGGTGGTAGCGGCATCTTGGGCTTTTACCACCAGATTCTAGTAGCACCCATCTCCCAGTTATGACAACCGAAAATGTCTTCACACGCTGCTAAAGTCCCTGAGGAGTAAAGTCCCCCCCCCCCCGCAAAGCAGTACTTCTCTAACCTGTCACACTATTTTATGACAAAATAGAAATGATAAAATGACCTCCAGTGACTTGGAATATACAATCTGAGAGTCTTTCTAATTATACATGGCAAAATTAGTAAATATATTACTTATTATACTCTATTTCTTTCTCATACAGGCATAGCTTCAAAAGTTCTAAAATTACACTGACTGGATTGAAGTCCCTGGAGTCTCTTATTGGCTGTGTGACCTTTGGATGGTGCCTTAACCTCTCTGAGACTCAACATTCTCATTAATGTGAGGAAGATAAAAATAGTACTACCCTGCATCATAGGGCTTTTACCAAAACTCAATGAGCCAATGCAATCAAAATGGGTCCTGGAAATTAGTAAATACACCATAAATGTTAGCAATAACAAAACTGTAATACTAATAATAAATAATGGTAATATAACATTTCTCATTCATATTTGTATAGCCAGTGATATTGGACTATACAACTCTCCCAGATAGTCTCAACCATAACCCAGAATGTTACCAAAAGACACAATAAACACATTCATCAGATTCCTATGGGGGAATGTTTTTTGGCTGAATTTTAACCTGAAGACACATTTGCTGTTTTATCAGGGGTGGGAGGTATGTACCCTTCAAACAGCAAGCAGGTGCTTAATAAATAGGCTGCATGACGTAAACTAAATAAACACAGCTTTAACCCACAAAAGAGGCCACGTTTCCTGCTATACCAGTCTGTTTAACATGTATTTCCAGGGTTTCGTATGTTCCTCAGTCCACATTTCCAAATAACTCTAAGATAATGCCTCTTACACGCAGTTCGACAAAGTGCAACTCGTTCTATCTGCTCCTATCACCCGACTTTCCATACCAGCCACCCGTCACAACTATCCCATGTTTTCCCGTGCTGCTCTCATTCTCCCAGCCTCCGTGCTGGAAACCTTGCTGTCAGCTTCGGCTGTTCCCCAATCCTAGATCTCAAAATACAGTCAGCTGCCAAAATCTCCGAGAGGTTTCTACAATCGTCCTTTCCTCTAAATTCCCACTTTTCCTTCAGGCCAGCATCTGAACCACCTCCTCTGTAAAGGATTTCGAACTTCCTATTGCCTTCCCTTCCCTCGGGCTTTTCTCTTATTCACTGGGCCTTGTGGGGGTGGGAAGAAGAAGACAGAATAGTCAAATGCTAACACAAAGTGGCCAAGGTGCATTAGGCATTTGGTTTAAGAAGTGGGGAGGGGACAGGGGAGAAATGGCAGGAGCGAAACCCAGAGCCTCTGACTCCCTTCTCTGAAATAAACGTTTTCTCAACTATATCTTCAGTATTAATTTGTTACTAACATTTTTAATGTGGGATTTCAAAATGAATTACTCAGGACAATATTTTCTGTTCCCAATATTTGAATAAAATGTCATATAGTCATTGTTTTTTAGAATTTAATTACTGCATAAAGGTTCTTGGCTGGCATGAAAAAGCATTCCTTCTTGACCTAAGAATTGTGTTTCATTCCTGAGACACTTCATAACCCTTAGGCTCTACCTCTTTACAAACCCTGCACTTAGTAGGTGCTCAATGCGTCCTGGCTGAAGTAGCATCCTGGTGTCTTGTGTCTCACAATGGGACAGATGGCAGATATCTTTTACTTCCCATGTGCTTCCTTCTCTTAAGTTTCCCAGGGCTTTTTTCCCCCCTTCTTTTTACCACTTTCACCTCCCCTCCCTCTAAATTCTTTGAATTCCATTCTGTACTCAGGCTCCTTTTAAAATGAGGCTTTGTTTAAAGCAGTCGTTCCTACTGTCTCGACTTTTAAACCACCAGAGAGCCAGAAAAAATGTCTGTAGCTTTATAGATCACAGATCAGATGGACCAGTTCAGACTGAACCCTTGACTGATCAAATAAGAAAGCACCAACTACAGGATGATCAATAGGTGTTTACTTAATTCTTTCGTTTTCCCTCAGGGGTCTTTGCGAGCATTTTACATAACTGGAACACCATTTAGTAAATTGCATGGTGCCTAAAACAATAAATGTGCCCTGCAAAGGGCCCAATGTATTCACTGGGAAAAAATTAAACAAAACAGTCAAAAGCAAATCAAAGCTGGAATGAGTAGCAGGAACTTGTGTGCGTAGAAACAAGGTATGTAATTTATAAATAGGACTGGAAGCACCAGACTGTTGTGGAGAAAGGATGTATTTCAAAAGCCCTTTGAAAAACCACACAGAAGTGTTTTTTTTTTTTTCTCTGTCATATTCTTGTTGGTGAGTTCTAGAAATTCTGCTGAAAGAGGTAGACTTTCCCAGCGTTACTGAACCAATTAATCCATAGGTTTTAAGACCCAGTGGTCCCACTCTTCCTAACTTTTAATACTACATTTATGTGTTGACAATGCACTGAGTGATTCAGGTAACAGTCTACATTGTAAATCATTCTCTGATTTTGAGAATTATAAATTCCTTCCTCTCCACCCATTTGCAAAATACACATCTTTTAATCAACAAAACATTGGCTGAATGTTCGGGGAATGTCTGACAAATGCACAGGCTGAAATGAATTAATTTGTGAAAAGCAAAAGACATTTTGTATGCTCTGGCTGCCAAAGACAAATGACTAAAACTACAGCATCTTAAAAAAAAAAAAAAACAGCATCAATAATTTTTAGGGGTTAATAGTTCACAGCAGGCACTTTCCTGATTAAAAGTGGTTAAATGTGACTGATTCCTTTCTCAATCCCTTGTCTTTAAATGAACCCAGAATTTTATCATTGATTAGCTTTTAAATCAGTTTGAGGCACTGAGGAAGAACTTTAAAAATGTTAGTAAAAAGAATATTTTCCTTCAGATGAGACGGACTCTGCTATATTGCTCCAAGTCACGCTTTATAAATCCTATTTAGGAGCGGCGAGGGCTTACAGTCTGGGGTTACTCAACACTGTAACACTGAGCTGCAACAGGGCAAGGGATTGCTATGAATTCACAGTGTCAGGGGTTAAAACCAGTAGAAAAGGCAGATTTTCACAAGAAGGGCTTGGGATGGCACTGGGTTGAAGGGGGAGATAGAGGACGCCTCCAGAAACTGTATGTGCTTAGCAAGCGTGCAGATTTTACGTAGATGTTTATTCGTGGTGGCATTGCTGGGAGGGCCTGTGAGGGATTATGGGATGGGGGCTAATGTCTTCTTAGCCACATGTTGGGGCGGCTCAATCAGTGAATTAGTATCAGTGTCCTCCTCAGGAGATTAAGTAAAATGACTTGGCATCCATTTTTGAAGATGTTATTCTTAAGACAAAGTTTCTAACAATCACGGGTAACATTTAATGTGTGCTTGCTCAGCATCTTACATGTTGTCTTCCCAACAGCCTACTGAGGCACATGCTATCCATCTCAGTTTACAAACAAGAAAACTGAGGCACAGAAAGGGCACATGACCTTCTCAAGGTCACAAGGCTGGAGCCCCAATTTGAACTGAGGGAGTCTGACTCTGGAAGCCATGCAGACCCCCCATGCTACAGAACTTCACCTCTTAATGATGGGGGCGCCAGTAAGAACCCAATGAGCTGCTCTGCAGTGAGCCCTGCAGGGTGACGCAGTAGGAGCCTGGTGAGGCCCCTATAAAGGGGGGAGGAAAGAATGATGATGATAAACAATGCACAGTCAAAATGAAGGTTAACAAGCTCTCTCCCTCTATCAGAATTTAAATAAGGTCAATCTTCAAATTTAATTTCGAAAGGGAAGTGACCGTCAGAAGCAAGTATGTTATGAGTTTTTCAAATAATCACAAACTAGTGGGGTTCATTTGTCAAGATTCATGGTTTGTTATTTAATAACAGGAAAATGAACTGGCTTGTAGATCATCCTAAACAGCTGATTCATTTAGTGTGCTTTGTTAATATGCCTCATTTTTCAAGTTTGAAAAGTGAACCAACCGGGTCCTCCTACATTCTTGTAAAATGTGTGGTTTGTGTGTGTAGATTTGGAGGGAGGTTTATTGTACAACTTTTTACTCCCTGTATGTTTTGGAGGTAAACTGCAGAAGGAGGCAAACTGTGTTTTTGTTTGTTTTAACAGAAAACACTTGGTACCTCCAATAAATGTTGTTCACACATCAGTAGGGTAAAGTAAATCATTAAAAATCATGTTTTACGCAATGTCAAACTACATTAGATGAACCACTGTCTAAAAATGGGGCTGTAATATTTAGATACTAGACAGATAATTTTAAACCAGGGTTCTCATCTTCCGCACTACTGACATTTTGGACAGAATAATCCTCTGCTGTGGGTGGCTGTCCGGTGCATTGTAAAATCTTGAACAGCACCCCTGTCTTCTACCATTAGATGCCAGTTGCACTACCCCCTCATCATGATGTGGAAACTAAAAATGTCTCCAGATACTGCCAAATGCTCCCTAAGGGGGTGAAACTTCCTCTGGTTGACAATCAGAGCTTTAAACAGATTCAGCCACTCTCTTTGAAGAACAATACAGTGCCCCTCATTGAACAATGATACTAACCCAATCGCCTAGAAACGACTTCATTGAAAAACCCCACTGCCTAACCAAAGTTCAAGTTCTTACACATAAGTACATATGGCATCACCACCCCATGCCTCCACCCTGTGCAACTAAAATGTCGATATGCCACATTTCATTAGCAAGGAGAATGGGTCTGAAGCATACTGCTTCCTCTGATTGAAAACATAACTCTTTTACAAAGAGAATTTAAAATATTTTTTGCATGCAATTCCCCTTGGCTGGGAATCACAGAGCCTGGATGCCAAACTGCAGACAATTCTATTGCCGGCATCTGGTTGCTGGCAGGATCCTGAAGCAGTTGGTCTGGTGGTTTTGGAGTAGCCTTGGACGGCATCACGCAGCAGTCTGTTTTGCTGATGGGCTCCCCAATTTGTTTTTATTCATCTTCAGTGCAATAGAATTTGTACTCTTTCATCCATTCAAGGGTAAAGCCCTGGATAAAGGCTCTCATGGGATTGACATGCCAACTCTTTCACTATCCAAAAATGAATATAAACCGCATTCCTGTCTTAAATCATACATTATTTAGCCTGCACGTACACATGTAATCCATTGCCTGGTGGATAACGCTGCTGCAGGCTATTGGATTCCTCTCCCAGACAGTGTAATTTCCACATGACCTTGCTTCTGCAGACCTCTCCTCTAGTATCAACACAACATGAGAGGGTGGACATGGAAAAAACTGCGGCGATCACTGGAGTGTCTATAATAGCCTCAAATAAGTGTGAATATGAATATTGTCCATGCAAGCAATAACAAATGCAGCTAAATTAATATCTAAGGCCAGCCATGCAATTTTAGCCAGAGTTTCATCAACCACATACATTATCACTTTGCGATTTTATACTAGGCAATTGCCTCTCCATTATGTAGAATACAACTATAGAAAACAATTGTTTCAATTACGCCTTTCATAATAGAGTTTGGTAAAAACCTGCCCTACTTCTCTCTTGCTACCCACAGCTCAGATATGGAAATGAGCAATAAAGGACAAAATTCTGCACAAAAGGCAATCATTTGCACATTCTCTGCCAACTGGTCTAGGTAATAGCTGCTGTCAACAGGGGTAATATGGTGTTTGAGAGCTCCAGATTGCCCACTGAGAGTCCTGCTTTGTCACTAACTGGGCACTTAAATGTCCCATCATAAGAAAAAGAGAGATGATGATGATGATCTCACCTCTTACGACTGTTGTGAGGCTTTGCTGTATAAGTGACATATAAAATATTTAGCACAGTGCCTGGCACAGAGTCAATATCCAATAAATATTTTTTTGTTCCTATCAATTGCATCAACGTCATCCTGAGGCAGATCCTTAAAATAAACATTTGCTGTCTCAGCCCTAGCTGGAAGAACTTACCTTTCAGGGGGAGCTAGAAGAGTTAATCATGTATTGTTTTTCAGCATGGGAGTCGCTGTTCTTGAGATGAAACTATGTCATTAGAACTGTAGTTTGCCATTTTCATCAAGAACCAAAAAAGCAATAACTAAGCAGTGATGAACCAATCATTGTGGATGGAATGGCTAATTAGTTTCAAGGTATTTACAAGTCACTGCTGGGGTTTTATTAAAATTCTGTTAGAAGGAGATTCACTTTTGCTCTGAATCTTAGTTTTGAAAACCTCAGCAGATTGCATAATTACACATTGCTCTGTATTATTTACAACTAGGCTTAATCTAAAGTCATTGAATTCCATTCAGAGGTTTAGATACTAAATGACATTTAAAATGCATGTACTTAAAAACACGAATTAGTTCTTGTTCACTTTAAGCACTGATACACCAATTTCATTAATAAATTTACAAGCTAGAGAAGAGGGGCTGCTATAAATGGTACCAATCACCTTTTATAAAGATTGCTCAATTTTCCAAATGCCAGTGCCATATGGTCTCTGCCTAACCCTTCTGCATTTGACCAACTCTTGATCTCTTTAAAGAAAAACAAAACACACACTTCAAAAAGAGTGGCGCTTATGGCATTACTTTAAACAGTCAGGTCTATACTTTGAAAACAACCCAAACAGCCTATGTTTCTAATATTGATAATTATTGGTTCCTGAAAAAAAAAACATGATCGGTTCCCTAGGTATGGATTACCATGTCTGCTACACTGTAACAGTAGTTGTTACAATTCTCCAGAAGAACCAAAAGTGACTGTAATCCCTGTATAAGACTACTATTTTGTTTGTCCCAGGAATACCTACAGGGTGATCCAACCTTCTGGCGTCTCTGGGCCACACTGGAAGAAGAGTTGCCTTGGGCCACACATTAAATATATTGTGACATCTAATCACACACAAAAAATCTCATAATGTGTTAAGTAAACTTACAATTTTGCATTGGGCTACATTCGTAGCCATCCTGTGCCACATGTGGCCCATGGGCCATGGGTTGGACTCCCCTGAGAGACCCACTCAAATGTCTGCTTTATGACGGGCAAGAATCACTGGGAAAAGAATGACAATCCAGAACAGGTCACCATCAACTGTTTGTGGAGACCTCTGGGCCACTGGGCCAGCTTCTCATTCAGAATGCAATCAGAAATAAGGAGGAGATCATGTGAAGAGCAAAACAATTACACTTGAGTCGCATTCTTGTACTTTATGAGAAACAAAGGGCGAAGGGTTTCCAGGAACATGTATGAAGGACACATGGACAAAACCAAGGGGAGTGGGCAGTCAGGATGGCTGGCATGGGAGAGTGTGTGTGTGGGGGGGGGGGTGGAAACAACTGTACTTGAACAACAATTTTAAAAATGTGAAAAAATATTAAAAATTTAAAAAATGTTTACTTTTATTTTCCCATAATCTCTATTGACTCTCTTCCTAATTGTTTTTATAATCTTCTATATTTCATAGTCCAGTATTGTCTTTATTTCCCTAAAATTATAATCAGTAATATTGCCAACAATTAATTCCCCTAGCTTTATCTAGTATGCGGACCTAAAAAGAATGGAGACTGACAGATGTACTTAAAGAATACAGCCAGAAGGTATGTTGACATGGTATTTTATTGCAACTGAATGAACATATTCAAAGTTTTCCTTTTCTTCTTGAAAACAGATATAACAAGCCATAATTATACTCAATCAGCTTTTCATATTAACCAACCATATTACTTACTTGGTTACTTATAGCTAATGGACAATCTAAATAAATAATTTTATTTTAAATCATGTATAGCAAAAATCACTATGAATAATGGAAGGCTAATCGAAACACCAAATGTTATAAGGCTCTTTTGATCCACCAAACAATTTTGTCCAATTAAATCATAATTTTTTTCTGAAAGTGAATCTGTGTTGACTCAGGAGAAATGCAATAATATCATAAACAGCATTAAAACCAAATGTAATTTCCTTATCCAAGCTTTCATCGTCCCTCCATTATGTCCCTCTAGGCCATATCTAACTCTGTCTCCTTCTATTTCCAAGTGCTCATTCAGCTTTCATGCCACTCCACAGTCACATCTGCATCTATACCGTATTTCGTCCTCTTCCCTCTACCTGGAATGCCTGGGCTGTATTTCTGTACCTTATTCCAGGATGACTCCAAAATTTATCTTATAAACACTTGTGAAACACTTTTGAGAGCAAAACAGGGAAATATTAATAATTAAACCAGGACACAAAGTATAAATTGAGGCTGCCCAAAGCAAATTAGAATATATGGTCACCCGATAAGTACTTTCTGTTTATCTAAAGCTCAGTCATTCCTCTGGGATCACTTCAAATTCTAACCTATTTCATAGCATTTTCTGTCTGTTATGTTAAACCTATTTCATTTCCATCTCTTTTTCCATTTCGACACCATTAAAATCTACAAAGGTCACAAAATAATAAGAATAGCAATGGCTCATGTTTATTGAGAATATATGTCAGACACAGTTCAAAGAGCTTTATACTAATTGATTTAATTATCTCTGAATTTGGTACTATTATTATCTCCACATTGAAAATGAGAATATAAGAATACCAAGACTCAGGGAGGTTAAATGACTTTCCAAGTTTGTTGACCTACTCTGCACCATATATCCAGGACTTGTAGCTAAGCAGTCTTTGCTCCAGTTAATTCCGCAGTTAACTCCAGATGTGTAAAGTTTGATATAGTAGCCTATTTAAATTTAAATGTAATTAATTCAAATTACTTAAAAATTCGGTTTCTTAGTTGCACTAGCCACATGTTTAAAAACACATGGCTAGCAATCGCTGTATGAGACAGGCAGACACAGAACATTTTCATCATCACAGAAAGTTCCATTGCATAGTGCTGATGCAAATCACTCTTCCAAGTAAAATGCATCATCTTCCACACTGTACAACACATCTACAGTATCTAAATGTGCTGAGCCAAATAACAGTCACGATTTCCATGCTGCTATTCATAGATTTCTTTGAATGCAACTGATCTTCTTTCAGTAGAGATCATATTCAGTGTTTTTTTTTTCCCCCTTATGGAAAGGTCTATATTTTGGCATATAAAATCTCTCCTTCAACTGATACCTCCCTGATTCAAAATGGACATTATTAAGAGATTTCCAGGAAGTAAAGTATAATCTGTGGGAGAAACAAAATGGATTTTATTTGTTTTTAGCCAATAACAAAGCTTTTTATCAGTATTGTAAAACTGCTGAATACCAAGAAAAGAGAGCATTTGAGAAAAACCACTGGTAAAGAATAAATGTCCCTGTTTTGGGCAGACAAGCTTCCTGCCTAGGTAGGAAGCTCTACATTTTCAGTATGACATCATCTACTTGACCCGCACTACCCGAAAGAAGGGGACCACTATCCCGTGTAGTATGTTATTCTATCAGTCCTATTTCTCTCTCCACTGAACAGAGCAAAAGAAGAAGAGTACTTTCTTACAGTGAACTACCAGGTCAGTTCAGAACATTCATAACCAGTGTCCTATATTCCATGGCATAAAATAGTTGTGTTGTTTTATAAGCCAATTTATTCATATTTTATGGAGGTAGAAAAATGAAATGTGATTAGCACCTATGCTTTGAAAGTCCTAAATCTGAGAACTTTAGACTGAAAAACACAGTCATTTTCTCAAAAAAGACAATGTTAGAGCACAGATCAAAATACAATAGCAATTAATATATGCAAAATAATTTCTTCTTTATAAAATTGGAAGGAGCACTTGCAGAGGTAGTTTTCTGTGAATATATTTTCAACATTTATTCTGTTTTGTGCCATGAAATAGTAACTATGAAGATAAATTAATGCCCACGTTTAAAAAAAGGATCAAGCATTAAAATGACTATGTCATTATCAATTTATTTCAATTAAATCAGAAACTAATGAAATATTTACACATTCAAAATTTGACTTCTTATAATTATAAACCTCTATAATGAACTCCCTTTTCAGTATATTTTAAGTTAATCCACATTGTTCCTTAGAGAATTTCCACAATAGTGTGAATACATCCGGTTACTTTTTTTTTCTTTTATTGATTCTAGAGAGGAGGGCAGGGGGCGAGAAAAAGAATCACTGAAGTGAAAGGGAAACATCTATTGGTTGCCTCTTCCATGTGCCCTGACCAGGGACCAAACCCACAACCCAGGCATGTACCCTAACCAGGAATCAAACCTGCAACTCTTTGGTGTGTGGGATGATGCCCAACCAACTGAGCCATGTTGTTCAGGGCAAGAATATATCCAGTTTTTGAAGTATCTTCTCTGTTATGTATTTGTTGGAGATTCTTTCTGCCTAGTGATATTTTCCATAATCAAGAAAAGGAATGATCCCCAATGACAAGTCAATTCTTTTCCTTCTCCAAATTCCTCTTCTCCTTTTAAAATAAGTGAGTGAAGCTTCAGAGACTTACAAATAAAAAGTATTTGCCCTTGACTGGTAGACTCTCCAAAGGCTGAAGAAGAAGAAGGAAGTGCTACTGTTACTGGTCTAAGAGCATTAATCTTGAAGCCACTCCATCCAGGTTCAAAGCCTGCTTCACCACTTACGGTCTGCACAACCTTGGGCAAATGACCTCATTTTCCCGGAGTCAGTTTCCTCATCTGAGGATAATAACTACCTTAGAAAACTGTTAAAACATTTCAAATATGTGATTATGTGTAAAGCACTGAGAATAAACTCTGGAACACAGTCAGTACTGTACAGTCGCTAGTTATTATTATCATATAAATCCTAAAGTATTGTTACAATAGTCATGGTTATCATGGCAATAATTTTCCTTTGAGTAAGAAGTATACGGGTTGGTCCATTGAATGATCTAGAAAACTCTGGTTTGCCTGGTTTCAAATCTCACAATACAAAGTAAAATGCCCATGGATGTTTGTCAAACTGAAATTCTCTAGATTACAAATAATTGTCATTCTTCGGTGAGACATTAGGCTTAGTTAGTACTATTTTAGCTACTGGCACTGATTATCTCCAGATAAACTTACAGCAAGACAGAAGAATTTTTTTTTAAGATAAACATAGACTTTCATAAGGGAAGTGATTCTTCGACTATACAGACTCAGGGAAATTATCTATAAATTGTGAAAGTACTCATTCAAATCAGATATATCATTGCCAAATATATCATATTCTTCTGATAAGTGGGAAAAGCTCATCAGTTAAATAACTAAATGTCCATGCCCTTAACTAAAATGACTTTGTTGTACAAAAAATAAACTATACCAATTTTATAGCTTCCAACACTAAAAATAACTAGGCTTTTAAAAATTGCCGCCCTGAAAGGAGATTTTGTGGGTAAAAAATTGCTCAAACTCTTTATTTCAGTTTAATTATCTCCCTCATTTCTAACAACTTGCATGATATGTGTCCTGGGGTGACTCGCAAATAGTTTATTATATAAAATGGAATTACACGTTTATGCCATCTGAAGTACTTGCTATACATTTCCAAAATTGCTTCAGTTTAGGGAATCATGTGTAACTCGACCAACAGAAAGAAAAGCTTTTTCTAAAGTATAATCACCAATTTTCCGACAGTCACCATCCCTTTTCTTTTCCAAAAGAAGCCTCGGTGGCTGCTCTAGTCTGTAGAAGGCCAATTGGCTGGAATGGGGGATCCAATCAGAAACCAACTCAGAATAAGCACTGTGCTGCTAATCCAGGTCCCTGAGAAAACAAACCAAAACAAAGCAAAGCAAAGCAAAGCAAAACAAAACAAACAAAACCCCGAAGTATAGCTTTGCTGTTTTTGTCATGCAAATGATTCTATTTGGATGCTTTTAACCTACTAACACTTCAACCACTGCTTCAGGAAACTTCTGAGAAGTTAGCAATCAGCTCTCCCAAGTGGGAAGAGCCAGCTCCGCCCCCTGCTGCATTGCCAAATGGATGTGACCATGGGTGAAATGCTTGCTATACAATGGCCTAACATCCTAGAAGACATAAACAAAGGAAAGGGTTTTAAATAGATTAGTAAAGAAGAAGCTAGAAATACCCTGGGAAGACAGAATAAATATTTCTTGGTGGCTATCTCTGCTGCTAGGACCAGAGGGCACCATGAGAGAGTGTGTGGGCAGAATACGCAGACTGGTTTAGCAAATCCCCATGATCTAATGGAGAAACAGCACAGGGAATATAAGAATTTCCTCAAGAAAGATGGGACTCAGAGAACTTCTCTATTCATTAGCCAACAGAGAACTCCTTGAGAAGAGAATGTCATTCTGTCGTCATTCCTTCCAGTACCAACACTCAGGGCCCACTTCAAACTCTTTGAGGGAAGACTATTAACACCATAAATTTGATCACATCTTAAGAAAAATCAAAACAGAGACGACCAAACCTAAGAAACTGAACTGTGACAGCATCCAGCACAAAAGCAAAAATATAGCATTAACTACTGGAATAACGATAAAAGCTGCCTCCTTGAGATCATAATATTGGTAGATTTATAAGTATTCCTTAATTCAGGAAATACCAGTGTGTGGAGTTAAACATTTTAATAAGCTAGCTTGGCATATCAGCTTACATGTATAATATAAAATACATAAATATCTCTGCACCCCTTACAACCAACATCATACAGAATACAAAACTGTGTAAGCAAAGTTTTCAAGTTTACAAAACATGACCAGGTTGGCAAAGCACCCTGAAATCAAAGCTCCTTGTAGCTATAAGAAGCTGCTGACTTTAAGAATTTCTGCCCAGAAGTTTGACTTAAAAGAGGGATCTAATTAAAGTTATATTATACTAAACAAAGACCAAAGACTGCTAATTTAACCCACGATGCAACATTCATATAACAGAACATAGACCGACATTCCCTGCATAACAACGTTTTGACCAACAATGAACCACATGTATAACCCTGGTCCCGAAAAATTCTCATCACCTAGTGATGATTTAGCTTCTCTGACACTGCCGTGCGAGAGGTGCAAAGGTCAACAAGGCTATGGTTGGAATGGCCAACAACGGTCACCTGGATGTGCGTGCGGATGGCTTTGAGCAGCTCCTAGAGCTGGACCCGGAGCAGATGTTGGAAGTAGGATGGGAATGCATAGCTGAAGAAGAGGCAAGAGAAAAGGAAACTGTAGGAGAAGAAAAAGAAGAACCCTCAAGTAAATCCACCGGGAAGGGCTTAGCAAAAGCTTTTGCAGACCTCGACGAGCTCCTTAAAACGTTTGAAAACCTGGACCCCAACAGCAAAAGTCTTCATTAATAAAGAAGAAAGCTCAGGGTACATTGTTTGCTTACAAGCAAATCTATGGCAAAAATAATGAAGTAAACCACCCTGCACATATTTCTGAAAAGAATGACACCTTCGCAAAAAGGGTCCTTCAGTGAGTGTTCCAGAAGAAGGCACTGTTGTCATCGGAGATGACAGTTCCCTGAGTGTTCTTGTCCCCAAAGAGACACCAGTGGGGCACCATGTGGAGCTGGAAGACAGTGATACCGATGATTCTGACCCTGTCTCTAATGTGGGTTTGTTTATGTCTCAGTTTGTAACACAAAGTTTAGAAAGTAGAGGAAAATACAAAAAAAGTTTAAAGAATAAGATATAAAGAAAAAAATATTTCTGTACGGCTGCACAGTGTTCGTGTTTTAAGCTCAGTTTTATTACAAGAGAGTTGTAAAATTTAAAAAAAAAGGTTTCCAAAGCAAAAACGTTATAGTAAGCTAAGGTTAATTTATTATGGAAGGAAGAAAAATGTTTTAAGTAAATGTATGAAGCCTAAGTATACACGGGTTATAATGTATACAGTATCGCACAGTCGTGTCCTAGGCCTTCACAGTCACATGCCGTTCCCGCACGGACTCGCCCAGAGCAACTTCCAGTCTGAAGATGCACTGTAAGTGCCCTCAACAGGTCTACTATTTATCTCTCGTGCCACATTTCTACTGCGCCTTTTGAATGTTTGCATGTGTTTAGATAAACCGATACTTATCATTGTGTTACAATTCTCTACAGAATTCAGTACAGTAACATGCTCTACGGGTTTTGTTGCCGAGGCGCGTAAGGGGACCCTGTGATGTTCACAAAAGAACAAAGTTACCCAACGACGCATTTCTCAGAATGCATCGCCATAGTTCAGTGTTGCATGACTCTAATTAGAAGTCATGTAAATCCCACAATAGTATAGAAACCTAAATACTATTATGAGAAAATATTCAAAAAGATAAAATATAACCAACGGCCTTTACTCCTTTAAATACAAAAGAAATGAAAATAGAGAAACAGACCATGCAGGTGAAGTTAGCATCA
This sequence comes from Micronycteris hirsuta, assembly GCA_004026765.1. NCBI lineage: Eukaryota > Metazoa > Chordata > Mammalia > Chiroptera > Phyllostomidae > Micronycteris > Micronycteris hirsuta. The sequence goes on along the minus strand of PVJI01000102.1, from coordinate 280,440 downwards.
AGTTAGCAGCACATATAACCACAGGATAGAAAGCAAACGAAGGAGAAACTTGATATGCACCAAAATGTGGTCTATATTTACTTTTATTAAAGTGTAAGAGAAAAGAGTGCCTGTGTCTGAGGCTAATTCTTATCAGAACGTCTGCTTATTTTATTGTAAGCTATGCTTTTCATAATAAACAAAGAACAACATTTTACAACTCAAAGTGATCATTTTAAGTATCAGAATAAATGGAAATCTGGACTGGTCAAGTTACATAACCAGAGTTCTCAAAGGCAATAAATGAAATTAATTTGATTGCTTTCCCTCATTGGTTTGCAGAAATAGGTAACAATAAAGATAAAAATAAAATGAAACATTGGAATAGCAACATAAAACTTTCTTACAGAGTGATGGCTTTTCCTCAGATGAGTTATAGTCTATCAGTAGACTCATATTTTAGACAATTTATGTTGGCACAGGAGTATTTTTTTATTCAGTGAAAACAGGCACCTACTGGTGTTATGCTCTGATTTCAGCAGAGGAAAGTGAAGGTCGCTGAAGTATGGGCCACACCAGAGTGGCATGCAGAAGCATGAGATCCCAGCACTCGCACTGCTGGTGGAGAAGCCTTGTTTGGAATATCACAGTGTTCTACTATGTTGACCATCCACTCACCCTGAGGCTGGCTGTGCTATGTAAAAGGCATGTTTCCTTTGATTTTCTTGGATTCCACTAGTTATTCATTGTAGTCAATATTAAGGCTACTGGCAAGGCCAGTTAGTGTCATGCTAGCAATTTGTAAAGACAGACAGACAGACAGACATGCATCTAATTTGGCCACCAATTTTCATTATAGATACAATCTACAATCTTGTGCATGGACACAGATGAAGAAAAAAAAGACATGTTTTTGCACATACGTTCTCTTGATTAGAATACTGAAAATGGCATGACCCAATGTGTTCCATTTACTTTGAGCTACGTGTATAACCCAGCAGGTCATATAAAGATAAGACTTGTGCTCTGGCTGGTGTAGTTCAGTGGATTGAGCGCAGGCTGGGAACCAAAGGGTCCCAGTTTGATTCTCAGTCAGGGCACATGCCTGAGTTGTAGGCCAGGTCCCCAGTGAGGGCCATGTGAGAGGCGACCATACATTGCTGTTTCTCTCCCTCTCTGTTTCCCTCCCTTCCCCTCTCTCTAAAAATAAAAATAAAATCTTTAAAAAAAAGATAAGACTTGTTTATGAACAGAATAAAAATAAAATTATGGCTGTAGCTGACACGCTACTTCCAGTAACCAATCAATATCCACATGCCTTGTCCCTACCTAATCTCAAAGATTTTTTTCTTTAATGAGGACACAGAGAAATTGGGGGAAGTTAGGAAAATGATAACTGACTTCCAAATCTGTTCATTATTTAAACTCAAATTTCAATGGGTGATCCCCCTGTGTATTAGAATGTATCTTACTTGTTCCATTATAAAATATAATAAAAATAATTATTTTACATTTGTTTTGCTTGCAATGGAGTATTAATAAATGATGGACAATTCCTTTCCATTGGCCATACTTCAAAATCTTTTGTGTATTTCTGAAAATACTTTCCTGAATTAAACTAGTTATAATTCCTAAAACTTCTAAGTGGAATAATGTTACTTATTGAGATCTTCCTGACTTTAGTATATAGTTTATTACAATTTTGACTAGAACACATATTTCCGATTTGAACCAGTTGTAAAGTCCTTCTTAAGTATATTTCTCAAATACTATGCTATGCAGAAACTGGAACTTATTTTTTTTTTAGCCTGAATTTGGGTATAGCATTTTAGGGAATACTCATATATGCCACTAACGTATAAACCACTCAGACAGTCCCCAGTTATAACAATTAGAGAACTAGGATATTCGGAGTAGAGTTAGATGAGCGAAAGTGAAAGGCTGACCCCATGGAAGTTGAGAGCAACCAAGGCTGGCTTAGCCCGTCCAGGCTGCTATAATGAAACACCACAGACTGAGCAGTTCATAAATAACAGGACTTTATTCCTTGCCATTTTGAAGGCTGGAATTCCATAATCCGTGTGCCAGCATGGTCAGGGAGGGCCCTCTTCTAGGTCCCAGGCTTCTCATTGTACCCTCACATAATGCAAGGGGTAAGGGAGGTCTCTGCAGGGTCTCTTTTTATAAGACCGTGACTCCCATGTATGCGGGCTCTACTATGATCATCTAAGTACCTCCCGAAGGTTCCGCCTCCTTGTACCATCACATTGGGCATCAGGACTTTAACCTGTGAGTTTCTGGAGACACACAACCATTCAGACCATAGCAAATGCTCAACCCTATAGCTATCTTCCTGGATGGGTCAGGGCTAAGTTTATATACTGTATTATCAATGTTAAGGTCCGCCCCCCAATGTAGGGACAGATCCAAGTTTGGTAGTACCTAAAACTTATACAATCTCAGGGACCTCTGTAAGAGAAAATAACTAAAATTTATAAAATTAGGTATAAAAATGAATATTATTTTGAATGAAAAAAGAGGACAAATTATTGACTTTAAAAAGTTGTCATGTAACACAAATATCAAAAATGCTGAAAATTAGAATATTAACTCCCTGACACACTTCAAAATAATTTTCCCTGTTTTTCTTTTTTCGGTCTGCCTACTCTTTGATTGCCTCATCATATAGCAGTAATTTTATATTTTCTGTACAGAGAATAAACAGATAATTTTGTTTTCTAGTGGTTAATAGAAATGTATTGTTTTATTGATAGCTTAGAATAGTTTTTTTCTTCAGTTTCACAGTTCATTAATGGTAATAGCTTATAAATTGATAACCTAGTAAATTTGAGGCTAAAAAATGGGAAGAAGTTTGCATAAAATTATCTTTTGGCTTCATAGCTTGCAAATCTTTTTCTTGTCATACTTTCCACATATTTTCGGGCCGGGCGTCAGGGGGCACACGCCTATGGCAGCATGTATCGGCCACAGTGCCCCGGACAGTGGGCAGTCTGAGTATTCTTGGAAGCCATTCTCACCACAGGACAGCTAGTGATAACACAAACATACATCTCATTACATCCAAAGGAAATGCGCTGGCCACCTTACTTCCCCTTAGCTATATTCCAAAATACCCACCACTGTCAGAAAAAGTGCAAATGAGGAGGCTGAAATGAGGAGAGTACAAGGGTCTTAACCAGTTGTGGTTAAAATGCTTCTTTTGCAAATTTTCCAAACCCACATGACCGTGTGAAGACATGGCCAGGCAATGAAAAAAAAAGGTGGCTTTTGTGGGGCTGAAGTTTATACATTTGGAATGGTGATTGCCTTTTTTAAAGAGAAGAATACAAAATGAAGGTGAGAATAGATATAGGATATTGAAAAGGGTGGAGAAAAGGAGGGACTTAAAGCTTACATGTCATCAGCTTCCAGGCAAACCTGCTGACGCTAACTCTGTCACCCACCCTTCCAGCCAACTCTCCCGCATACCAGTAGGTGATCCCCCATATTTAGATGTAAGTGCCTTGTGTGATTATGTGCATCTATGTTTTCTCACTTGCTGTTGTTTCTGCCTACAATGTGCTTTTAGCCCGTGCTTCTTGATTACCTTTTCTGGACACTTCTCCTGGCTCACTCTTCTGAAGGGCACCTCCAAGTGTCACCCCACATCACAGATGGACATTTTATAGTTCACATTATGCCTTGAATGTTCAACTTGAACTTAATGGCCATTTTTTACAGATGAACTGTGTGTTGGTCACTTAACATCTGGATACATCTGTTTTCTATTTCATGGCTATGTTTCATTCAAGCACCATGTCCTGCTTACACTTCCTTATCAATGTCCCTCACATCTGTCTTTTCCATTCATTCCGCTGCTTCTACACTCATGTCTGGGAGCTCTTCACATGTGGACTAATGAAACTGTCTCCAACTTGTGTTTCCTCTTCCCAAGCTCCAAATACTCTAATCTGCCCTGCACACAGCCTTACGTTTTATCTTCCTAAAACAAAAATTATTTTTCATATTTTGTCCCCATATTAGAAAAAAGAAAACCCTAAAATGTCCTCCATAGTCTAAAGATCACACTTTCTAGCCTGACATTCGAGGGCTCTGGGCCATTTTCACAATGTCCCCTTGACCATCAGCCCACAGAACTAAATTATGATAGCCAAATGTTCATAAACTTTACTGCCCCATGTCTGCGAGTCATTCACATGCATTTTGCAAATTTAGAATGCTATGTTTTTTTGCTATAAAAGAGAATCTATTACTTTCTGATGCACATCGGAAAGTAGCAGAGTACCTACTACTCAATAAAGGGCTTCCTTTCCAAATTATCAGTTTCTACAGCTTGCTTGTTTTCTACCCAAAAATCCAATGCAACTGGGTACTTATGAGGGCCCTGTTGAGCCACATCACTTCAAAGGGCAGAACTGTACCTGCATAATTCATATTTACAAAGATGTGTGTGATACAAATCCTCATCAGGCAGAGAGAATGCTCCACTGTGACCACTCACATCTAAATGGCCTAGGCAATGTCTTCAGCATTCATCAGGCATCTCCTCATTTTATTCTGTTAGGACAGAAGGGAGAGCAATGCCAGACTGATCAATGTGCCAGCGAGCCTTATGGCTGTATTTTAGAATGACCTATAGTAAAGGAGTTAGGCAAATGTAAGGGAAATTTACTACTCACAGTATAATGGTTCACTCTAGCGTAAGGGTGTCCCAAACATGGCATATTCTTGCCTTATTTACGCCCCAATGCTTGACTGATAGGCTTTCTCATATTTTGCCTTGCTTTTGAAAGCACGCATTCTCCTGCCTTATTGATCTCCTTAGACCCTTATCATTTTTCCCCTGAGTTATTTGGCATGATGACAGCGGTGTGTCGCTGAGGCTGATTTAACATCATCTCCCAAGTATGCAGCGCTGAGCTCAGAGTCGAATATTTTAAAACTGAAACATGTAACACGTCTGTCAGGCAATGATACAAATACAATGCCTTGTCAGAACTAATGAATGAGGTAATCTGCGGTACGGATAAATAGCGGGAAGATGGAAGACGCTAGAAAATATGCTTCGCCAGAAAGCATTTCTGAGTAATTAAATTATTTGAAGAATAACGACATTCCTCTGTTTTGGGTTCTAACTTTTTTTTTCCCATGAAAAGACCTTAGTGGTAATCCATAGAGAATGAAAAATGCAGTGAGAAGCAGATCAGCGATGTACATCAAGGAAAAATTAGGTGGTCCTCTGACTATGGTCTATCTCATGGATAGGATATGTTTTTCTTTGATATTTTGTAAAACTTGAATAACCACTCAATCACAGCTCAATCTTTGTTTATTTTATTTTTGTAAAATCCTCATTATTGGATGTGACTAGTCACAGGATAAACCCAGGAACTACAGGGATGGTTCAACAATTATTAGAAACGGATACAGGTTACTTGTCAAAAGAAGCTCATCCTGAAACCTTAAAAGAATTCTCTACAAAGAGTGAATAATATCCCAAGGGTGGTTGTTTTTACTGAGTGTATGTAAATACATCCTCAAAGGCAGAAAGGTATGGAAACATAGACGTGTTTAGCTGTGTGTGATTGGAGCAGAGAGGATAGAATAGCTGCCTATGAGCAGAAAGATTAAGGGAAAGGAAAAAAGAGAGAAGGATTATATCCCCAGTGAGACATGTTTATTCTACTGCGGAGGAAGTTCCTGACTTTACACAGGACCTACTTAGTCACTTATAACTTAGGATGCATGTTTTGAGCAGTAGTTAAGTTCCTTGAATGGCCCTTGAATACTCAACTCTCTCCATCTGGAAACAGAGATGAAAATCCAATACAGAGGATCCAAAGTAAAAATAACCTGGGGTCCTGCTAGTACCGTCTAAATAAAAGTTACCACTTATCTCATTTAACATTGCATGAACCTAGAATCCTATTATACTGTCGATCCTACTACTATTGTTAGTATTATCTCAAGGGACATTCATGACCATTGCATACAACTAGAAATATATTTATAAATATGGGAGTTATTAAATCTTTATTAGGATATGAATACACATAACAGAGTGGTACTTCTATCAAGAGTATACTGGATTTCTCCTGATTTTTCAGCCACAACTCATTTTCAACAGGAAGAGACAATGTCCATGTGCCAACAGGCCACTTATCCTTACTGTGCCATCCAAACCAGTGGGGGTATTTGAGAATACTCTGATAAAGGCATTTGGCAGAAGAGGAATCTACCACCCCCTAATCCACGCTGTTGCACCCTATGGGATACCCTCCTCTAGGTTTCCCAGCCACAAAACCTATTTATCCTGACTCCAATTTCACCTCCTCTGAGAAACCTTTAACACAGGCAGATTTATCTCCTCCCTGCTTAAGGCTCCAGGGGACATTTTCCTCATGCCTCTGCTGGTGATAAATATTGTGTGCAAAATTTTGTCCTTCAATAGCCGTTTCCACCCTTGCCCTGCCGAAGAGCTGAGGACAGGGTGTGCGACAAGACACACCTCTACTCCTCGGCACTTACGTGTAGACTTAGGAAAACCTTTCCGTTGGTACTTCATCACTCGCTGGATGTTGAATTCCACCATAAAAATCTTGTCAACAATGATTATTCTTGGGAGATCCAGGGATAATCCAGAAACCCAACCCCCAATTATATTCTTAGTTTTATTAAATAAATGCATGTTGCATTATGCGGTTGTGAAAACATGGCGACTTGAGGAAAGGTTATATTTGCTTTTCTACTTAGGACAACTTGTGGTAAAAACACAAAAAGGGAGCTATGGAAAACAGATCTCCTTCCTTCTTCTCCTTCTGCAGCTCTCTGCCAAACACCCGCTAGCTGCTGCTTACAGACACGCTATATAGCAGCTGCACTACCCTGAAGAAAGTGAGTATACTGGCTTATGGCAATGTATTTGTTGATCAGTGACTAAGGAGAGCACCCTCATTTTTTCAAACATAGGACAGTCATACAGGTCTCTCAAAACTGTGAGGGAAGTGAACTCTGTATTTTGGGTCTCAAAATATATGTATAAAGTGAATTTTGCCTGATACAGAAATACAGAGGTAGAGAGAGCTCATAAGATTTTTACAAATATATGCAAATAAAGGTCTTTTCTATGATTCACTAAACTTATGTATGTCAGACTTAAAACTTTATTTGCCTATTAGCCTTGACATATTTTTTAAATCTTGATTTTCATAAGGGTATTGAAATAATTGTTACAAGGTAGTTTTTCAACTATTTGGTAAATAATTTCTTATTAGTTCATGAGGAATGTATGCATTTCTGTTTGCTTCACATCAGATTTGTGTGTGGGTTTGAAACAATAAAAACTCCAATTCCATTTCTATTTGCAAGTGGTGATGGAAGAGATCCATTCTTTGCTGGAAAAGAAATATATTTGTTGCAAATAGCTACCAACTTCAGTAGAGAAAATTATTTGCACACTGAACAGGGAAACTGCCAAAGCGAAGAACAGAGCATCTGCTGTGGACAAGGGTATAATTATCTTGCTCATCCAAACACCGTTGGGCATAAAAGTTTTACTCTCTGTCTGGCAAGATGCTCTGCTCAGACTTTGAACAAAACATTATTAGCAAATAATAACTGGTTTAGAAGTCCTGTCAATAACAACAATATGTCTTTTGGATCATTTCCTGAAAAAAAAAAGGAAAACAGGATCTAACCTGAAGAAATTATGAACCATTTAGGTGCCAAAATGATCAAAAGCATCAGCTCTGTCCTGTTGGAAAACGTTTATAGACCTGCATGCATATTTGCCGTAAACTTGAGAATTTTTCAAAAGAAGAAATATTCTCCCTGATTCTAGATTTTGATTTATTTTACATTTCTATGAACTCTTTCATATCCTTAATATTTCCTTTCCCCAAGTGTCACCTTTCCGACGTTCAGAAAGAAATATGAGTAAATCTCTCTGCTAGACCAGATGGGTGAAAGAAGCCTGTTTATGATGAACAGATATCAATTATCAAAGCGATGGCCACACTTCCCTTTCTGTGGTCACTCCTAACTTTCCCCCGGGGATTTCAACCTGAGATGGGTAAGAGACTTGAATCTAATCGTAACACCATCAAAGAAACAAAGGTTGGACTTCCTTTGTCAAATGCTTATATGCAATTGTTGTGTCATCTTTTTTTTAAAAAAGGAAAAGAAAGAGGGGATAGGAATCATGAAACAATTTCCAATCAATGCCCTTAATAGGCAAGCCTGCTAAAATAGCACCATGCCACTGTCTTTCTCAAAACCTTTGACGGCTATCAGCAACAGCTGACAAGCTCCAGCTAATCTGAAATCACGTGTTTCTGTGAGGACCAGACCACACACACAGCATTGGAAAACAACCAGCGAATACCATGATTTCTCCAACATAGGGCTCACCACATTCCAACTTCGAGGCTTAAAAATAACATGTCCATTTTGTTGAGAAGAAAAAGCTTTGCCATCCATTTACATTTGAGCCTTCAAATTTAATTCTTTGGGAGAGGAGGGAAGAGAAGATCAACATTAAAATCAATAAAAGAAGCGGAAATGACAACGTCCTCCAAGGTTGGTGATATCAGGCACTGGCGTGAATTCATCCATCTGGGTGTCTCAAGGACATATTCCCAGGTGAGAATCCAAGAGGGGAAGTGTCACAGTGCTGACAGATGGGCTTCCCTTGCCCAGACCAGCCTAATGGAGCTTTTAGGCAATTTGCATACTAGCTGTCAGTGACACAGGTGTGTGTCAAGGACTTCAGAGAGGCCAAGAGAAGCCTTACAGAGGACATAGCTTTATGACTGACTCAGGCTTGCATTTATTTGTGGATGCTAATAGGTGATATTCCTTAGGAGGTTCGCACTTTTTATTTCCTTTCTGAGTGACAGTCTGTAGCAGTTCAGTATAGGTTCAAGCCTATTGGGGCAATAAAAAACTAATTCTGAAGTCTTGCTCTTGCTATTGGTGAGTCACATCCAAAACAGCATGCACAGGCCCTCAATTTTTATTGGCTTTTTTTCTGGAATAATGGTTAAATATTTAAATGTTAAAATGTTAAGAGCTGCCTGGCTTTATCACAATCTCACCATCTGAAAGAAAGAAAGAAAGAAACATTGCTTGCCAAAGCCAACATGGACATTTCCATTGCTCACCCTATTCTGAAAAGGTTCACCTATTACTTAATTCTACAATCCACGTATGGCGGTGCTTTTAATACTGAAGCAATGCAAAAAAATTAAGTAAAACAGCCTCACATTATGTGTTAAATATATCATGCTCTTGCATCTTGCCCTTTTGACCTTGACCACCTAAATTCTCACCCACCCTGATAGGCAGGTGCATTGGTGGCTCCAAGTGAACCAGATCTTCCCAAATGTATGCTCTATTACAGTGTCCTCCTCCATCAGCTCTGAGTTTGACCGTAAGACTTGCTTTGACCAACAGATACCCACAAGCTATGACACAAGCGGAGGCTTGCTGAACACTTGGCACTTTTGGGGCGATTCCATCTTGGAATCCGGCCACCATGCTGTAAGGAAATAATCCCAACAGCATAATTTCTTGAAGATGGTTTATCCAGATGAGCTTCAGGGACAACAATTTGCAGTCAGTGTCAGGAAGGCTGGGCTAAGAGTTAGGACTGAAACATGTACCATTTCAGTCACAGAAAAGCCCGTGAGAGAGAGGGGGGGGGCACGTGGAGAGACCAGCGAGGATGAGACGACACATGGAGAAAGAGACCAGGGAGAGGAGAGCTGAGGTGCCCACTGAGGAGCCTCCGCGGAGGTCTCAGACAAATGGAGCCCAGTCAGTCACGCCACAGGCATCACGTGGGGCAGGAGCGCTGCTAAGTCAATGCAGAGAATCATGACAGTATTCAGTAAGTCAGCAATTTAGTAAATGTTCAGCAAGTCATGATTGTTTTAGTGACTCTGTTGTTACGTGTTATGCAGAAACAGATAACTGAAAGGGTCACTTAAACAATGCAACTTTTTTTTTTGGAGCTACTGATGGACAGATAACTACCTTGTTGTGTGACATTTAATCTGTCAGAGGCTGTTTTCTCATCTCTAACATGAACGAGTTAAACTAGATGACCTCAAGGTTCCTTCCAACCCTGAGAGTCCATTTCGTTCTGCACTAAGATTGGAGGAAAGGTTGTTACGGACCTGACTACATCAGCAAACAAACTGTGGAGCATGGCGACCTCAAAGGAAGGAGATATTAGTTGGCAGCCATGGTCTAATGTAAATCTACCAGATAACAAAACACGTGTGTGTGCGTGTGTGAAAAATGCTTCTAGCTCAGCCTCCTCATAGCCGAACATTCTGAAATAGATTCTTCAACTGGGGGTATATTCTGAAGAAAACCACCACCGCCACAATTGTTCGGTATCCTGACTACGTAAGAGAATGACAAGAGTGCTTTGCAAAACGGTAGGATTGGCTGATGTAAGATTCTGTGATGTACACAGAAGAGAAACAAAATTCTATTGCATTATGATGACCTTACAGAGTCAGAGATCTGTACGTATTTGCACATATTAAGTCTTCTAAATTAACTGAAATTCCATGATCAAATATTTATTACACACCAATTAAGTACAAAGAATAAGGTTAGGATTGACTCCTAAGCCTGAGATGTTTTCCTCCTAAACCAGCACGTTTCCAGTGCTCATGATGTATCCCACGCTATTCGCACCATTTCACAGATGAGGGGACTGAAGCACAGAGAGGGGAAACGCGCAGCTGGTGTGGGTGGAGCTGGCCGCGTCGCCTGGGCAGGCTGGCCCCAGACTCTGCATGCTGTCCCCTGCAGCCATGCTTTCACCCAAAAGGGAAATAAACCCAAGACTGTCTTGTTACTTAAACCAATTTCTGACCAAGTAAGCTAATTAATGTGATAGGTATATAAAAAGAGTTAAAGCATTATCAGAAACTATTTAGAATGTAAGCATGTTGCTGCTAAGAGAAAAATGAAATCCAAACTCAAAAGTTATCTCTAATTCTAATGCACACTGACCAAAAACATTGTATTTACTGAGTTTTCAAAACCTCACCTATTAGGACTGCTTTCCTCTAAGTTCCACAGTGTCTCTTAAAAATATTAATATCTACTCACAGACTGTATTTGCATTAGTAATATGAATTATCCTATCATTACCCAAATTAGGATACTTATGAAAAAAAATTCCAACCACCTAATTTAACGATACTGATTTGTCCAGATTAGTTTGGAAGAAACTTATTCGTACTGACTATAAGGATGATTGAGCTAAGAGTTAGGGGGGAAAAGAATCATTTCAGTCATGGAAGTAAGTGGAATGCTCAAGTCTAACTCAATTATTTCTTAGGGTGAAGAGACAGAAGGTTGTAGGAATGTTTAATTGCCTGGCTAAATGGTTGGACCTTGAAAGCAACCTCCCAGACTAAGATTCTTTAACTCTCTATAACTTAATCACATTCCTAAGTATATTGAATCTGCCTATATTAAGATTCATTAACTCTGTGTATTTAAATAAAATTATGATAAGCACATTGTACCTGTCTATACTAAGTTCTTTGACTATGCATGTTGTGATCAAAGTATGATGAGGATATCTATCCTTAAGTTCAGCCTCAGAGCACAGTGGTAAAGAATGAGGACATTGGAAACTGCTGAGGACTGAATACATGCTTCTTCAAGGTCATGTGAGAAATGCTGAGAGTTAGTTAACTTCTCTGAGCCTCAGACTCCATGTCTGAAAATTGAACAATAAAAGCAACCCCCTCGGGCTATTATGATAATTGATTGAACTGAGTAGATATAAACCACCTAAAATGGTTTCTGTATTGTACTTGTTTATAAATTTATTACTGAACTGAATGTGAATCAACACTGGCTCTCCAGAATGTATCAGACAGCTTCTACTTATAAAAGCTTCAACTTCACGATGCTGTTGAAAAGACCAGCATGTGTCTCAGTTCCATAATTGTGATTTTTTAATGATGGTCAAACTAACAACTTTAAGGTCAATTCTTTTGAGGCAATAAAAACTTGGATAGATATAAGTGATAGTAATACAAACAGAAAATTTGATTTTAAAGTTAAAAATTCTGACAATTTTAGCTATAGCCACTATTAAAATGAAAAGATGTACCATTTCAAAGAAATAGAATGACATTTTGTTATTTCTAACTGAAAGTATATAGTCAACAGAAAAGTAAAAATTTAGTTTAATAAAGCAAAATTATTAAAATATAAAAGTGTGTGTGTCCATAAGTACACACAGTTAAGTGTCTGGTTAAGGGCTATAAACAATGATTTGTAATGACAGATCCGGTTTTGGCTCATGATACATACCCTGTAAATATTTGCCAAAATATTGAACGATAAGGCAACAGGGTAGAATTTAACAAATCAAGTGTAAGGAATGTTTAGCTTGCTTATTCAAGGGGAGTTTTGATGTGATTTAATGAGCCAGGCCACCTCTCATTAGGACACAGAAAGGGGCTCGGGTTGTCATTTGAGTTGTCATCAAGGGAGTGTAGCTGTTTAAAAGGGACTCTTGCTCTGTGTCAGTTTTCCAGATTACGATCACAGCTTTTAGTACAGATTTCATCTCTAATAATTTCCTTAACAATCACTGAAATTATCGCCCCACCATGTAATTTGTTTCTTTCACACTGACGGCACTCCTACTGTTTAAAACTAATTGCTTTTTTTACATTATCTTACGGTCAGGCTCCACAGAGTGAATTTGGAGATGGCATAACTGTGAGCCGCAACTGTTTTAACACATCAGAAGCCAGATCGCAGCGCTGAAGAATTTGCCTTCAGAAATGCACCAACGATACGTACTTTAATTTGCCTCTAGACAAACATTACAGTGACTGACGGTGACTGAAGGCTTGTTAAACATAGTCGGGGTATTTCTTTGCATCTCTCCTGAAGGCGGTCTAGAAATTATATATATATATATATATATATATATATATATGTGTGTGTGTGTGTGTGTGTGTGTGTGTGTGTGTGTGTGTGTGTATTTATACTTATATTTATATTTATATATGTATTTATTTTAACTGAACAACTAGGACAGGCAGGTTGGCACCACAGAAAACTTCATGTCTGTGTTTAGTTAAAATTTTTGTGGGGATATTCAATATCCCAGTACTCTTTTTATCTATGTAATCTAATATACCCCTTTCAAGAGGGTAAGTTCAAAAGTTGTGCAATTATCTTCACCTTTTTCCAATAGTGACAAATGGGAGAGCTGGAACAACAAAGTTTATTGTCCAAATCAATCATTAGGTCTCAGGGTCCACCTTGAGTGACCGCAAGTATATCTGAAGTGGGTGAATTTTTCCCACTCCACAGATGACAAATGAAGGAGACAGTTGAACAACAGCTATACAATTTGCAGACTGACTTAAGCAAGATGTATTTAAGTAAGTGTGTGACTCATGCACCCAATTGTTACCCACTTGCCCTGGCCGACCTTACACAAGATATATTATGACCACATGTGTGGCGAATGGCACTTAACAATACATCAAAGGGGAAGGATGCTCACTAGGAAAATAATGTACCTGATTTGCCACAAACCAACTTAAAAAGTGAACAAGACTATGGATTCAGAAGCACTGGTTGGAAAATTTATTTTATTTCCTTAGAGGCACTTAAAAAGGAACAATTCTTAAAAGCATGGCTTGGCAAATACATTTTCTGTGATTTTTTTTTAAACACAGGCACAGGACCACGCTCCACATCTGGAAGTTAGCATCCAAAAGCGCACTCAACAGTTTGACTATCTGTAGTATCTGTTTTCTCAGACAAATTTTTGACAATCTGGAAATCTCAGAAAGAGCACGGAGGTCTCCAAATAACTTATCCATGAAGAAAACCTGACTTTCCCATTAAGATCTAACTTTCTTTTGATATTCTCAAAATAAAATAATTTTTTAAATCCATGAAAAATTGCATTTCAGTCCTAGAATTTAAAACGCATTCTAAAAACATAAACTCTAGGCACAAAATGACTGCATGCAATCATTTACCCATGGTTATTGTGATATTTAACTCTAGACAAATGTTTTATTCCATCTCTACTTCTGTGATCATTCATTAAAAGTCCACAGTTGAATACTTAAGACTACAATATTTAACAATTTTTAAAGTTACATTGTTATTGCCATGTCTGGAGTATATATATTTTTGTCACTACAGGTATTGGGAGAGAAGAGGAAGCAAATGAAGCTAATTTGTCTGGGTTGCAGGTACTTTGCCATATTCAGAACTGTCCTGCTGGTAACTGTATACCCTCACTTCCGTTAGTGAAACCTACTGAGGTTGTATCACTCAGGGTTGACCTGCCAGCCTATCATCATCATATTACCTGGAGTACTCAGGGGACAGCAGGGGGCACGATCGGGAAGGGTATTGCCAGAAAGTTCAGAGCTACCCAGGCAGTGCTTCCTCAAAGGAGCTGCCCTGAAAATGATGCTGCAATTAAGTGACAACTCTGCAAAAATCCAGGAAACCCTTAACTAAAACATGCTTTTCACTCATTTACATTAAGTAGGCCCAAACAGAGTCTATTTAGATAAAAGGTTGTATATAGGACAAATATCTCCTAACTAGTAAAAAGAAAATATTATAAAAAAGAATCATAGGATTTCAGTAATCTTCTAGTACGTTCCCACTTCACTTTAAAAATGGGGTAAAGAATTTCTGAGAGGTAAAACCGCTGTCTCCAAAACAAGAGAGCACTGGCAATCAGCATTTCTCAAAGTGTGGACTGGCGTCCGTCTGCAACTTGTGACCAGTCTGCAACAAGATTGATTACATGGACTGAGAGTAAGAACTTCACATTTTTATGCCAATTTGATATTGTCACAACATCCAAGTGTCTGGTTTTGTACTTTACAAAAGTATCAGTCTGTAATGGGTTGGAAATAAACAAAAACTCTATCTCTCTCTTGGGTAGTCTGAGGGACGCTTCTGGACCGAAGCGGTCTTAACTCCCAGAAGTTGGTCTCTCCACGACATTTCCATGTTCATCACATTATTTTTTGGATCCAGTCTATGATGATATTGCACAACCCAGACAGGAAATGTGTTGATATCAGACACAGATTGAAGTCAATAAAAAAGTAACTTAAAACTCAATCACACTTCTATTACCAAGAAGTCGCATATGGCAGAAGGGAGAACTCACTGAGCGGTTTGGGAACTATATTAGCACTTTTGGACAGATTTGTGTGCCTTAAAAATGTGTTCATTTATTATTTTCCTAAGAACAAACTTTTTATTGATTAATAAAGGTTTTTAATCACATGTCTCTAATCCCATGTGATGATGATAGAAAAGGAAATAACTAAAAATGCTTGCTTTTTCTCAACTTAACCTGCAATCTATTGTTCCCTTCACGTCATTGTCTTTTCAGAGAATTTCCAATGATCATCACACTGCCCTGGGAATGGAGTTTTCAACACCCTTGGGATGTTCTTCTAAAAATCCCATTGTTCCTTCAATTTTGACCTTCTCTGTGAGCCCCACAGTGGACTGGGTCCAAAGATGGGGGTACAGACTAACAAATCCTACATACATCTTCCAGCTCAGGTAACCAGGGCGATGAGAAGAGCAACATTAGCTACTCAAGTGTTTCCAATTTGTCTACCTACAGCCGGATCTGGTTTGGATTCTGCATAATATCACTTCCTTCAGACACACCTCAACTTAAAGTGACAGCAGATGCTCCATCTGCCCTGCTCTAAACAAGAATCTTAAATAGACGAGACCAGTAGCTCTTGGGAAAAGGAACCCATCCATCTATGTCATGGGCATTTATTACCTTTTGACCTCTGATTAGGCATGGCTGGGCACTTTCCTGCCCGGATAAGGAAATATACTCAAATACAGCCACGATTCTTGAAGAACTATAGGGAAGTAAGAGATATGTTTGCTTGTTTATTTTAATTACTAAATTTGTAATGTTTTCCTTGGCTTGAGAACTGGTCATATCTGATTCATTTGTGACCTACGGCTCAACACTCTCTTTCATTCTTTTCTACTATCTTAAAGCATTAAGATCCTCTTCTACTTTTCTTCATTTCTCCAGGGCCTTGTACAAATTAAATGCTCTGTAAATAAAGTGTAAACAGCAGATAGCTATCGTATGAGATCATAGTGTCTTTTGTCTCCCTTTGTTTGGAACTGCTGAGTTATTTTGTGCCAATAAACTCAACTTCATCACCGTAGCCCTCTGTCTGAATTCGTCATCAACACAGCTTGAGTATTCTCTGGTGTAACGTTCTGTGGCACAAACTGCAAACTTTGGCAGTGCACTGTCCTTCCACTTGAAAAATATAAAATCTAATCCCAGTTCTAAGTGCATAAAAATGCTACACTTTGGGATCAGGGCAGGGTATACAAGCAGCATTTCCAAACGCTTGTGATCTTTACCAGTTATATTTGGGTTCAAGAATATTCTGCATGGAATGGGAAAACTCTTCCAAGCTCTTTCTGAGAAGATCGGTATAGTGAACTCACTGCCACCACTATTAGAAAACCAAAAAGTTAGTCAAAGCACATCTCACCACTACTGTATAATATTACATCTTTGGTTTCTGTGTTGTAAAAACCTATCTCACTGCTTACTGTTCATTCGAGGAACACTTATTGAACACAAAGTCTTTGCAGGGAATACAAAAGCAAATAAAAACACAATCCCTTGAAATATTTTCACTGATTTTTAGAGTGAGCAATTGAGTGGAGTGTGCCTTTGGTTTAATATACAGGGGTAGGCAAAAGTAGGTTTACAGTTTCAAAATGAACTCCGTGTTCCAGGTACTCACAACTGTAAACTTACTTTTGCCCAACCCTGTGTGATTTGTTGGAGTCTGGAGTACTGCCTTGAATTCTTTTTTTTTTTTTTTCCAAAGATTTTATTTATTTATTTCAGAGAGAGGGGAAGGGAGGGAGACAGAGAGAAACATCAATGTGTGGGTTGCCTCTCATACGGCCCCCACTGGGGACCTGGCCCGCAACCAAGGCATGTGCCCCGATGGGGAATCGAACCTGGACCCTCCAGTTCCCAGCCCATGCTCAATCCACCAAGCTACACCTGCCAGGGCTGCCTTGAATTCTTAAAGACATCCCAGTTAAGCTCTTTCTTCATTAGGATACTTTTTCCTATATGACTGTTGCTTATGATCCGAGGATGATGGGATTCACTATTTTTTCAAGCATACACTAAAAAGCCTAGTTTCCAGTATATAAGTAAGGGCTTTTATGCAACACCATCAGTGTAAGAAGTCAATACAGTAGCATCAAATACAAGACACAGGCAGCCGCAATCAATCCGCACATCTGAACAACGAACACACTCCAGCTCAGTGTTGGTGCTGTTATCTAAATTACAGTACAGGCAGCCTCACTAACCTTCCTGACGTTTAAAATGCTTTACTCTAAGGCAACTTGTTCAAAGCTGCCTTTCTTTAATTTGAAGCAATTTCCCTTCTCCCAGTTTTAAAAAATTAACCATCATACCATAACCATGAGATAAAGAAAAATGTAGCAGCAGCAGTCTAAACACTGGGAGGGAGGAAACCTCCGCACTGAACTTTTTCTGTACAGGGAGCTTCTCTGTTGAACAAAGTTTAAAGAAAATGGAATTCACGTTCAGTTTTACTCTTTAGCAGTATTTGAAAGGGAGATAGATTTCTAACCCTACTCGTCATTCAAGAACTTCCTACTAATGTTGTTTAAATATGACACTAAAGGGATTATCACTGTTTAAATGAAAAGCCAACCTAGTCTTGCTATATCTTTTCTTAAAACATGCCCTGGGCTGAAATACGCAGTAGTTAACAGAAGCAATATTCCTTGCTGTAGCTCTGCACCAATGAGGGTGTAAAACAGCTTCTCACGATGAAAAGGTGGATTGTTCTGAAGCCCCCACCCACCTGTCAAATGTTAGACGGACAACGTAAAGACTGTAAAGGCAGGAAGCCCTAGTTACATTTCATGTTTCTTTCATAGAGGTACAAAGAACAGTTTATCACTTCATCTTATTAACGATCGGGTAGAATCTTACTAAAGTACATTTTATGCCAATATTGAATGATAGAACATAATACTTTTGATAATTTGTCATTAATACAGGTCATTTTTGACAATGATAGACACACTGGAAACTCTATTTTATTTATTTATATCAAATACCGTCTACTATTTATAACAGACTTTATTTTTTAGAGCATTTGACGTTCACCAAATGTGAGTGGAAAGTACAGGGCCCCCACATAACTCCCTGCCCCACACTTGCCCAGACTCCCCGACTACCAACATCCTGCGCTACAGCAGTGCTTTTATTACAATAGACGAACCGACATGGACAAATTATTACTGCCCAAAGCCTCTCATTTAGATGTGGGTTCCTTCTTGGTGCTCTCCATTACATGGATTCTGAAAATCTATGATGACATATATCCCACATAGAAATATCACACAGAACGGTTTCACTGACCTAAAATTACTGATGCTCCACCCATCCATCCCTTCCGTCCCCCTGGCAACCAGGGATCTTTATATCATCATCATTGTTTCCTTGTCCCAAATACCATAGAGCTGGAATCCGACAGGGCGACTGCCTTTTCAGACTGGCTTCTTTCACTTACTAACACACATTTAAGTTTCTTTCATGTCTTTTCATTGCTGATAGCTTATTTCTATTAAGCAATGAATAATATTCCATTCACTGGAATTATTACAGTTCTTTATCTATTCACCTATCAAAGGACAAGTTGATTTGCTTCCAAATTTTGGAAATCATAAATAAAGTTGCTTTAAGAAGTGGTGTATTTTAATTGTTCACTTATTTATTTGTTTAGCTTTAATTTTTTTTCCAATTAGCTTTCCATTGTGGATTCTGTCACTTCTCTTGGCAGTGTCTTCTTGAGATTTCAGGGTTTCTTTAACTGTAAATTCATAAAGTGCTTAAAACACTGAGGATATTTACCTTCCACTGCAATTAAATAAATAGCAAACTATTAGAACTAATAAACAAGCTCAGTAAAGACACAAGATCAACATAGAAAACACATTTACATTTTTATACACAAACAAGGCAATATCTGAAAGAGAAACTATGAAAACAATCCCATTTACAATAGCACCAAAAACAATAAAATACTTAGGAATAAACTTAACCACGGAGGTAAAAGGTAGCTACAGTGAAAACTATAAGACATTGACCAAAACAAAATTGAAGACAAATAAATGGAAAGATATCATGTGTTCATGTAGTGAAAGAATTAATATTCTTTAAATACCCACACTACCCAAAAAGATCTACAGATTCATCCCAACCTGTATCAAAATTCCAAAGGCATTTTTCACAGATATAGAAAAATCAATTCTAAAATTTTCATGTAATCATAAAAAACACTGAATAGCCAAAACAGTCTTGAGAAAGAAAAAACAATCTGGAGCCTCACAATTTCTGATTTTAAACTATACTATAAACCTATAGTGATCAAAACGGTATAGTGCTGGCATTAAAGCAGACACAGAGGCCAAAAGAATAGAATAGAACTAAGGTCTCAGAAATAAACCCATATATATCTGATCAATTAATATATGACAAGAGAGACAAAAAATACTCAACGGGGGAAAGGCAGCATTTTCAATAAGCATTGGAACAACTAGATATTCACATGTAAAAAAGTAAAATTAGACCCACGTATTATGCAATTCACAAAAATTAACTCAAAATAGATTAAAAACTTAAATGTAAGACCAGAAACTAAAGATCCTAGAAGAAAACACAGGGGGAAATCTCCTTGACACTAGTCTTGGGAATAATTCTTTGAATTATACACCAAAAGCACAAGCAACAAAAGTAAAAATGAACAAGTGGAACTGTATTGAACTAAAAAGCTTCTGTACAACACATTAAACAAAATATAGAGCCAACCTCAGGAATGGAAGGGAATATGTGCAAACCACATACCAGATAGGGGTTAATATCCAAAACAGATAAGGAACTCATACAACCCAATAGCAGAAAAACCTCCCAAGTGTTTCCATTGAAATGGACGAAAGACCTGAAGGCACGGTTTCCCGAAGGAGACGTGCAAACGTCCTCAGGTACATAAAAGATGCTCAACGTAACTAATAATCAGGCAAATACAACTCAAAACCACGATGAGTTACCAGTTCACGCCTGTTGGGATGGCTACCATCAAAAGATAAGAGATAAGTATTGGCAAGGATGTGAAGAAAAGGGAAGCTTTATGCATGATCGGTGTAAATGTAAACTGATACAGCCACTCAAAAAAACAAAAAATAGAACCAATATATGATTCAGCAATTCCACTTCTGGGTATATAGCTAAAAGAAATGAAATCACTATATCAAAGAAATATCTGCACTCTGCGTTCACTGCAGCATAATTTAGAATAGCCAAAACATGGAAACAATCTAAGTATCCATCAAAGAATGAATGAAGAAAATGGCATATATATACACACATATATGTACACACATATACACATATATTTGATGTATATGTATGTAAATAAGATATACAGATAATGGAATAATTTGGCTATAAAGGAGAAGGTAATCCTACCATTTGTGCAATATGAACGGCTCTACAGGGAATTACACTAAGTGAAATGAGTAGGACAGAGAAAGACAAATACTGTATGATCTCACTTGTATGTAGAAACTTAAGTCCAAACTCATTGAAACAGAGTAGAATGGTGGTTTCCATGGTTGGGGCTGAGAGAAATGGGAAGATGCTGGTCGAAGGGTACCAACTTCCAGTTATAAATAAGTACCGGGATCTAATATTCATCTTTATAACTACAGTTAATAATACTATATACTATACACCTGAAACTTGCTAAGGGATTAGAACTTAAATGCTCTCACAATGTACACATAAAATCATTAGAATTACCTGAGGTGATGGATATATTAACTAACTTTATTGTGGTAATCACTTCACAACATATACATATATCAAATCATCCTGTGTACACCTTAAATTTACACAATGCTGCACGTTAATTATATCTCAATAAAGCTAGAAAGACAAAGAGAAAGCAGAAACCCAGTGACACAAGTATTGGAAGGCTGAGAAGTGAAAATTATTATTCTTCCTTGTATAATCTTCTAATAGCTCTTCTTTCTTGTCTGATTTTATTGCAATGTGTTCACTCAGATTTTACAAAAATCTCTTTTCAGCCATGATGACATCTACCCTTCCACTCGGAAATAACTCCATTCCAACTCTTCCTCTGGCTTTCCCTCCACCCATCCAGCCTTGGTGACTGCAGGGCTGCAGGAACTCCTTCTTCCATCCTCCCACACTTATTCCTTCCCCATTCTGATGGCCCTCCTCCTCTCTCGTTCTTGTAATCTCTCCCTTTCCCTTCATTGGCTCCTGACAACATGTTCCGGTCTCTGTAATGTTTAATGTCATCCATTAGATCTTGCTTTCCTCCCAAGGCCTGGTTCCCTCCTTCTTTTTTAACTATTGAGCTCCCTTAGAGTCATCCACACGTATTTCTTGTATTTCCTCAGTTTCCTCTCACCTCAAACTCTTCTCTGCATTGTGCTATCAGCATCGTAGGCACACGGTAGTCTCAGACATCCTATGAGATCTCTCACCACCCAGCCTAATGGAATTTTCTCAGCTGTCACCTTATTCACATTTTGGAAGCATTTTCACTCCATAGCATCTAGCACTTTGAAACTACATTTCTGGCTGCAAACATCCCATTCTTCTGCTCTCCTTCCACAGTGTGTCTGATTCTCCACCCCTTCCCTTTGGAGATGCCTCTTCCTTGTCCTCTCAATCCTGCGTGCAATCCAGGAAGGCACAGCTCGAAGGCTCTCTTCTCAGTTATCTGGAATAGTCTCTCTCTCTTTCCTTCTTGTCAAGCTTTAGCCACCATGCTTGGGAGAGTGGTTCCTAATACCAGATCCAACACAGATCTATATTTCCTGCTACTTGCCAGTTGTGACGACTGAAATAAACAGAATTTAACTCAATATCTACTTCAGGTATGCCTATTGGTTGCCGGGAGGGAATGACACTACCCTCAGTCAACTGGACTCGAATCACACTCCCCATTCAAATTTGCTCTGTCATCCCCGTGTGATATCCGCAGCTCAGATCAAGAGCTGTAACTGTACCTTGCTCTCATTCCCTCACTTTATCTGCATGGCTCTTCACTAATTGAGTTCCAAGCAATACTGATTGCATAAGTATCCTATCCAAAGCTTTCAGTGGCTTCCAATTACTCCATGAATTGCATAGATCTTTTTAGTTTCGTATTCACTTATTCTCCAAAATGAATGTTTCAGTTCATCAGTCTTGTATTTATAGTCCATAACTGCATGCTCCAGACAAAGAAATCTACTTATTCTCCCTGGAAATGGCATGAACTTCATGCTGCTCACCAGCCCCACCACTTTCCTCTGTAAAACTTGAACACATCCATTAAGATCCATCTTCAGTGAGTGAATGCCATATGAAGGAAGAACTCCCTCGTTTGTCCGACCAAATAGGATCTCCCAGTCTGCTGATTCCTATAGACATTTGTTCCACTTCGGGCTGATTATTGCACTCCACTTGGTCTAAAATTAAGCAGTGTGCTTGCCATTCTCCTACTTGCCGTTTAATTATAAACTCCTTGTTGGTAGGTTATTTGCCTTTTTTCTCCTTGGTTTTCTTAATTTTTTATTGTAGTAAAATATACATAACATAAAGTTTACCATTTTAACCATTTCTAAGTGTCAAGTTTATTGTGTAACATCAGCACATTTAAACTCCAGAACCTTTTCAACATCCCAGATTAAAATACCCTACCTAGTGTAACTGCCCCTTCTCCCGTCCAGCCCCTGGTTGCCACTTTGCTACCTTTTGCCTCCATAAATGTTATTACTATAGATGCCTCATATAAATGGAATTATACAATATTTGTCTTTCTTGGGCCTGGCTTATTTCATTTAGCATGGTGTCTTCAAGTGTATCCACATTGTAGCAAGTGTCAGGATTTCTGTGGCATCAAGCACAGTGCTTTAAACTTTGCAGAAAGTCCAAGAATATTTCTTAAAATAAATTCAACACTTAGTCTCAGAATTAAATAAAGAAATCATTTCCTCGCCCTAGTAGGTTTATCAAGTCTTTCTCCACAAAAGGGATGGGGAATAGACATTAAGGTAGTTTAACTACTTCTGTAGCTAAATATTCTGCTTGGTGCAACAAATTTCTGCTTCTGAATTTTCAAAACTTTAGTTCCATTTGTTTGAAACCCGAATACAACCTTGTGCATGTATAAGGTTTGACCCCCCCACCCCCACAACACAGGTTCTTTTACGTTTATAACCTACCCATACGACTATTTTTAAACATGTATATTTAAAAACATATTCTTTTGGGACATGAGGCAAACACAGCTGGTTAGCTGATTCAGTCACCAGCCTTCATTCTACTTTCCTCTCTGCCTAGCAGCCCTGTAGCTAGGAGCGGCTTTGGGGCAGTCTGGCCGACAAGGCATAACTAGAAGTCAGCTGAGTGAGTTTTGGGGAAAAATCTAACTTGTCTAATCAAGGTAATAGACTCAGCTGGCACATATGTTTGGCTTTTGTTCATTTCCCCTTGGCCTTAGTGAGGCCTTGAACATGGACAGAATGCAGAATACTGATGGAATCAGCACATGATCCTGGAGGTTCTGCAACTATTTTTGAGATCATGAAGCTAAAGCCAACACGCCATGGGTGTTTGAAACTTTTGCATGGCAGCTCATTCCTGTGGGTCTTCTCTTACCTTTCTCTTAAAAAAGACATATAAACTTCAATGTTTAAAGTTCCTGATAGATATATTGTCTTTTACTTGTAGCCAAAGGCATTCATTTCTTATTCAGGATGCTCAGTTAAATTGTACATAAGTGCATAAATACAAGAAACTGAGTTTTGTTAAAATCACCTTCAAATTCAAGTGCTTTCCTACTAAACTATTACTGATCTGAGCCACCTGTGAGATGAAAACATACATAAATATATGTGTGTGGATATTAATGTACATTACACATGTATACCTAATGTATAGACCCGACTATATAAAAATATGCAAATATAGGGCCTTCGGTTGTTTTAGTTTTGGGTTTTGTCTGTTTATTTGTCCCAAGTAATTATACCCTGTAATTTAGGAAAGGAAGTTAAATTTTTTCTGGGACAAAAAGGGGATGGGGTAGGCGAGGAAGAAAGAAGGTGCTTAGCACAATAGGAAGAAGTGACTTTCCAAAGCTGGCCTTCAGTCAGAGACACAGCCTGGCAGTGGCAGTCTGGGAACACAGGAAACGGAAATGCCCTTCCCAGGAGACCTTCAGAGTGATTCACACTGTCTACACACTTTTCCCAGATGTACAGCAGAAAACTGTAAGAAAAACATCCAACTCTCCTCTTCAAAGCTGAGTTCCAAGAGCTTAAATCACATTCTCTCCTTTATAAGTGTCTTCCAGGGTGTCAACAAGCCATAAAATATAGCCTGGTGGAGCCTCACAGTTCTTGATTTTATTCACGCTAGGTAAACACTTGTCGGGTCACTTGACCCTTGCAGCGCATGACATTATTGGAAAGAGAAGGGTCTTTAAGGAACTAAAAACGCTTTTACTGCATACCCGTCTTGACAGCATTTCCAGAGGTCCTAGCGCATACTTTCACGACGGGCCACGGCCATGTGTTCTGGCGAGAATTCTGCCAATAGGGAAGACTGGAGAAATATCTTTTCATCTTGAATTCAGAAGAATTTTCAAATCACAAAAATAATTCTGACATTTGCCAACCCGAGATCTGGTTATTATCAGTTAAAAGACTAGTGTATTTATTCCAATAGTAGGCACACAAGCCCAGGAAATGCACTTGATAAGATGTTGGACCCTGAACACACTGAGCTACTCTTAAGTACTAGAGAGATGAAGAGAGAAAGATATGTCTCACTCAGCCATGAACCTATTCACACAAATTGTATTTATCCTTCTCATCAACCCCAAAAAGCTCTACAAAGACTGTTTTGGAGTTGCAGAGTGGACTCTCCAGAAAGTAAAATGAAAGAAATGGCATTACTGACTAAAATAACAATATAAATAGCATGTTAGACAGCAGCTGGCCATTGTAAGGGTCGCTTTATCTGGGTAATCTCATTTTATCCCCACAAGAATCCTCTGCATCGGTATTCTCATTATCTTCATTTGATGGATGAGGAGTCTTTGGTTTCGAGAGGCTGGCTTATGATGCTCACCCAGCTAATAAGTGGCGAGGAAGGGATTTAAACTCAGGTCCATTTGGGTCTAGAGGCTTTCCACTCTCATTAATGGCACTGAGAGTAGCTGTGTTTACAACTCCCCAAAGGCCACGAGGAGAGCAGTCTCTCCCACATCCTTCCTCCCCATAATTTGAGCACTTGGTCATCAAGGAAGCTTTTCTTTTATTACTCTGTCACTAACCCCAGAGCAAGACCCCATGGTTTGGGGATTGCCAGCTTAAAGCTTTCTTGTGGCCAAAACGGAGAAATGCTTGGAAGAGGAGAGCTATAAATGACCGGGGGTGGGGTGTGGGAGGGGAGGGTGAGAGGGTGTGAAGGAATGAGAGGAAAAAGGGGAGAAGCAAAACAAGAACAGGAGAGGGGTTGGGGGCATGGCTGTCTTCAGCGGTCTTTTGCTTCTCCTCATGGCTCAAGTTCATCTAGCTAAGGGCAAATACGGCACTATGCTCCTGAGTATGATTGGTAAAACTTGGGGAGAGCTATTCAACAGAGTAACAACTTAAGGCCAAGGTCAATTTTTGTGGTAGCACCAAAAGAAATTGAGAACTAATTTACAAAAAGAATCCTGGGGTGTTAAGGAAGAAAATTACTCAATCTTTGATAGTGAATAAATTCAACTGTGAGCCATGGGAAACATGCAGCTGAACTGTGTTATATACTATGAGCACTCCAGTGGGTGTCTAAGACCACGTAACCAAAAGCTCAGGGTATCGGCGCTTGGCTCACAACACACTAACTCTTACCATGTTGGGTCAATCTGGCAACTGTGTGTGTAGACATGCATTTAAAGAGCATCAGTAGGTTAACTCCTTTATAATTTGATTCGAAGAGCATATTGAATTTGCGCTCCTAACACATATGGAGCACAGACATTTGAAAATGTACTTTGCACAATTTCATTATTAAACACTCAGCAGGCTTCAAAGACAACTGCATTTCATTAATAATAAATAATAAAAAATGAAAATGCAGAAAAATATTAACATATCAAACACCTCCATATTACTATTTTTTTTATGCACGAAACAGCTTACCTTCCCAAGAGACTAAGTCCCTGCCTTGTTGTAAGTTAGGTATTTACTAAAGAAAATAAACTCTTTCAGATAAATCAAGAAATCTCAACTGCTGCACTAAATTGTAACCTAGTGCCTCATTAGTTTTAATGTTTTATTTGGAAATAATTTTGAATACAGCAAAGATGCAAGAAGAGTACAGAGAATATGCAAGAATACCCGTACCCTTTCCTCAGATTTACCTATCACATTCTGCCCCATTCGCTCTAAATTTTCTGTTCTCTCTTTATCCATCACTCCATTTATCTCAAAAGAGTTTTTTCTGAGCCATCTAAGAGTAAATTGCTAAATCATAGCTCACTACCCCTCAAAACCACAGTGTGAATTCTTAAAAATAAGAATATTATCCCATATATATAGTACAGCAAATAACATTGATACAGTATGCCAATTTTGCCATTTAACCACACGGCATTAGTAGCGTGTTCCTCCTATAGTAAAGGAGCCAGCAACAGTGAATTTGTCATGTCTCTTTAGTCTCCTTTAACCAAAAATATTTCTTTGGTCATTTTTTGTCTTTTGTTACAATGACAACTTTGAAGACTAGTTGCTTTGTTTTAAGAGGGCTCTTTATTTTGGATTTATTTGATGTTTCTTTATGATTGAATTCAGGTAATGCATTATTCATGGGTGGAATGTACATAAGTGATGTTATGTCCTCTCTGGGTAGCACATCCATAGGTCTGCAATGTTTACTTCTTCCTCATCGGTAATGTCTGTTGCCCAATGTGTTGACCAATTTTTCCTTTATATAGTTAACTAATATTTTAGCTTAGAACTAATAAACAATCTCTGTAAAGGCATTTCAGGACTATCTTGCTACTCATCAAAATTTCTTCCCAAGATTTAATATCTATTAATGATTCTTTATTTTTATCTAAATATCATGATTTTTTTTCATTCTGGCTTCCCTCCATATCTACTCCATTACTTGTCGCATTATTTATGTGGGATAAAAATGGTGGAGCAGAAAGGAGACTTAATATAGATAGAGAACATTTTATTACATAGTTGGAATTTGATGCTGGACAAGTTATTGCTCTTCTCTGAATCTAAGTTTTATGATTAAATTAACGTCAATAATATTTTTGAGAAAACAAAAATAATTGTACATGAACATCACTTGAAATTAGAATGTTTTATAAAAACATAAGGTGTTGTTAAAAGTAAACATGCATTTAAGTGTTCATAGCTATTAAGATAATAATGGGAAATGGCATAGCACTTTCCTGTTTTTAGAGTACTTTGACATAAAGAAAGTTATTTCTACCTAATGAGAATGCTGCAAATTAGGTAGAACTGGCATTACCCCCATTTAACGTTAGGGATTTGTCCCTAAGTATTTTTCTGTCTGCTGATTCAGTGTTTCCCAATGCACATCCATGTACTATTGTCAATATGCAGGTTAATACCTAATTCCAGAAGCTAGGCATGGAATAGTTCCAATGGTGGCTAGTTAACAGTTAATGGTAGAACATGACTAACAATGGAAAAAATGGGTCTTATGATAACTGGTTCCTTCGTGATTCTTTTCACATTTGAATTAGAAAATGAGGATATGAAAATATTATGCATTCTTCCTTACAGACTGACCACTAACTCGACATATGCTGGACCAGAATAATATTGGGAGACTGGGAGGGAGGTGGGATTGGGGGAAGGGAGAGGCTGGGCCATTTGTACATTAAACTACGGTGGTCTGGATAGTCTCAATTAAAAAGGTAACATTTGAACACAATCTCGAAGGAGGCCTGACTACCTAAGGGAAGAAGAGCATGTTGGAGAGAAGGAATGGACAATGCAAAAGCATCAAAGTGAGGCCGTGTTGGAAGATCAGCAAGGAGGTCACCGTGGCTAAAGCAGAGTGGACGAACCTGAAAGTACCAGGAGGTGCTGTCGAGGGGTGAGGGATGCAGAGGTCACAATGGGAGACTTCAGGGAATCGTTACAGGGTCTGTGCAGAGAAGTTACATGATCTGACTCACATTTTAACGAGATCAGTAGGGTTGATGTATTTGTTCTATGTGGTAAGCCTGGTTTTGCTAAATATGAAAACATTTATTGGGTATCTGTGGAGCTCGTCATCCAATAATTCTAATTGTCTCCTAATCCTAATGTTATACACACACACACATATGTATACATATACACATACATACAAATCTGAATTTATATAAAAATTGTGTACTTATTCTTACATGTTTAAACTTCAGTCACCTTCAAAGTACTCTCCATTCGACACAATACACTTATTGAGACTGTTTTCCCATTGCTCAGAACTGTTTTTTTTTTTAGCTTTCAATTTTTTTATTAAATTTTATTTATTTATTTTCAGAGAGAGGAGAAGGGAGGGAGAAAGAGCAATATACGGTTGCCCCTCACATGGTCCTCACTGGGGACCCGGCCCGCAACCCAGGCATGTGCCCTGACTGGGAATCGAACCGGGACCCTCTGGTTCCCAGCCCGCGCTCGATCCACTGAACTACACCAGCCGGGCTCAGAACTGTTTTTGAACTCATCGATGTTATGCCTTTTAATGCTTTTGCCGTTTTTTTGTTTCACCTCTTCCACATTGGCAAAATGTTTCCCTTTGAGGACTTTTCCATCCAGGGAAACAAAAAAAAAAAAGTTCCTTTGGGCCAGATCAGGATGCAGAGGGAATGTGGGGCACGGGGTCATGTTTTTTAGGGTCAAAAACTGCTGAACACTCAGCGTGGTGTGGGCAGGTGCGCTCCTAAACCACCCTTCACGAAAGGGGCAAATGTGCTGAAAGAGTCTTAAAAAAATTCACCGAAGCTGAACCCAGCCTCTCTCAATACCACCAGCTGGTACACTGACACAGGTGGGTTCCTAGAGCACTCACCTAGCAGGGGAAGCCTGTATTACAAGGGGACCATTCTCCAGAGGATAATTCCATTTTGGGGGGACACATAGATGTACAGATATGTATCATATATTTGAAGTATATATCAAACATCTCTACCTGATTCTATAATTCCTCAACTTTCTTCTCTGCTCACTAATTTCGTAAGGCCCATTCTTCTTCCTTACTGTGTTATATTGTATTTACTTAGATACTGGTTCCATATCCTGGATAAAAGAGTTCCTTGAGGGTAGTCCCATGCATCTTTGCTAAGAATCCAATAGCTTCTGTGTCACAGAAGGGGGCTTTACAGTATTGACTGAATGGCTATACAGAGATAGAATATATCTGTACATGTTTATATGGTATTTATATTGAAAGCTATGGGAAAGATTCTGTTTCTAAGAGTTAAATAAAAATACAACAGTGTTACAAAACAAAATACCCAAATTAGATTGAGGTTTGCCTCTGGAAAATACTAAATTTTAAATCGACTTTCAGGTTTTGTGAAAAGCAAGGAAAACTCTCAGATAAAATATTTTAGAGCATTCACCTGTTCTGCAGCAGCATTAGAATGCAAAGAGACAGAGAGCTTAATATATCCCTTTGTCCATATTCACATCAATGTATATTGGAAGTTTACAATTCAAAGTCTCATGATAGGAAAAAATAAAGGTTGCTCTACCCCTGGGCTGCTGAGACATCGTTTCATCCCCATCTGAGTACTGACTTTCAAAGACGTGGCTTCACCTCTGCAGTGTAGTTTTCACACATAAACCGGCAAAAGTTCACTCACTGATAAAGGAATCTGTGGAAATAGTGGCTCTTTCAAAAAAAAACGGGAAAAAGGGAGGTGGGGAGGGAGTCAGCAGCAGCGTGACGATGACCAGCCACTTTGGAAGCACTACAATGGGGAAGAGGGAAGGGCCCCTCTGTCTGGGTTCCTCCGCAGATGCCGGGCCTTTTTGCAACGCTGCGACAGGCAATGCAGTGAGTGATGCCGGAGTGACCTCTCTCCACCCGAGGAAAGGCTGCAGCCGATTCTGTTCTGTTAGCCTTGTAGTAATCAGAGATACGGAGTAAAGACTGCGCACATTAAAGCAAATAACATGCATCTGTAACATTCTCCCCACTGTGGCGTCATGTTTGTTGTTTAAAACACTTCGTTATTTGTAATTTTAATAAATTACTCAGAAGAATATCATCTACCAGGTGACGATTTAAAGGCTTTAAGGAGGATTCATGACCAAATTATGAGCAGCAAATGTGACAGATTGCACTTCATTCGTTCATTCACTTTGCAAATACTTTGTAAACACTGGAGTGAGCATAACAGAAGGGTAGGATATAGTGATAAAAACACAAAGTCTAACCTCCTGAGTGATACTTTCTCAATGGGTAAAACAGAGTAAGTAACCAAAAATAAGATAATTTCATGTTTCTATTTGGTTATGTTTAAGAGTCCACCTAGTTTCCTCTATTTTCTTAACTCTACTTATTATAGTTATAACTCATTTATTATACTACAAGTAGGTTCCGTAGTTATTGTTCTCATTTAGTTGTCAATGGGTTGCAATGTGGAATTACTTTACATTTGTGTAGATAGTTTTCCAACAGAATACAACAGTATGAAATTCATAAATCACTTAACAATTATACCCTAAAGTTTTTAGGTACTCAATTTTGTCCATCCCACTTGACAGTCGAGGAAGAAGCAAATGCAAAGTTGGAGTGAACTGAACATCTTTTTTCCAAGGATCTGAACCATACCTCCCAGCCCCCTCCCCTTCCCATATAACTTCCTCAAATATAATTTGGTTCTCCAACTGACATCAGATTTAAATAGTATTCCAAGAAAAACTCTATGCTCGTAGCCAAGATTACATCAATGGCAATAATAGCTTTGGTCCTTGTGTTTCTTCCTGTAAATTCTCACTGATAACAATCTCAGACAGTCGTTCTACCCCTTTTCCAGTTAAGCTCCTCTTAGTAAAATCACAGTTTTTTACCCAAATTCAACAGCTTGTTCAGAATATTTTCTTTGAGTTTTTTCTATAATCTTAATAGTTGCCCTGCCTGAACTGTTTCATCTATTTTTTCAAGGTTGTTTTTCATTCCTCCTCTTCCTTTTCTCACTATTCTTCATATTTTTCAATATACTACCTATCTGTGCCATAGATTATATTGGATGAAAGTCTAACAGTTTTCCCCAAAGAATTTTTAAGAAATATTACGATGTTGGCGGGTGTAATAGAAACTCAGATGGCTACTCAGGTGGTTTAGGAAATTTTGGTTTAAAGGAATTCATCAGAGAGGTTTATTAGTACTCTGGCTCTCCAAAATGATTATATACATTGTATTTTATAAATCCAAAACCATGCCATTTTTTCCTACAAAACAAGTTTGGTGTAGAGATGCTTCTATAATTGACTTGTAGTTTAATTGACATGATGTTTTCAGGCAGAAAAATAAAAAATTGTCTATTGCAATGGTATATTACAGTCAACAGCATCTTAGATTTAATAAAATATATTAATAGGCCATGTCTGCAAGGTTTATTTGACTATGAATTTTTTAAATCACAAAATATCTCTTGATATGTGGCAATAAAACATATTTGGGGGAAATATTGTGTAAAAACTATATTTCCCAAATCTATTTGTTTTAGAACAGTGACATTTCAGCCTTAATTTGGAAATCCCCAAGTTATCTAACGAGGCAGGGAAAACGGTGATGGAGGGATTTTCGCAATCTTCAATTTTCAAAAGATTTTTTTTTATAATCCACATAGCTGTATTACTCATTCAAAATGGAATCTGATGTAAAGCCATGCAAACCTAAATCAAAACTTTACTTTTTAGCAGTGGTGGTACCAACGGGCCTTTTTGTAAGAGTCCTTTAAAAACCTCTGACTCTCTGCCAGCCCTCCTTCTGCCCATCAAGAACCCCCAAAGTCATCCAATCACAGTACAATCTGAGTACACAGACAGTGCCAGCTACTTCCAGAGGCTGCGCTCCAGCCCTTCTTCCACCAACCAGCAGCCTCCCCCTGCCACAGCCATGCCCATGGGGAAAATCTGGTGCCATCATCTGCAGGGACTCAATCTCCTCGTGATAGAACCCCCCAAAAGCAGAAAACAAAACTAAACCAAAGCCTTCATTTAGCAGACAAGAATGGAGACCGTGACCACCCCTCCAAAATGGAGGATTATTGCTCCTGTTTTATTGGGGACCCACTTCTCTAGACCTACCCAGTGGCTGTCACCAAGTGGACTTCAGAACCAAGAAAGACACTTTTGCTAATCACATCTATGACCATTCAACTTGACGTAAAATTCATACCTTGACCAAACCAGGTGCAGTGTCTAGTCATCTGACCGAGGAGTCAGAATGTACTCACTGATGCCCAGTCTACAAAGAAATTACAGCTGAAGGTGTTTGGAAGGTTTTATGTACATCCCGCAACAGTGTGGTCTCTCTAACAAAGCACTTGTTTGGGTACTTAGTGCCCAGGCAGCAAATGCAGAGCCAAGTGCAATTCAATAGCTAAAGAGTGGCCTTTTCCCCTATTTTTCCTCATTAAATTTGTAAACTTGTCTTATCAGAGATTGAAACCACTATCACAGAAATCTCAAGGGTAGGCTGCTTTAACACAGAAAATAAAAAAAATAAAAAAAAAAAAGTCAAGCTAACAGCAAAAAAGGGAAATGAGAACCCACGGCTAGGAAATAAACCTGGGCAATCAGAGGGGAAGGAGAGATGATAACAGTAGTTGGATCTTTTTGCACATTTTTACTTTTTTCTAGTCTAGAGGGAGAGTCGCACTGATTCTGCTGTTATTACTTCACTATTTTTCCCAAGGTAGGATAATTCTCTGAAAGAATTCAATTAAATGACACTTTTAAATTTAAAATAAAATCAAGTGAGGATTTAATTTTTAGTTAAGTGCTATCTCCTTCTACCCAACACCTCTCAAAAGCTCAGTCCAGCACTGTGGGAAGCTGCCTAATGATGTGTCTGCATTAAAGGGAAAGGCACATCAGTCTGCAAGCTTTTCCTGGAGGAAGAAGTGTTGCCGCAGAAAAATATTGTCACCCCACTGATTGGGAAGAGGGCTGGGGACACAAGGCGATGTTTACTCAATGCAAAATCACAGTGTTCCTTTCATTGGCCTTCCTGGAAAGCAAACTGGGGTTAAATACTGCAATGATGAAAAGACAGTCAAATCTAAGCTCAAATATTTATTATTCAATCAACAAATATATACTGTGCACCTGCTA
The DNA here is from genome assembly GCA_004026765.1 of Micronycteris hirsuta. NCBI lineage: Eukaryota > Metazoa > Chordata > Mammalia > Chiroptera > Phyllostomidae > Micronycteris > Micronycteris hirsuta. Next base: position 246,891 of record PVJI01000102.1, on the reverse strand, counting down.
TGTGACATGCAATCCAGAAATCCAGTCATAACCAAAACATGTCTGTGTCTTCCTGAAGCTTCCATTCTATTGCCAGAGTTGGATAATAATAATAAAAAAAAATCTAGCCCTGGCCTGGAGCATCATCCTGAAGACCAAAATGGTGTGGGTTGGACCCCAGTTCAGGGCACATACCTAGGTTGCATTGTTCATCTCCAGTCAAGGTGCCTATGGGGGGCAAATGATTGACGTGTCTCACATCAATGTTTCTCTCCCCCCCTTCCTTCCTCTCTCTCAGTAAGTCAATATACAAATCCTTGGGTGAGAATTAGAAAACATATCTATGTATGTACCTAGTAGAATAAGGTTTATGGAAAGCTAGGAAAGACTGTATTTCATTTATATGTGTGTGTGTGTCTGTGTGTATTGGGTTGGGCAAAGAAGTTTGTTTATTTTTTCCACAGATGGACTCCAGTAGCGCTTCACTGTCTTTAACTTCATTCAAAACAAGTTTGTTAGACTGTATTGTGACAGCTGTCATGTCAGTGTGATTTAAAAACAACTTATCAATATTGGTGACTTTTTGTGCAGCCACTTAAATATTGAAGATGGAAGAAAATATGCAACATTTTTGGTACTTTCTGCTCTATTATTTCAACACAGATAAAAACGCAACTGAAAGGCAAAACAAGATTTTTGCAGTGTATGGAGATGGTGCTGTGACTGACTGAATGTGTCAAAAGTGGCGTGCGAAGTTTCTTGGTACTATTGACATTTTTGGCCAAATAATTCATTGCTGTGGGGCCGCCTTATGCGTTAGAAGATGTTTAGCAGCACCCCTGGCCTCTACCCACTGAAAGCCAATAGTGGGAGATAGCCAACATACTCAACATATCCAAATCAATAAAATTATTGATGAAAATGAAAAATATGTCTTTCATTTTATGGAAAAAACTAAATGGGCTTTTTGGTCAACCTGATATACATATATGTATACATATATAAGTATACATGTGTATTTATATGTGTTTACTTATATCTATATATATGTGTATATGTGTGTGTGTTGTGGGCACACGCACACATGTATATACGAGGTCTGTCCAGAAAAAGCCCAGCCACTGTTAATATAATGAGAATGGTTTGCATGATGTCAGTGTAACCTGGCAGCCAAGGAGAGTGGACTGGAATGTGCATGTGTGAACAGTGACGACTTCCCTGTACTAGTCAGTGGGGCGGTAGATGCTGTGAGTGAGCATGTACTGTGTGGCCACAGCATTCAAAATGACTAAGTGAGCAGAGCAATGAATCTGCTTCAAATTTTGCATTAAGCTTCAACATTCTTCCACAGAAACTGTTCAGATGATTCAGGAGGCCACAGCTATGGGTAACTGGTGATTGGCAGCTTCATCATGACAATGCGCTTGCTCATGCATCACATCTCATTCAGGTCTTTTTGGCAAAACATCAAATCACCCAGGTGACTCAGCCTACCTAAAGCTCAGATTTGGCGTCCTCTGACTTCTGGCTTTTCACAAAACTAAAATCATTTTTGAAAGGGAAGAGATTTTAGACTATCACTGAGATTCAGGAACATACAACAGGACAGCTGATGGCGATTGGGAGAACTGTGTGAGGTCCCAAGGTGCCTACTTTGAAGGGGACTGAGACATCATTGTCCTATGTACAGTGTTTCTTATATCTTCTATCTTCTTCAATAAATGTCTATTTTTCACATTACATGGCTGGACACCTTCTGGACAGACCTCATATATAAGCACAGACATATATTTTGATAGTTTTGTTGGGGAAGTTCTCTTTCTGATGGGGTGACATTTCATTAAATGCCTGAAAGAATAAACAGACCACTGGAGTTGGGAATGGCAAAAGGGTGGGATTCAGGTCCTCATAGCGCAAGGAATAGGAAACAGGCTTTCAGGTCTTGGATGCATTAATTAGGAGAGAAGAAAAGGCAAGGCTGAAAATTAGCAGGTTCTCACTGATGTTTATAAAATCTTCTGTTTATACCTTTAATGTTTGGGGTAGAAAAATGACAGGCGCTGATATACATTTAAAAAGGTTTACTCTGGCCGCAAGGTGAAGAACAGACCACAGGAAGGCAGGGATATAAACGGGGTCATTAGTTTAAAAGGTATTGTAATAATATAGAAAAGGAACTATGTTGGTTTGGGCTGGGATTAGAAATATAGACAGGTTAGCAATGGTTTGGTAGAGCCATCTATATTTGCTGATATATTCTATTTGATAAGTGTGGAGGGAGAGAGAGAGATGAACCAAGATTTTCCCCATGGCAACTAGAGGGACTGAGTTACTCTTTATTGACATTATAAGGACTGAAGATAAAGCAAGTTTGAGTAAGAAATAATGACTTGCTTTCAGAATGTTAATTTCAAAATTCCTGCACAATATCTAAAATGGAAATGCTGGCTTCCAGTTTCTATAAAGACTGGTATTTAAGCTCTGCAATATAAATTTAGAAATCATCAAGATCTAGATCACATTTGAAGAGATAAATTTTGATGAGCTCACTCAGGAAATGAGTGAAGACAAAGACATCCAGAGATTTAAGGACTGAGCTTGGGAGTCCTCCACTATTCAAGTAAGGGAACGCCAACCAGGGAGATTGGAAAAAGCTGCTAGTGAGCTAGGAGGGGCACAGAGAAAACACTGTCTCACCATCCTAGTTCTAAGAAAGAAGAGTTGATCAAGTGTATCTAAGAGTAAACTGATAAATAGAAATGGTCCACTGAATTGGCAACCTGAGATAGGTCTTTGGCAACACTGACATACAGCGTCTTGCTGGAATAGTGGGATGGAGGCATGATGGAAAGAACAGGAAGAGAGCAAGTGGAAACAGTGAGAAGAGACTTATCTTTTAGGAAGTGCTGTGCTATGAAATGGGGCAGAGAGATTAGACAGTCACTGAAAAGGAAATGGAATCGAGAGCTTGCCTTCTTTTTTTCTTTTTCTCTGAAGATGAGAAACATGACTTCATGTTTGTAGGCTGATAGGAATAACTCTGCTGCTGCAAGATATTGCGGTGGGAGTATTTTTAAGTTCTCTTTTGTTTGCCTCTATGTTTTCAGTGAAATCCTAAGCAAAGTTATCAGCTAGAGTAAACACTGAGAAAGAAAGAGAAGATATATGAACAAACCAGTCAACTAAGTGAGTGGGAAAATGAATAGACCAGAAGATCTAATGGTTAGGTCATCACACTAAAGATGCACTTGAGGTTAGTGGTCATAAGTATAAAGTGAGACCAGTCACCATGGTGGTGTGATTTTTCTACACCCAGGTGCAGACTAGTGCATGCAAGTTGAGAGAGAGAGAGAGAGAGAAGAGAGAGGACTGGGATTTTTCCAGAGTAATTCAAAGGAGAATGAGTGGAGCAGTAAAACATATATGAGAAATAATGGTTTTCCATGAAATCTAAGCAGTGTATGGAGGGAAATGGAGACATGAAAAAAACTGCATTACAAATAAAAATGATAGAAGCAATGATTCATAGATCCTAAAGGTTTTTTTTTTACATGTTGGAATTAGAATATGCAAAGTAATGAGCTAAAAAAACAAGAAGTGACTCAAGAGTAGGAACCCCAGAAATTGGAATTACTGAGGGTTTTGAGTGACTGGTAATGACAAGATCCAGAATATGGCCACTCGTTGGGGGGCTGGAGTAGAACGGAGATGAACATCACTGGAGGAGAAGAGGTCAGGGGATAAGGGCCCAGGGCAGTAAAATCAGCAAGAACGTGGCCGACTTCGTATCAGGGAGTGGCTCAAGCATGGAGAGCTTGTGGGTGGCATGGTTTGAAGACCCAGGGGATTTAAAGATGGAGATTTTTACAGACAAAAGAGTGAGACAGACTTGAAAATGACAGCAAGGATGGCCTTCTTGTACCAATGGGACGTCCTCCCCCAATTTGAGGTGGCTGTAGGCGAAAAAATGTCTTCTGGGATCTCCAAGTTTGAGTTTGCATGACAAAGTGAAAGAGTTCAAGAAATGTTTGAGGCTAAAAGAGATCTTGTATATGACCCCATGAGTTCCAGAGGACCCGGGGGGGGGGGGATTTGGATATCGAGCCAGAAAAAGGAGTGGATGGAGCTGTGAGGGATTAGGGTCTGAGTGTTAACCAGATGGTTTAGGGCCACTGTGGTCATGGGATTAGCTCTGGAGCTCTGCTGAGCATTGAAAACAACTGTGGTCATTTTAACGTGTGCTTAGGGACAGCACGCTAGGAAAAAAAATCCGACTTATTTTTCTCCTTAATGAGTATTTCTTCTGATCAGTGTCTCTGAATGTCAAAGGCTGCATACCATCAGCGAATGCTGGTCTAACCACTCACTGAAGTTCTTCCATTGTTTAGACCACGCCTCTTCACCTTCCTGTCACCCACAGGAGGCAGGCAGGAAGCAGTGTGTCAGAGACGGGGAGGTTTGTTCCCCAAAACGTCTCTCTTTTTTTATTAACCTGGGGCCTTATAAGATCATATATCTCTGCCTCAAGAGCACTGGCTTGGCCAGCTGGGATTGTGGTGACAAGGAACTTATGCTGATCCTTTTTCATTTAACCAGAACAAGGTAATGTGAGCCAACTAAAAAGCATTTCTCTCCTCCCTGCGCACCACACTAAGGAATGTCAGAGGCCCTGGGAGCAAGGACGCAGAGTGGCCGGGGGAGAGAAGAAACCGTCTCTCAGTTTCCCAGCTCTAAACCTCGGAAATGCCGGGTCTCCTCTCCAACTTGCCCGCTCAGACTCCAGACACCGACGCGGAACCACACTGGCTGTGGACTACGGTTAAGGCATCACGTTATCGTCCGTGGTAGCAAAACGGCTCTTCCTGTTTTACGACACAGGTAGTTCAATAAAAAGTTTCAGACCAGAAAGTAATAGCTGCAGGCCTCTCTCTCCCTTCCCTCCTGCAGACGCTGTCAGATGTTATTTAATATGTCTGGGGTTTTCTTGGCTTATCTGTTTTGGCGTATGTGTTTTTACTTTTCAAGCAAAGTGAGAATTCCATCTTAGCATTTAAATTCCTTTCCATGAAAATTTCATAGTTACCAACCACCTCAGGGAAACAGTTCACTCCAGAGTTTGGTGGGCATAAAGACACTGATTGTATGGCTAACATGTCGGCATTAGTTGTTTGCTATGGGCTAAGTACTTTACATGCATTGTCTTATTTAATCTTTATAACACTCTAAGGGTATGTAATGCTATTACCCACGTTTTTGACGCAGAGACAATGAACCATGAAAAACTTATGACCCTGGGGCCATATGAGTGGTAAGTAGCAGAGCCAAGATTTGAACTTGGGTAGTCTGCTTCCTGACCACAAATAACCTTGGCTACTACAATACAATACGCTTCGAGATACTGGGAGAGGTGTTAGATGGTAAACTTGGTTAAGATAACTGACCTAAAGGAGCTCACTGTCCAGTATGCAATCAGACAGTTTATGCTAACAGTACCCCTTCATTCTTAAGTGTATTCAAACACACAACAGCTTGAGTCTGAATCACAATAAATTTAACTAGCCATCTGCATTGATTTTGAAAGCCTGCTTGGAGGCTAAGAGGAACCCTTCTTGGCAAATCAATTGACAAGAATCCTAGAGGATTAACATTGCAGAAAGAACCTTCTGCCGCCTTTCCCCATCCATATTAAAGAGGTGAGCCACCTCAGCACCCACTGACGCCACGGAGTGTGCATCCGGCAACAGAGGCAGAGAGGAACAGGTCAGGGTGTGCACATCCCACATGGAACCGCAAGCTCCGAGAGGAGGCTGAGCTATTCTCGAACGAGGAACTTTCCATTTAAGCTTCAATTCTTATTTTAATGCCCTAAGCTGAAACAAAAACACAACTTCTACTTATTTATGAAATCCAAAGAGTAACAGTTGTTTTGGCAAAGATATGCTTCTCATTATAAGGGGCATCCTAAAAATAAAAGGCTTTGCTATTTGGATAGAACGTATGAACTCTGACATCGCAGTCCTGGAGGCTCCTGGGCCCTGGAAGCACAGGTGAGGGAGGCCTCAGACCATCCCGACAGCTACACCAGGTCCCCTGAATCACAGGACAGACTTCCTCATTCCGTTTTGTTTTCTCCTCAGAACAGTCACTAGGAATGTGTGTGGATGAATATGTATTACGTGCATATAGTTTTTTTTTTCCATTTATCAATCCCACATCTTGTTAATTTGCTTAACTAGAGTTAGTAAAAGAAATAAGAGAAATATAACAACACTAGTTAGAACGCTCTCTATCTCCAATCCATATTAAAATTGTAAAGAATATTTTGTGTTAGTTTAAATGGTGGCAATATACAAAGGGGGTATAAATAAAAAACAAATTCCCGAGTTACTACATATCTAGAGCCTATATTGAACTTGTAAAGGTATTTCTATAGATCACATTGCACTTTAAGCATTACCTCCTCCACTCCAAACAGTGTGTTGTTTCCAGGACCTCAATGACTGCAGTAGTCATCCAATAAAAGTTGTTGGCATTTCAGTGTTCCCAAGAGTTAATAGAAAGCCTTTTAACACTTCAGAGGGCTCATTTTTCATGCACCCCTTCCCCTCCCTCATACAGAGCAGGCAATTTACTTAAGTGAGCCAATTTAGATACCAAAGCAACAGACAACTGGCAATCTCAAAGACGCAGGAAGTAGTACTAAAGAATAAATCAATAAAGTAAAATCCATGCTTTTACATAGTCATTATTATGTGTATGAGACCATTCATGTCATTGTGTGCAAGACAGAAATTGCTTCTCTATTGCCTTTTACTATCCATGAAACAAAACACTGAAGGCAAATGTCTGTTTACTACTGGTATAAGTTGCTGGTTTACTTGAAATAAAATTTTATTTTATTTTATTTTATTTTACTAAGAGAACACGGGAACTAAATGTCTTCTGAAAAGTCCACATTTTTTCCTCTGCGTGTGACTTGTCTGTGGAAGCATCTGGACATAAGCCTTTACAATATCTCTATCAGGGCTCTGATTTTATTCAAAACTGCAAGGAAATGCCCATCTAGTGGCGATATTCACGTATAGTATTTTATCAGATTGAAAGAGAGGAAAAAAGAGAGTGAGGAGAAAGAAAAGGAAGGAGAGAGGGAAGGAGGAAGGGAAGGAGGGAAGGAAGGGGGAGGGAGAAAAAGAGACAGAAAGAAAAAGAGGGAGAAAGGAGGGAGGGAGGATGAGGAAGAAAGAAAGGGGTGGGAAGGAGGAAGGAAAGGAGAAAGGAAGGACAGGCAACTGTTCCTCCATTAGGCTGTGGAAATCCCTGTGTGTCTTTCAGGGAGGCGATAGGAATCTTGTTCCGCAGCCAGCACAGAAAACCAAACACGTGAAGTGACGATGATAACAAGTCCGACAAGAAAGAGCACATGACTTCTACTGCATGTCTGATACCTGAACCAGAGAGTCATGGCTAAGAACAAAATGAAGTCTCCAGCAGGAGCAAGAAGGCAGGGTTATCATATCAGATTCAAAGATGAAGACTTCTGGACAATGTGTGGCTGGCACCGATTTGCTACATAATGTTAAGAGCACCATTATCTCACTTCCTTTTATACTATTTCAAAAGAGTGTATCTCCCTTTTCCCTACCCAGCGGAGGTAATGTTACAGGAGTCCATCCAAACCTCATAACCAATTTCATTTCTCTAGTTTGGTAGGCTGTAGCTAGAAGACTTGGCTATTGCCCTTACAGAAAAAAAATGGCAGCAAATTGGTTCAGATAACACCATGTTCAAATCTGCTGGGCCACATAACAAGAGATAATCATGACAGATATTTAGCACTATACCACCTTGCTTCTGCCATAGGCTCACAATTTCCAGAGGTGTTGCAGGTGGTCACAGGTAGATAACAGTGGTACAATGGGACCCAAACTGCTACTTGGCAGTGTCAATGGCAAGCAGAAGTTCTTATGACCTCATCCCTTTCTCGACTTTTCTCTTATACTAACTCCTTTACTCTCATACTTCTAGGCCAAAAGGCAGGAAAGAAAATAAGCTTCCACAGGCAAGTTATAGACGACATTTTTGCATGTGATGTATTGTGTAGAATATCAAGAGACACAGGAAAAGAGATTTGTCACCTTAATTCATCTAAGGTGACATAGCTTATGGTTCAGACCTGAGCCTTTTGAATTATCTGAGGTGAAGGACCATTTTTCTGCCAATCCATCATGGACTGGTGTGTGGCCCTGCAGACCATGGCTCACACTCTGTTCACGTCCCATGCAGTTCCACACCACTGTCACAGCACCCAAGCAGGTCTGTACCTTGTTCAATGAGACCAGACCAATGATCACACACTGGCTTTCAACTTCTGCACTTAGGCAGCCCAATGACAGGAAGTTCACAGACTGGCGCCACACTGATTACGATGCAGGATTTGGGCTCTCGCTCTCCTGATCCGATCTCCGCTCCACTGCTGACTTACTGATGTCTAAGGAAGCAACTTACTTAACCTCTCAGTGTCTCAGTTTCCTCATCTGTGAAATGGTGACAAAGACAACACTTACCTCCTAGGGTGGTTGTGATCGCTAAAATGAGTTAACGTTTACAAAGCAACTATAACAATTAGAAAAATATCAAGCACCAAGTAGCCTTGTGTGTTATACTTTGTTTTTATTACAGCATTTTAAATCATAACCCAGCTGGCTCTGCAATCCATACACCTCAAAATGTGCAGGGCAACCTATAGCAGCAACGCTTGCCACTTACCAGAAAAAAAAAAACCTACTTATGATGAGTTACCATGTTTTAAAAAGTAGAAGATATTGTTAAAATCTATTTATTATTTACACACACACACACACACACACGTGCCTCTTTCTAACTAAAATCCCAGTCATTTCCCGTTATGCCATACTCTGTCACGTGGCTGGAAGGCGCTGAGTGGTGGTACCCATCGCTCATCTGAGCCCTCTGACTCACCACGGTCCGGCCCTTTGCTCTTCTTTCAGGCCCTCAGACTCTTTTGCTCTTCCTCTCTGTCAATAAATGCCATCCTCTGGGTCTCTCCAAAACTAATTCCTTCTCTCTCGTCAGCTCTCAGATGAAAGGCCATCTCTTCGGAGTGATCTTCCTTGGCCATACTAAGTGAAGTCTCCCCCATTTTGAAATTATTTGTTTATATGTAGTTGTCGACCTCAATACAGATGGACCAATACCAACAGTCTTCACTACTAAATCCCATATCCAACTTGATAGCTGGCATAGAGTAAATATTCAAAAAACACTGTTGCATCAATGAAGTGTACGTCTCTATTAATCCAAACCAAATGTAATAATCTTCTTTAGAACTTCTTTTCTTGTTACTCTAACATCTCTCCATCTTCAAAAAATTACTTCTAGGATTCATGCATTCACTCAACATTCACCAGGTTACAGTACATAGCAATACTCTCAGTTGCAAGGGAACAGAATGATACATTGGGTCACTGCTTTTAAGAATTGAAGAAAGAGCCTTGGCTGGTATGGCTCAATAGACTGAGCTCCAGACTGACTCCCAGTCAGGGCACACGCCTGGGTTGCAGGCCAGGTGCCCGGGTGGGTATGTGAGGGGCAACCACACATTGATGTTTCTCTCCCACTCTGTCTCTCTCCCTCCCCCTCTCTCTAAAAGTAAATAAATAAAAATCTTAAAAAAGAAGAATTGAAGAAAGATTATACACAAATGATCCTTATAAAATATGACATGCAAGGGCCTATGTCCGTGTGTGTGTGTGTGTGTGATGTTCAGGAAACTCAGAGGAAAACACAGAGAATGGTACAAAGAATTTCATCACAGTGAATTCAAAGAAGGCTATAAATTTGAGATTGATCTTGAAAGAAAGTCTCTAGGCCAACAAGATAAAGATGACACTCTGGAAGCAAAACAGATGAACTAGCAAACCTGTTTCAGAAACATTATAAAGTCAGATGAGTGATCTTCTTCCAAATCTCAATTGAGTTTATATGAAAAATAAATTATGTGTATTCATGTATAAATGTATTTTGATGTTACTTATTTTTCTTTTGTTTTAATTTTGATGTTACACTTAATGGTTAAGGATGATAAAATTAGAAGAATCACTTTAAGAGTTTCAATAAAATTTTGTTGCAAAGACAGAATCAGCAACCAAATCAGATCTGCAACTGAAAGAATGTATCAGAAGAAAAGCTATGTTAAAAATAATCATCTGAATGTTTACATTTGCATATTTATTATCTTTACTGATAACAGTTAACATCACTTGGTTAGCCAGTAAAGTATGACTAATACTTTACAGCTGTAGATTGATACACTTTTTCAAATTATTTCATCAACATTATCTCATTTGATCCTTATAATACCTTGTGAGGTAAATAGAGTGGTATTTTAATCTGTGTTTCAAAGACATGTCAGTTGACACAGAACTATTAGGGGACTTGTCTAAGGGTGCAAACCCAGTTAGAGGCAGATTAGAGGAGAGACCTCATTAATTTTTCTACTATAACTTTGGCCTTCCTAACAGCTAAAGCCCCAAAACAAGAATCAGGACTTTAGTACATCGAGGTTATAATATTTCAGGTGGGATAAATCTAGATAGGCCAATCAAAAATACATGCAACAAGTCACTGGTACTCTAGTAAAATACTTGCTAAAAGACCGGACTTTTAAATAATTTGATAGCATTTTAGGACTACTACCACTTTTTGCTGATGATTAAAATAAAGCCTTTAAAGTTTCTAGATGGGAGGGGTGTTGGGGGCCGGCTAAAAAATGTGAGGGGATTAAGATGAAAAAATTGGTAGTTACAAAATAGTCAAGGGGCTGTAAAGCACATAATAGGGAATATAGTCAATAATACTCTAATAAGTATGGATGGTGCCAGGTGAGCATTTGAATTATTGGGGGGTCATTTTGTAAATTATATAATTGCCTAACCACTATGCTGTACACCTGAAACTAATAAAAAATAATATTAGTGTTTGGCATTCAGTTTACATTGAAAAATAAAATAAAAATTGAAGACTTTAACACATATGATTCCACCAATGAACCCCTAAACCAGTGAAGCAGTTTGCTCAGCATCTATCTTAATGGAGTTGACTGTGGTACAGCACCATGAGGCAGAGGACAACTGACCTCACTGCAGTGATTGGTTGTCACATGGGCACACCCACTCCGAGCCAGGCCAATTTCATTTCTCCCTGGGGCTTTTCATTGAACTATTGAGAAAGAGCTCCTCTCTGGTTTAGTAAGGAGTCTAGGAAAATTATGCAATCCTGATGCTATCTGGTCAACATGGAGGTCAGAGGAGAATCGCTAAGAAAGTGAACACAGGTGAGTCATGTAGGCAGCAGGGCAACAAGGGGAAAAGGATATTGATGAGGTTGTAAGCAAAATTAAATCTTAATTTTGACTAGACTAGCAGTTTGACCATGCGTCCATTTTAGTATCACTAGAAAGCCTTAAGAACTCCCAATGTCCAGGTGTCACCCCAGAGCAATTAAATCAGAATCTTTAGTTTTTGTTCATGTTCGTGTTCAGGTCCATGTTCAACACATCTGATTACTACTGGTGTCTGAGGTCTCCTGGCTTTGGCAAAGGTTCTATTGCTATAGCAGGAGTGCTAATTAACTGCTATGAAATATAGGCACTAACCAAAAAGCCAGTGGAGGACTAATAAAGAGGCTGCTTTTAGCAAGTAACATTGCATTTAACACATTGTCTTTTAAAAACTGCTCCTGTGAAACCTTCAGAATTACCACTCTGCTGCTGCTTTACGTGTGGGCGGGAGTAAGGGCAACTGAACTTGGAAATGGAAAGCCAATTCCAGCTACCAACATCACATCACAGCATGCAGAGCTGGGAAGAAATATGCAGTAGCACAACATCCGTCTTCTCACCATACAGATATAAAGCACGTAAAATTCCTTCCAGAAAATAGATACCAGAATAGCAACAACATAGTGGAAAGTCACCATGAAGTGGTGAATTTTGAGCACCGCCTTTTTTATATAACCTTTTAATGGCCAGTTTCTATAATGCAATTTTTGATAATGACTGTGTTTAAAAACAGCTTCTGCAGTCCCTGGAAAATGTAAAACTTGGTTCTCACAAGCTGGTAGGAACGACCTGGAGGTCACCATTGATTCTGTCCACCACTTCACAGGTGTACTCTCAGTACAGAACACTCAGACTTACAGAAGACCTGTTTATCCAGGTTGTGTGTGACCCACCTTCACTCCTTCTGGTGTCTTGTTCTTACTTAACCTCTGCCCCTGTGGATTAGGTGTTACACTTGGATGGGGAGAAGGGAGCAGGGTGATGTCCTGGGGCTGACGCATTCTCCTGGCTCTGCAGGCCCACAGTGGTGGCTCCACCCACTCCAGTGAAAAACCCTCTTTTTAGCACGCGTGCATAGCATTCCAGGTTTCTTTGCTCTACATTGTGTCTATGCTGCCCACCCACCTACAAGCAGAGTTTTTAAGGCTTCCACATTCATTAGGCAGGACCCTAATACACCACAGGATTTACATCATTGTGCCTCCAGCTTCAAACATTCCTCAGTCATCTTGAATGTTAAAAAGCTTTGAATACTTCTGAGAACACTACCCTCTCCTTTCGTACCCTTTCAAACAGCAAAGCCTAGAATTTCACTTCCTGCAAACAGGCACTCAGAAACCAGCTAGATGAATATCAAAAGTGCATTCCCCTAAATGACTAGCCTCTTTCTGAAAGGATCCCTCAAGGCTCAATTATTTGCCACTTCTTTGCTTGGCTTCATATGTTAGCATTCCTTCCCAGTCTCTAGAGCAAATCATAAGGACCTTAACCACTGATAACAGTCTGCAAACAGGGAAAGTGATCATTACTATTTCTTTAACCAACACCAAGGGTTTCCTTCCCACAAGATCTAGGGGCCAAGTCTAACTCATGTTTCCCTTTCCCATCTTTTAGCTAATTGCTTCAATTTGTTCCATTTCCATTCACTTTCTTTTGCTAAAGCACAATTATTCATCACATATGTGCAGCCAGGAGGTTAGGGAGAACACCCATCTGGTATTATTGGAAAGCCAGAATTTCTTTTAGGGGGAGGATTATCCTTGGCATGACCCAACGTTACCCCTGCCTGCTCTTTTTTTTTTTTCTTTTTGCCCAGTTTCAGAAGCTGCCTTCTGCCCAGAGTAACAGGTGAGAATGTACTGGATTGCATATGATCAGTAGTATGTGGAAGCAAACTGACAGAAGGAATTCAAGATTAACACACAAGAGGAACACGACACCGCCACCTCATCCGTGTGGCCTCCAGGTAGAACTCTAATATGAGAATCCCCACCCACTAACACTAAGAAGCATTCTGCTTCGTGGAATTGTGAATTTGGAGGAAGTTAGGTGTGCCTGTATCTTAGAGTTTTTCCTACTAGTTTTTAAAAATTATGTTTAGGTTTGCTAATGTGTAAGCATGGAATAGAAAGAGGTACCGTATTTGAGTGCCTACCATATTCCAGGCATTATTCTAATGGCTTCAGGTGCATCTTTTCTCATTGAAACATCACAGTAAGTCTGTGAAATAGATTCTATTATCATTTCCACTTTATACATGGATAGACTTGAAGACAAATCTTTTCTGTTTTTGTATTTTCTGTAATGGTAATTCTAGCCAGAGTAAGTGGACATCTCAATCAATGGTTCTCTTTTCTCACCCCAGAAGAGAGAGAGAAAGACAAAGGAGGGAAGGAAGGGAGGGAGGGAGGAAGGGAGGAAAGAAAGAAGGAAAGAAGGAAGGGAGATTTATTATTAGAGGAACAACAGTAAAATTGATAGTAAAAAACAGGACTCCAATACCTGAAAATCATTCAAATTTTAAAAAGCAAGTATAATTATTTTGTTGTTTAATCAGTTCACAGAGACATTGAAAAATATGGTTCCCAACAAAGCCTTTTAAATTTTTTTCCTTATAGTAGTTTCCAACTGAAATTTCTGAAATATTTCTGTTTCATTATTCGCTAGATATTGTTTGTTCATCAAAAGGGAAAAATAGAATACTTATGTTTGAATGTGATTATTTGTGCATGCTATCACTTTGTTCTCTGAGAGCAGTGGCCACAAGTCTGCTCACTCAGTAAATCATGTATGTGCTTCTAACATAATCTTACATACAGATATTTAAATCTGACCCTGGAGAATAAACTTGACTGACCCATCAAGTACCCACTTCTGCTTTCTCAATACAGGAGAGTGGCGCAACCCATTGGTAAAACCAATCAAATGTCTTGGTTTCCATTGCAAAGAGAAACTATTTAAATTCATCAACTCGTCTTTCCTTCCCCCACCCCTACCCCGAAGCCTTGCGCCACCCAAATAAACCCTCCCAATCTTAAACCTCTAAGTATGTTGAAACGATTCTTAAGTTGGTGGACAGGAACACAGGATGGGTGAATCATTATGTAAGAGGATAGACTTCCCACTTCACATACGCGTTTTTCTCAAAGAACTGCAAAGGCACAGCGTCTCAGGAATGCCGACCTAGCTCATCGCTGGAGCTCTTAGCAAGCAAAGATAGCATAAAGACAAAAATGTGGAAGTGGTACAGCAATCATGACATTCAGGCATTTTTATACCTCCTTTAAAATGTCAGTTCCTCCCGACAGCTGGATCGGCCACTAGAGGTAAGAAATGTCCCTGTTTGTGAATCCCTCCAGCCTCTGCCACGGAGGACGACTTCAAACAACCATCAGTAAACAGCATTCTCATCACTCCAGCCCAGACTGAATTCTAATCAAGGTCTTTTAAATGCCATTGAACAAATCTATATACTATGGATTGTTTCTTGTATGCCGCTGGCCAAATGCAATTCACCGGGTCATTTATTATTTTTAGAAAACCCAAACAATCCACACTAATAGTATAAATTACAGCACATATAGAAGCAGGGTCCAGGCATCCTTGGTGATTTAATAATAGAACTGAAAGGAGCTTTTAATTCTTTCTCCTCTGGTGATTTATTAGATGGTCTGAATCTAGGAGTTGCCTGAGTGGAAGAACCAGGTTTACATCACCATTAACCAATAGAAAGAGTCTGGTCTGAATATGCCTTAAAAGACAAGTACTAACATTCAAAGGGCGTGCAGTTGAGTCCAAAGAGAACTAAAATATGGAAAGTAAAAATCCAAGAGATTATCAAAAGCATTTATCAACCAGGAGATAGGAATCCTCACACAGGTTAGTTAACATGAAAATGAATGTCCACTCTGAACAGTACTTAGGATAAAATGTTCACATGAATTTTAATTTAAGACATGAGATGGAGGGTCAGTTATGACTATACTGCAAACAGGTTCACAGGCACAACAAAACCCTCTTGAAATCCACAAATGATGTCATAATCTACTCGCCCTCTCCCTGGGCAAGCCCATCAGGGAGGCAATAGAGGAAATGACAGGGAGCATAGCTACTGAACTTTGCTTCTGTAGATAAGTCCATTAAAAAGACTTCCCAGAACCACATGTCATAGGCCTGTCTGTCCGTCATTCCCGACTGTATGAAAGGAAAATCACAAAGCAATTTCTCTGGGCTCTTTGTTAAAGAGACATAATTTTAGGCTTCAATAAAATGACATTAGAAAGATAAGATGGTGCCCACACTTTATCTTCAGATTAATGAAGCCAGAGCCTTGGAGGTTAGGAATCGAAGTTTCAGACAGAGTGGCTTTTTTAGACAAGTTATCTCCATAAATCAGAGTTAAAACTGCAAAGCATGATAGGAATGACTATCTTCGCTATCCCAACTGTCAACTTTTGGGGACCTTTCACCAAAACAGAAAGAAAAATTTTAGCTATATTTATTTCCAGATTCAACAATTTCATACAAGTTCTTCCTACTGGGCTCTCCTACTTGTCACTTAGCCCTGGACTTTGGGGCACTTTTCTACTGACCATTCCTATATTACCTTCTTCCTTTTACCCCAACCACCCCTAGGACAAGCTGAAAGAACACTTCATCAGTTTCCTGAATCAACGCAACTTCATTTTTTCCATTGCTCCCTCCCCTCCCCACCTCCAATCAGTGTGTGTGTGTGTGTGTGTGTGTGTGTGTGTGTGTGTGTGTGTGTTTAAAAAGAAAGGATGATATGGATTGGAGGCAGTAGACTAAGAAGTTCCATCTAAACAACTGCAAACATTTGTGAGATTAAAAAAAAGTTGTTACAAATTGAGGATGTCACAGATTCAAGAAATTTAGAACAGTTCTGTTATTTTTTCTCTATTCCATTTAAACTTAATTGATGTCTTTATTTTTCAACAGCCTCTCCTGAACTTCCATTTTTCAGTTGTGATGTGAAAGATAGCTCCAATTGAAGCTTATAGAATTCGTTCATTCATTCAACAAATATTTATTGAGTACCCTGAATGCCAGGTAATATACTAGGCACTGCGAAAAAAGTGATGGCAAATTTGTTCTCCAGCTGTAACTCCAATGAACATAGATCAACCTGCTCTGCTTTGAGCCTTCCACATTTCAGTAATGACAGTTCCATCCTTCTGGCCAACTGCTAATATCAGGGTTTGCCAGTCCCCAGAGCTGAATCAATGCTACTCTACATAACAGTACACAGACTTTGGTGGTTTTTTCATCTAGTGATAAAATGTCAGATTCCATTCTAACTTCTAATGGCAAGTGAGTCGCAGCTGAAATTTCTCTGCTTTAATAGAAACTTAACTAAATTGATGGCCACTGAATTATGCCAAATCTATACGCAGAGACAGTTTGTGATTCTCTATTACAGGAATAGAAGAACTAGTTATAGTTTCACTGAACTTTGTGTACTTCACACAGTGATCTCTATGTCTGAAAGAAAGATACAGCAGTGATTCTCTTATTTCCATCAAAGCTGACATCTTGATTGGCGTTTTGTTGGTGTTTGACATATCATTCTCAATATTTCCTTTCCTTTATTGACTTGGAACAGAGGGATGAAGCATAATAAAATAAAGAGCACTACTGTCCTTCTTCATTAGTAATAATCTAGTTGTAGGCAAAGTGCATTGCTGTCTTTTATTTTTCTAGTTTTACCAAAATATTTGATTAAAATTAAGGGAATATTGTCTTTCTCTTTTTTAAAAAAAATAACCTTATCTTTTCTTTTAAGAATAATGTATGTTCTTGCATACATTACAAAAATGGAATATGACTTCCTAAAATTATATAGGAAATCATAAAGAAACGAAAAACAATTATATTCCTATAAAGGAAACACAACTATAATTTCTATAATTTATATATCCTTTATGTTTTATAGACTTCATTTTTTTTGGTAAACTAAATCAGCCACTGTGTTTTCTGATTATAAAGGTAATACATGTTAATAACCAAAGTTATGGACTATACAGAATTTTATAACAAGTAAATAGGTCGTCTGGTTCTAGCAGTGCTGATATTTTGGTGCATTGCCTTTCTGCATCAACTTAAGTGTTTCCTCTCCTGTCTCCTCCTCTTTGTCTCTATCTGTGTCTGTCTCTCTCTGTCTAGCTGTCTCCCATTCCCTCTCTCTCCTACACTCACACACACACACACATTGTGTATTGTTTTCTTAAAGATATCATAATTGTTTTTCAGGTAATTAAATCCTTCTCTTGAACATAAGTTTTGGTGAAGATATAATATTTCATCATATACAATAATGGAATGTTTGTATATTAGAAATAGGTAAAGTTATTTATTTCTATTTTTTATTGTTGTTCAATTACATTTGTCCCCATTGTCCCCTCATTACTCTCCATTGCCTTACCCACCCCCACCTCCCACATTCAATCCCCCCGCCGCCACCATTGTCTTTGTCCATGGTAAAGTTATTTTCTATTATAACTATTGATAGGATGAACAGTAATTTTTATTTAAATTTATATCATAAGTTTACTCATAAAATAGGATATCATGTCAACATTTTTAAACCTAAAGACTCCCCATACGTATCATATATTCAACTCAGAAATAATTTTATATAATTCTTACCAGAGAATACATACAAATTGTAGTCTTTCGCTTTTAGTTTTTTCATGTATTAATGTTTCCAAATATCATTTTATTTTCTATGTAATACTTTACCCACCATTAGACATCTGGGTTGCAAATTAACCTTCATAATTGCTTTGATTATTTGATCAAGGATTAAAATGCTGTTCTAGTAACCACTGACTTCCATTTTCATTTAAAGTTGTAGATAAAGAAACAATGTAGATAAAGTAAACCGAACCACTATCTTACACCATACCCAATAATTAACTCAAAATGGGTTAAACGTGAACTCAGAGTGGGCTAACACTTGAGTGTAAGACCTGAAACCATGAAGCTCCCCGGTGAAAGTACAGGCAGTCAGATCCTAGATATCAGTCTTGGCGATGGGTGTTTGAATTCGACACCAGTACAAAAGGCAACAAAAGCCAAACAAATAAACAAAACAAATCTAAACAATAAAACACAGGACTACATCAAGGTAAAAAAAGCTTCTGCGCAGTAATGTAAACCAGCAACAAAATAAAAAGGCAATATATTAAATGAGAGAAAATATTTGCAAGTCATACACCTTATGAGTTAATATCTAAAATACATAAAGAACTCATAAAATTCAATAGCACCAAAGCAATCTGATTAAAAATGGGCAGAGAATATAAGTAGACAATTTTCCTGATGGTCCAAAGATACAATGAAAAGTCGGTCAACATCATGAATCATTAGGAAAGTGCAAATCAAAAATACAAAGAAATATCATCTCACACATGTTAGAATGGCTGTGAGCAGAAAGACAAAAAATCGTGTCGAATAAAATGTGGGGAAAGGGGAACCCTTGGCCCTGTTGGTGGGAATGTAAATTGGTGGGGCCACTACGAAAGGCAGTGTGAAGGTATCTCAAGAAAATAAAAATAGAACTACCATATGATCCAGTAATTCCACTCTGGATATATATCTGAAGAAAATTAAAACACTAACTTGAAAAGATATGTATACCCCATGCATACTGCATCATTATTTATAATAGCTAAGATACACCTATGTATCTCTCAACATATGAATGGATAAAGAAAATGTGATAAATAGATATACATAATATATCTATATATGTAGATATAAATTATATATATATGTATATGTATACACACACACACACAAACACATACACACAATGGAATATTATTCAGCCATAAGAACGAACAAGCCCTGGATAGTGTAGCTCAGTGGATTGAGCACGGGCCTGTGAAGCAAAGGGTCGCTGGTTTGATTCCCAGTCAGGGCACATGCCTAGGTTGCAGGCCAGGTCCCCAGAAAGGGACACATAAGACACAACCACACATTGATGTTTCTCTCTCTTTCTTTTTCCCTCACTTCCATTCTCTCTAAAAATAAATAAATAAAAATCTTTAAAAAGAGAGGAAGAAAAAAAGAAAAGAAAAAGAAAGAAAGAGAAAGAGAGAGAAAAGAAAGAAAGAAAGAAAGAAAGAAAGAAAGAAAGAAAGAAAGAAAAAAAGAAAGAAAGAAAGAAATCCTGCCATTTGCAACAACATGGATGAATCTTGAGGGCATTATGCTAAGTGAAATAAGTCAGACAAAGATAGGCAAGTACTGCATAAAATAATATGTGGAATCTAAACAACAATGACAAAAAAAAACCCCAAAAGCCCTAAAACATAGCTAATAGATACAAGAAAACAGATTGGTGGTTGCCAGCCGCAGGGGGTAGGTGGTAAGTCAAGGGGTCCAAGGCACCAACTTACAGTTATAAAATAAATATGGCACAGGGATGGAATGCGCAGCATGGCGACAATACTGTATTGTATATTTGAAAATTGCTAAGAAAATAACTCTTGAAATTTCTTATCACAAGGAAAAATCTGCAACTATGTATGGTGAAGGATGTTAACTAGACTTCTTATGGTGATCATTTTGTACAAATATCAAATTGTTATGTTTTGCACCTAAAATTAATGTAATATTGTATATCAGTTATGCTGCAATAAAAATGACAAAGAAGTCGTCAATAAGTCGCAAAAGAATGGAGGGGATGAGTATAATTTTATTTGCGTTAAAGTGTTTGCTTTGCTCTTGGGGTATTTAGAATAATTGTTTTCCCCAAAATTACATTTTTTTTTCCTGTTTTGGTTCATCAACACAAATTTGGAGTCATCATTCATTAGAATCCTATTTTATTTCCAAACAGATTAACACAGATCTATGTGGTTGGGTATTGTCTGAATGGCCCCAATAGTAGAATTGTCACCTAAATAATTCTATTTTTAAATGATTTTATATTAAAATAAACTTGTTTCATTAACATTTTTACAGAGTGATTTCTTTTACCTGTCCCAAATTTAGATGTGTCCTATACCATGTGGAATATTCTTAACGATGAAAGTTGGTTCAATCCTTATTTCATACCCTTTCCTTAAATTATAATCTGGTGAGAAGTATCCATCACTCACAGATGTTAAGAATGTTCAAGAACTGACGAAAAGTCTATGGAAATGATGGGTCAAGAAGTTTAGAAAGATAATATAGGGAATTTGAAAGTGGGAAAGTCAACAGCTAACTTTTGGCAGCAGTTTTGTTTTTGTTTTGTTTTGTTTCTGTACTCGGGAGCAGACAAATTATAGTAGACAGCCTGTGTACTTAAAGGCAGAGTAGAAAAGAAAGTTTTGAAAGCAAGTACAAAACAATAGACATGGTATCCTAAGGAGGAATATGAGCTGGAAGGGAAGAACATATACAGAGATTTAGCACAAAGAAATACGATGCCTTTTGTTTCATGCTTATTGCATTTTGGTGTATATATTTCTCCAGTTTTAGAATTATTTGAAAAGATGCAGATGTTCATCTCCATTTATATTTCTCTCCTTTGATAGAGAGAAGGGGCAGAACCCATTCCAACAATATTTGAATGATGGGGAGATGCTCTACCATGCTAAATTTTTCCATTGAATGCCAATTTCTTAAAATGTTAAAAGGAGTATATACAATATATACCTCTCCTAAATCTTTTTCAGAGCCATAGCCTTACCTTTAAAAGGCACAGCTCAATGCTAAATTTACGTGTTATTGCTTCCCCAAACCTTCCTTGCAAATATCTTTCTACTCAGAAATAGCCATTTGCTGCGGCCAAGGCATTTTCCAAAATCTGTTTGGAAATTATAACTTAATGTAATAATTTCCATACATAAAAACAGATGCTTTCAGATGATCATGATATTGGTATAATGGAAGCTGAGGTTAGACTCTAATACAAAATATCAAAAAGTATTTTACGTGATCTTCTGTGTTAGCCCTTGTGAAGTCTATTTCCATTAATTAGGTCTTATCTTTTTGCTGAGCACTTAGAAACTGAGAATAAGGAGGGCTGTGTGGAGCCATTGCAATCTGAACTCCACAAATTATTTTAGGCATTAGCGACTCCATGAACTCATTATTCTGGCAAAACTTTGGAGGAAGGAATAGGTCGACAATCCCAATACTTCAAAGCTACAGGAAAATGGAAAAAGCATAAAAGGAAACTGCACCTGAAGCTTAGAAAGCCAGTGCACAGAGAAGTTTAATTTATTATTCTAATGACTTTCACAGCATGAGGCTCCCACCAGGGGACACACACGTCTGTGCATCTAATAAGGCTGCAGAGAGTGGGCTATTCCTGAAGGACTCTCATGGCTTTTTCCAAAGCATCCTTTTAATAGATCGAAAATATAAAGTATGTGGAAAAGCCTCAAGATGGGTAACAGTCTCAGCTGTTTTGCTGCTAGCTCCCTTTACATGCAGACTTTAGAGATGAAGCCCATTCTGGCCAGCGTTCGGTTGTTTCTGTGAAATGCTTATTTATATTTTGCTCTTGAAGAATGAGAAATTCTAGATAAAACTCATGGGATGTACTGCTTGGTTACACTGTATAACTGAGGCCTGCCACAAAAAGGTTCCTCAGTTTCTCCCTACCCACTTCCTTACCCTTCCCTGAGCCCACTTCCGCTCCAGGTGCCTGCCAATGTTTCTAAGCAGTTGTAAACATTTAGGGACAGGATGGACGTGTACGCATAAATATATTTTTATATCACAATGTGGTTATTCCATATGTATTGTGTTGCAGGGACTTTTCTTTTTTCCCAATGATATATCTGAGATTTTTTTCAATATATGCATTGGTTACATGTCATATATGCAGCTGTATCATATTTAACCAATTTGCTTTCATTTTGGGCATTGAGTGGTGTCCACTAAGTCTACAATGGACATTGCTGTACATACATGATTTTGTACGGTACACATAATTCCTTGAAGTAGAAGTACCGGATCTAAAACACATAAATTAAAAATTTTCAGATATTTCCAAATGATGATCCAAAAAAGCTTTTCTGATTTAGACTTATAGTACATAAGGGTAACAATTTCTGCCCATCACTCCCCTCTCAAGTGATATATATTTTATACAGACTTTTATACATTTGATAGCAAAAAAAAAGATTTCTCATTGTTGTTTTTAACTGAAACTTAACTTTGTAGTATTGTGTAAATAGTGTCTCTACATAGGGTAGCCTTAGTAATTCTTTTCTACATTTTCATGTTTTATAAAACCCTGGGTTAGAGAGCCTCTGTATATATAACAATATATAGTCGACCCTTGAATTACATCGGTTTGAACTGCGTAGGTCCACTTACATGCAGAGTTTTTTAAATAAATACCTGTACTGTTTTCAATTTGCAGTTGGGAGTCTGTGAATGCAGAGAGCTGACTGTATGCACTGATTAGGGACTTGAGCATCCATGAATTTTGGTGTCTGAGGGACTCCTAATACCAATCCCCTGCAGACACCCGGGACAACTTAAGCCTAGGGAAAAGTCACAATGTATGCATGGATTTTTGACTGCCCGGAGGTCAGCCTCCCCTAACTCGCACATTGTTCAAGGGTCAATTGCGGTCTTGCTAATGTCTTTGTGGTGATCCATGGGGAAGACACTGGTCCACAGAGTAGGCATACCCAAATAGGAACAATCTGTTCCTGATTTTTTCTATGCTTATTTCTGCCCAAAAGTATTATAAAGTAAATGTATTGTTTACCACTCCTTTGAAATTAAGTAGTGAGCTGCCTTAGAGATTATAATGAGGCACTCCCCAGATTCAGGCCAGAGCATGAGGACAGACCATGTGCAACTACAAAGGCCTAGGGGCAAGGACATAAGTCAGAACTCGGTGCTGAAACTATGCTCAGATGTTTGGAAAACTTGAATCTAGGCCAGTTCAACTGCAAGGGCAGATGAGAGAGAGAAAGAGTTGATATTTGTTCTATTTGGCCCAAAATGTAAAAGCAAGGGAACCACTCATTTATTCCTCTGTACCCAGTAGGATGTCAAAAATTACTGATGATGAATGACATCTACCCAAGGACGAGAGAACTGCAATACAATGGAATTGTATCTTTTCTGGGAGTTGATTCTAAAGTCAGTATTAAAGCTCAAGTATAGTCAAAATTACACTGAAAAAATACTCGAAGCCCTTTGTGCAGAACACTGTCGTTGGTCCAATACAGAACAGAGGCTGTAGCCTTTTGGGAGTAACCACATAGGTTAATATTGTGACTGTAGCTACTATTTTCTGCCTTTGAAACTAGATATTTTTATGCCATTACTCATGTATACAAAAGCTGCACCCAATGTAAGACAGGGCTTCTTATAAATTTCCAAACCAAATAATATCCAACACGTCTTGAGTATGTTATCTCATTTGGTCCTCCAAAAAGCTTGATGCAATAAATGTTATTATTAACTTTCTATTTACAGGGAGAAAATGGAGTCTCTTATCATACTGGAGGTATTAGGTATCTGAACATATACACTTGTAAAACACACATATATCTTTCCCAGTAAATATCGTTCCCTCTGTAAACTTAGACTGATCCCATGAATACGTACAAATTGCCAACTTTTAAAGAGACAGAGTCCTTGATAAAAATGAACTCAACTATTACAGAGGCCATGCTATCTTAGGCTGCACACTCAGGACAGCCATGAATATGAATTTACTAGAATAAAGGCCACTTTGAGATCACATTTTAGCTAGTCTTGACAAGTGGAAGGAGGTTAACTAGCTCTCTGAAAATAAAAGATACCATTATTTTTTCAGACGACTTGTTGGCCCAATAAATGGACTTAAGAAAATATCCTACCGAGGGATTATTATGGCCTAATTACTTGAAGGCTGGTTGCCATTGGGACAACAAAACATAGAGTAAAAGTATTTTCCCATCAGTCCTTTACTGAGAAGGTTGTGAAACCACAGCACACAGTAGTCATTCAAAAGAAAGAGACAATGCAACAGAGGTGAAGGAAGCTGTTAGTGTGATACCTGATTCCCAAGAATAACCTGAAAACACCTGTAAGTGACTTCTCAACATTATGTGTGAGTTCAACTTGCATTAGTTGTATTTCATTGGCATTTTTCTTTGCAGGATGTATCGCCCATGTAACCAACTAGTGGACCTTACAAAAATAAAAGTGATCGTGATCACAGTTCTTTTTATTAACTTTGGTTTTTTTATAAGTTCTAAAACAGGAAAAATTAACATGATAGAAATTGTAGCAGGGCTTGCTGAAGGGCGGAAGTGGGGAGAAATGGCTGGAAGGGGGAATAGGGGAAGTTTCTGGAAGGACAGAACTATTGCATAGCCTGATTGGAGCGGTAGTTATGGGTATACACTTTTATCAAAAGTCATTGAACACTTAAAGCATGGAATAAATGGTACACTTAAGATTTGTACTTTTTGTTTTATACAAATTATTTTTTAACGCATTGCCCACAAGATTTCTTCATTGAAAAACAAAACAAAACAGAAATCGCCATTTAGCCAAAGCTTTCTCTTAGATTCTGGAGACAAAGGAACACACTGTGGAGTTGCCATGAAGAGTAGGATGTTTTTTCTGGGATGTGACAAATATGCAGTCATGTTTCCTAATTAAACAATTACAAGTGGCATCAGAAGATGACCAGAGCTTCCATATTTTTGTTTGTTTGCTTTTAACTGTGCCTATTTGGCTAAAAGAGTGAGCAGAAAGAATGTAAGGAAGCTCCAAGTTATTAAGAATGGCCATTTGTCATTAAAATACTGAAGTGCACCAATGGCACATGTGAAGTAAGCAGTGGACCAGATGAGGCATGTGTTAGAAAAATATAGGGCTGTTTCTCTACTGCCATTCCTTAACCAAACTTCATCTTCTATGAAGGCTGTTTATTAGAGAGGCATAAAACAGGGGTATTACAAAGACAAAATTTCAATTCACTTTAAAAAGATAAAGTTATGTACCCACTCTTGCATGCCCAGTATTATGATGGCCCTGGGAATGGCAAGAAGGCCAGATCGGCATGGCTTCTAATTCAGAGGACATACCATCTGGCAGAAGTTCCATGCCGTTAAGGGAAAAATTACAACACAGGGAAAGAATGAGATAGAACTGTGGATGAGAGTCAGGTCTCTGCAACCAGACTGCGTGGTTCAAATCCTGGTTGGCATTTACCAGTTGTATAATCTTTTTTTTTTTATTGTTGTCTACAACAATTACAGTTGTCTACATCCTCTCCCTTCCCTTTCCCCCTCCCCCTCCAATCCCACCTCCCTTCCCTGCCTCCCTCCTCCCCCTTGGTTCTGTCCATGTGTCCTCTATAGTGGTTCCTGAAAATCCTTCTCCCCATTGTCCCCTCCCCACTCCCCCCCTGGCTATTGTTAGACTATTCTTAATTTCATTGTCTCTGGTTATGTTTTGCTTGCTTTCTGCTTTTGTTGATTATGTTCCGGTTAAAGGTGAGATCATATGGTATTTGTCCCTCACCACCTGGCTTACTTCACTTAGCATAATGCTCTCCAGTTCCATCCATGCTGTTGCAAAGGGTATAAGCTCCTTCTTCCTCTCTGCTGCGTAGAATTCCATTGTGTAAATGTACCATAGTTTCTTGATCCACTCATTTGTAGACGGGCACTTAGGTTGTTTTCAGCACTTGGCTATTGTGAATTGTGCCGCTATGAACATTGGAGTGCATAGGTTCTTTTGAATTGGTTTTTCAGGGCTCTTAGGGTATAATCCCAGTAGTGGAATTGCTGGGTCAAAAGGCAGTTCCATTTTTAGTTTTCTGAGGAAATTCCATACTGTTTTCCACAGTGGCTGCACCAGTCTGCGTTCCTACCAACAGTGCAGTAGCGTTCCCTTTTCTCCACATCCCCTCCAACAGTTATCTGTTGCTTTGTTGATGATGGCCATTCTGACTGGTGTGAGGTGGTATCTCATTGTGGTTTTAATTTACATCTCTCTGATGGCTAATGATGTTGAGCATCTTTTCATATGTCTCTGGGCCCTCTGTATGTCCTCTTTCATGAAGTGTCTGTTCATGTCTTTTGCCCATTTTTTAATTGGGTTTTTTTGTTTTCCTGGAGTGGAGTCGTATGAGTTCTTTATATATTTTGGAGATCAAACCCTTGTTCGAGGTATCATTGGCAAATATGTTTTCATATACTGTTGGTTCTCTTTTTATTTTAATACTGTTTTCTTTAGCCCCACAAGAAAACAGTATTAAAATAAAAATTTATATGGAACCATAAATGACCCCAAATATCAGCTGCAATTTTGAGAAAGAAGAGCAAAGCAGGAGGGATCACAATTCCTTATATCAAACTGTATTACAAGGCCACTGTAATCAAAACAGCTTGGTACTGGCATAAAAACAGACAGACAGACCAATGGAACAGAATAGAGAGCCCAGAAATAAACCCAAGTCTCTACAGGCAATTAATCTTTGACAAAGGGGGCAGAAGCATGTAATGGAATAAAAATAGCCTCTTCAACAAATGGTGTTGGGAAATCCAGTTGTATAATCTTTGACAAGTTGTCCAAATGCCTTGTGCCTCAATTTTCCATCTAAAAATGGAACAGAACAGTAAAGAATTTAAAGTTTTTAGAACACAGCCTGAGAGAGAGTGAGTGCTATATAAGTAACTGGGAGACATGTGACCACTAAGGGAAAGTGTAACTGGCCAACACTGGCATTGTCTAAATAAGCATCCAGGCAAGAGAATTCCTCTTGGTCAAGCATCCACTCTGCCAGGTGTCCTGATGTTGGTAATGAGTTCATCATGATTGCAGAGCTGCACGCTTGTCAATAGTAGCATCGTCCATTTCCTCTTGTGTTAACGCCATGAAAGTCCTTGAAACCTGGCCTATGTAGCTGATATAGATACATATGGATGGAGACAGAGACATAGACACAGAGAGGCAGACATAGAGAGAGAAGGAGACAAAAAGATGCTATGACTGTAAGAAACAAAGATATGGTCTGCTTGAAAGTTATATTTCATACCATAAATAAACAAAATTTTATTATGGCAGGCTATTTGTGGGCATAAAATACATGTGGAAATTAACCTACACAAGTATGTAAACACACAAAGTATGTCCAGAAATACTCAACCATGTAATATCAAAAATAGAGACATTTGTTGAAGATACAAGAAACATTGTATGTAGGACAATGATGCCTCAGTCCCCTTCAGAGTTATGGCCTTGAGGAAATCTGGCTCACTGGTAGCAGTTTGAATCAAGTGATTAGAAACTGCAGCACAATATTCCTTCTGCTTTGGTAGCAGAAGCCATGGAATAAATTTTGCCACGACAAATTTCATGCTAAGATCTTGCATCAAAATCTTGGGCACAGTGCTTTTTAGAATCCCCAGATCAGCTTCTAGTTCTTGCACTGTCAGTCGCTGATCTTTGTTGATTGCAGCCTGTACGTGTTCAACATTCTGAAGTGTTCTGCTTGTCGCAGGCCTTCCAGAACGTGGGTCACTTTCAACAGATTCGTGGCCATCTTTGAAGCACTTGTGCCACACTTTTATTTGTGCTGCACTCATTGCATCATCCCCAAAAGCATTCTAAATCATCAGAATACTTCCCATGGATGAATGTTCAGGCTTAACACAAAATTTGATGCAGATCCACTGCTGTACTTGCTCAGTCATTTTGAATGCAATGGCCTCATACTACACATGCTCACTCAACAGCATCTACCGCCCCCACTGACTAGTACAGTGAAGTCGTCATTGTTCACACATGCACATTCCAGTCCACTCTTCTTGGCTGCCAGGTTACACTGATATTGTGCTAACTGTTCTTGTTATATTAACAATGGCTGGAGTTTTTCCAGACAGACCTCGTGTGTGTGTGTGTGTACATGTACATATATAAATATATATCACATACCTATGTAGAATTAAAGAAAAAGAGCAAAAAATGTGCAAACGTGTGGATATTTCCTAATTCTATAGTTTGAATAACAACAAGAAAAACAGAAAGTGTCAAGGATTAAGGAACAAGCTGTAAGAGCAATTTTAATGAGTATTTCATAAAAATCAAAAACTTTGTCATTAACTAAAAATCCGAAACAAATAAAGCAAACAAATCCAGTATGGGGCAAAGATAGGTTTATAGTTGTAAGTCAGAAAACAGAGTTTATTCTTCTATTATTTATTAATTATTATATTATTTTTTACATGAAGAACTGTAAAACTACTTTTGCCCCACCCTGTAAAAAAACAAATGAAAACTCACTTTTACTGGAGACTAGAAATGCTGGCAAAACATCTGGATCTAATACTAATTGGTATCAGGTAATGTGATTTCAAATGTTGTACAATCCAGATGAAGAATTTATTCATGTAGAAAGGGCTTTTGGTTCACACTTAAAATAATTCTACATAGTTTATCAATGAGATTTTCCTAATAAGAAACTACATATATATTAAAATACAAGTGTTGGTCTCTCTTTTTCCTGGTTTTAACTTTACCTCATGGACATCCACATGCTCTTTGGTAGAAACTACCAAGCAATAATTATTTTGTTTTAAAACATTACTGGCTGTTTTGGTTTTCTTAAGTTGTGGGTATTAGAATACCATCAGCAAAATCATCAAGTAAAAAATATGTAACTCTATTTGATTTACTACGCTAGATTCCATAATGAATTATTAAAATGTTCCCACCAGGACTTCTAGTTTCTCATGGCAGAATGAAGCATGATTTTAAAATCTTTCTTCCCACAAACCTAATTAGAATGAATAAAAGAAGAGCAAAGAGGCTCAGCTGCAGTCAAGCAAGAAAAAAAAAAAAAGAAGCAGGTGGCTGGTGGTCATTTAAGAAATAAATGCTTCTCTAAACCTATATTCCTAATTTATTACCAAAAAAAGGCAGAGAGTTGAAGTCAAATATTGATCCTAAAATAACCTCACTAATAGAAATACCTATTTTCTTTACACGAATACATGCATACACACAGAGGCAACTGCCTTATCATTGTTAATGGAGAAACAGCATCATTCATTTTTTAATCAAGAATAGAATAAGAATGTACTATAATTTTACATTGCTCTATAGGTATTAGACAATGCAATCAGACAAGAGAAATAAAAAGTTATAAAAGTAAAATATCAGAAGGCATATTTATCATTAATCTTAGGTGATGTGTTCTGCCTTGGAAACCCAAGAGTATCTATTTAAAAATATGTTAGAAACACTAAGATAATTCTATAGAGCAGTGATATAAAAATTATGATTTTAATACTGAAAATTTAATTAAGAGACACACCAATCATCAATAACAAGCCAAATATATAATACTACATATAAATCTAAAAGAAATTCATACCACGTACGTGAAGAAATTTTAAAATTCTACTACATACCCTAGCATATTTTGCTGAATGGATAGGCCATGCAGTATAACAGGAAGATATGATAGAAGAAAAAGCTCAAATTATTCAGAATTAATCTATAAATACAATGGAGTCCCAATTAAAATACCCATAAAATAGTATTTTTGAAAATGAACAAAATGTTTATCTTTAAAAAAAGACAAAGTCGTGAATATAATTTTTGAAAATAAATATTAAAGAAGGGAGAAAAGCCCTAAAAGGTACATAACTAATTATAATTATTACAATTATTTTTCTAGGGAAAGCAATAAATCTATAGTTTATGGCATAAAATTAGAAGAATTCAGAAAAATAGCCAAATTTATGAAAATTGAATCCATACTACAACTAAATTTCAAATCACTGTGGAAAGAATTACTCAATAGTGTTGGGCCCAGTTGATTGAAGTTTTAAAATTATATGTATGTATGTAAAATTAGATATGTACAAATGTACATCTGTATGTATATAGATAATATAGAGGTATGTGGTATATGTATATGTGTGTATGAATTTCACCCCTTACACTAAAATATAAAATAAAAGCTAAATGTCTATAAGAAATTATGGTTATATTTATTAATAACCTTTTAGTGGGAGAGCTTCTGTAAGTAGGTTTAAAAACCTCAACAGCTCAAAGAAAATGTCAGCTAGCTATTGCTACACAAGCATTTCAAACTTCTTTATGACAAAAACTATCATAAAATCACAACGTTGAAAATAAATTGAGAAGATATACAATGCTATGTCAGATACTGATGTTATTTTCTTTTTAAAACAATTAAAAAAATTTTTATTGTTGTTCAAGTACAGTTGTCTCCATTTTCCCCCCACCATACTCCCTCCACCCCAGCCATCCCCACCTCCCACCCTCGACCCTACCCCCCTTTGGCTTTCAAAGAACTAAAAAAAAATCAGTAAAAGGACATACAATTTAAAATAAAAATATATAAAGCACAGTAAGTTCCTAGAAAAATATACAAATAATGGATAGCTGTGGTTTAACCTTCTTCACAAGGAAAGAAATGTAAAATGAAACAATGAGATTGTATATTTCACAAACTCAGATTGGCAAAAAATTGGAGATTTAGCAATTAAAATGCCACGGAATTATGAGAATATACAGATTCAACTGTACTGGTTAAAGTATAAATGCATGGATCATTTCTTATGGGCAAGTTGGAAATATCTACAAAAATAACAAAAAATTCAGGGCTCCTTTGATCTAGTATTACAACTCAGTAATATAGCCCAAGGTTCATAAATATCTATGCGTAATAATGTTCATCACATCATTGTTTGTATTAGCAATGAAAGCACCCATCAAGAATGCACAGTTTAATGACGTTATCATAAATCAATGATAAGAATGCACTACTGTTATTTAAAAAATCATTTAGAGCTGCAAGAGAAATAGAAAGGTGAAGAACTGAGGGAAAGAAGGAAGAAACCAAGTAAGTAAGCTAGTACCTGCATATCATAAAATGATAACTTTCTATACATATACACATATAAATATGTATATAAAATATTCTCTAGGAGAACAGGAAAGAAGTTTAAAAATAGTGAGATTTGTAAAGAGCAAACAGGACATAGGATAGATGTTCATTTCTCTTTCACAGCCTTCTATTCTATCAAGTTTTCGTAAAATGCAGGCATATTTTGGTTTTACTTTGTTTGCTTATTTTTTATCAAAAGGCATTATCTACACAGTAGACTAAAAACATTTTTTTCCTCTTGGTATTCTTTAATATTCAACAAAAATGCTAATATTATACTTTAAGTTATTTCTCCATATATTCAATTACCATCTGAAAGAAATCAAGCTACTCCGTAAGTGTGACATTAAGTTTCAACCTGGAAAACCACCTTGTCTTAGAGCAGACTGTCAGCTCTGTTCCAAGAGGGGAGGCTTTTAGTTCTATCCATCTCTATGGCCCTTGAACCATCTAGTCCGTGCTTTGCATATATAAATGCTCAGTGTAATGTCATCAAATGAAGACTTTTTAATATTGAGTAGTTTTTACTTATTTCATATGTGGTAAATAAATTGGAATTATTTGTAGAATTTTCTGTTCCATGCACTTACAAATCCAGACCCAGAAACATTTATAAATAAATTGCTAATCTTTAAAATGATCCAATCCTAATTCAATCGATTGTTTGATTTGCAAAAATAAAACAAATAATCAACAGCATTAACTAATAAGAACATCCATTCCTTAATTCTTTGCCACAATTTCATAACAATTTTTTAAAATCCTCTTACTTTTAAAAATCTTTAAAATAAATAGCTAGAATCATATGAATAAATAGTGATTTACTGGATGGATTCACAAAGAGAAAATGGAATAATAAATTCTGAAGAGTATTAGAATGTAAATCATTTGTAACAATATGCTAAATTATCAATAGATTCTTTTAACTGTGGTACCACGATAAAATAGGTAGCAAATAGCTGAGTAAGCTGTAAGGCACACGATACAATAACCTTTGCAAAATGTCACTGAAGGTTTAAAAAGGTGGTGCAGATCAAGGAAATGCACGGGAAAAAAAGCTTGTGAAGATCAGTTTAGAGAAAATTGTTCTGTGCTTACTCCTCAAGTCAAGAGAGGATCTTCAGAAGCACCCCTCAAGAGCTTAGCGTGTTCCCTCTCAGTAAATAGGGCCAAATGTGCTGTGACTGTAGAAATTCAGAGGACAAAGTGGGCAGCTGGCGAGCTGCTTTGGGCACAAAGTAAGAGTGTAGGTGTATTGGTGGGACTGGCCTGTACACTCAGACTGTGCTGGAGCCACGGATGAGTGTCTTCCCTGGGCAAGGAGGAGGGTTACCAAGGAGAGGGAGAGAGAGTCCAATTCAAGACTTTGTGTCTCCTGTCCGAGAGAACCAACCACTGGGGGACTAATGAGAATTTTACAAAGAGAGTTTGCAGATTGGGCCTCCGGAGAGCTAAGGAGGGAGCAGACAGTTGAAGGAAACTGTGTGATCACTATCGGAGTTGCGCTGCCAGACATTCCCAGCAGAAGCCTCTGAAGATCCTAAGAAAGCTCCCCAGAAAGAACCCGACTCAGGAGTAGAAAGCAAAGCTCTCTCAAGACAGAGATCCAGTGGGAACTTCCCTGCCTTTCTCATCTCTCCCCTTCTCTCTGTCTCACTTGGACAGTAGCAGTCAGAAACGAGAGTCAGCAGGCTAAGGGAGGAGGGGAACTGCCGGAGGGAAAGTCAGAAAGAAGTACCATGCCTTCCTACTTACACTTAGCTGGAAGAACTGCACATTCCAATTTCTGAATGGAGTCTCAATTTGCTACTTAAAGTCAATCCCAAATCCCTATGACTTCACTTAATTAGGAGAAAAGTCAAGTTCAGAGAGTTTAAGATGGTTGTATTTTGCCAGTCGCTACTCAGCTTCTTGATGAAAAGCTGAGACGATAAACTACATTTCCATTATTGTATTGTACCCCTTTAAAAAAATAAAGAGTGATTTGATTTGACTTTTTTTTTTTTTTTTGGAAAGATGTGGAGTCAAGAGTGAAGAGTTCCCACGGCCTTAGGTCTACCACAAATATGCAATACTATAATAAAGCCTGTTGATGAACTGCATAAATTAACTTTCATTTTCTGGAGACAGTCAATGCTGTGTTTTGTCTGACCATATGTATACCATGAACAATGCAGCGTTTTATGCCATGCCTTTTATGCATAACTCCGCTTGCATATTATTAATATTTCCTGACTAGATTAAGTCTTAGAAATGATTTTTGCCTGGAATGTTTTAGTTCAGTATCTCCTTTGGGGAATTACTTTCAGCCTTAATTAGCTTAATTGACAATGCAACCAAGAAACTTGAAATGAGAAAAAAAAAATAAAACAAGAATACTAAGGGAAAAAAAGGAGGCTTTCACTTTATTAATGAGAGACCCTGAAGTTCACTGCATGGCAAGTATGCACAAATCCGGAACACTCATTTATTGTTTACTTCATTACCATTTCGTGTATATTGTCAACCTTCCCCAGCACAGTTACGTTCTTTTCTGAATTGTTTTGAATAGGTTATAATTATAATACCCAACCTAAAGTTTTGAAAGGCTAGTATCATCTTCAGTGCTTCTGTGCTTCCTACTGCTAGAAATGCTTAGCATAAAAATTTGCATTTTTCTCCCTCTTAAGGGTGACTGAAACAATGGGTTCTGTTTCTAGAACTCAACTGAAACTTTAATTCTGTCCCCACCCTTTACCCCTCCCATTTAAAACCATTTAATTGTAATTCCATCCAAGCTTCCCTTTGACCTTGGTTTATGAATTTCAGAGGTAAAATCTTTGTCCTTGCCTTGGGGACTGGGTGGAATCCACATAATTTACTATTTCCTGTGATTTGTCAAAATGCCATTCTTCCCAAGAGAACATTTTCCCCCCATCATGAACACACACATGCACACACACGCACACAACCATAGATAATAAATGTAATTATTAAGAATATACAAAATAATCTATAATTCAGCAGGATTGCAAGTGTGTCTAGTTTCATTAAAATTAAATTACACAGATCCCTAGACCACTCTTCCTCCTACCAATTTCAGCCTGCATTCTCTGCACAACACATGGGGCAGACTTATATTTAAAAACTACAGACCTAGAATGAGCACACTTACCTATTCCTATTTGTCACTTGAAAAAAAAAACTGACTTTCATTAAACTTGAACATGCTAGAAAGTTTACTTGGGCTTTATAAAAATTCACAAAAAATACTTCTTAAAAAAAAAAGAAATAAATCGCACAAATTGGCATGATGTTATAGCTTCCCCACTTTTCCTCTCTCATCAGCCTCCAGAGTCCTCATATTTCCTTCTGAGCACCAAAGGAATTCCCAGCATTCTTGGTGAAACTCCTTTTGCATGTAGCCAAAGGCATTAACGAAAAATCCACTGCTTGGCTTTGCAGAGCACAAAGAGAAGAAAAATTTGAAATCTGGCAAGAACTTCCTTCTCATATACTTTTAGTCCGAAAGTTACAGTCAACAGCTATTGAGATGTCATGTTTGCAGACCAAAGCAGTTCTTCTATGTCATATTTTCTGTGCCCTGAGAAGCTAAGATGTTTGTTTTTTCAAACATGAAGAGGTCTGAAAAGGAGTCCCTGCTAATGCTCATTAGCAATCCACAAATCCACCAGTCCACGATAATTCAGGTGTTCCGAACTATGAGATGTCATTGCCTTCCGTGAAATTCACAGGACAACAGAAATAGCCAACAAAACCAAAGCATGAACTGAAAGCAAAACTTCACTGTCTTATCACTTTGCTGTTTTCAGAAGTATTATTTTGGCTGCATCAGCACACACACACAAACAGTGAGCCCTACCATATGCTATGTCTTCTGCTGGTGATTTTGTGTATTTGTGTTTTCCTTAACAAGCAGGAAACCAGTGAGTATGTGGTCTTCTTGATTGAGAATTAACTTATGCTCATATGGACCAACTTGAGATATGCAAGTATTCTCTCTGTTATTTGAACATGGATGCCCCCATAAGCTTAGTCAGCAAATTTGCAAAATGGTCTTGGAAAAGAGACCCAAAGACTCACATAAAAACCACCAATCCAAAAAGAGCTATAGTTATTAAGATTGTAGTACCCCCTTGATTAAAGTACCCTTGATTAACACTGAAGTCCCCCTTGATGACACAATTTTAACATATATCTTCACTTTCCCTCCTCTGTATCAAAAAGTTGGCACCCCTGCCCACATGAAGTCTGGGGGTATGACCACACCATTTTTCTAATTAGTGTGAAACACTCTTCTTACTTCATATTAATCATTTCAATTATTCTGTCAACATCTGTGTCAGGACTTCAATCAAATCTGTTTTCTTATTGGTCTCTTCTGGCCATGGATGTCATCCTGTCCCTTCTAACGCCAGTCCCACACATGAGCCTGATAATACCCAGGCATTTTCAGGGAGACGGTTAGTAAGTTGCATTAGAGCGTGATGAGCTTCACATTTGATGGAGAAAACCACATGCAAGTCAGATAAAAATGTACTGATGGAAAGAGCTCTCTCCTATGAAAGGGCTTCCTGTGGAGAGAGGCATTTTTGTGTCTTTCAGAGGAATCCCCATAAAAAGTAATAAGAGAAATCAAGGTTTTAGGTAAAAAAAACAGCTGAGAGCAAAAACGTCAAGAAAGAATGAGAGAAAAATATTCTTCTTTCAAAAATTCTACAATATAGGACTTTGTGTTACTAAACATCCTTCAGTCAAGAAAATGTAAGCCTGTAGCACTTCCGTTAACAAAAGTAGATAAAACCATGAGTTATTCAAGAGACAATTTATTCATTCTCAGTCTTTCTGTTCCTCTTACAAGGAAAATTATAGACAGGACTGTCAGGTAGAATTCATTGAACAAAGAATGCAAATTACTGGCCCTCAGTTCATGAGATCATTGAAAGTAATAAAGGAAGCCTGGATGAATGAGAAGACCCCAGTCAATAGCTCATTGCCACCCTAACAAGTTGGCCTTGAAGGAAAATACTGCAGCAGTAATTTAACTTCAGGGTCTTTAACAAGACAAATATTGCTGCCATCACAGTTGGCTAAAGGGTGTTTGCAGAATGGTTGACACAGGACATTTGATCATTAACAATCCTGCAGCCCATTGTCAGAAGACTTCTTGTTGGGGCTGAAGCTCCTGAAGGAAAATCTGCAGGTGCTGGGATTTAGAGGCAACAGCCACTGGGCGGTATCTATGTCCTCTTTTCTGGAGAATTCCCTTATGAAAAAGTTGTAAAATAGTCTATCTTACTAATTTCTTCTACGGTTAAGTGTTGAAAAGTTTACATGATCTTTTTGGGGAAGAGAGAAGGGCAACGCATGCTGTATTTTGCCGTGTATAGTGTACACTTTTTTTGCCCAAATTTTTGAGGGAAAAATAAGGGTGTGCATTATATATGGGTAGTACCTGAAATACCTTGTATCCGTTTTGTGTTTTACAATTACTTATTACACAAAATTTCTTATACCACAGTATGTTCAAAAATAAATGCTAAAATTCCCTTATAATACAAAAAACAAGTATCTAAATATAAATAAATAAATA
Source organism: Micronycteris hirsuta (assembly GCA_004026765.1). Classification (NCBI taxonomy): domain Eukaryota; kingdom Metazoa; phylum Chordata; class Mammalia; order Chiroptera; family Phyllostomidae; genus Micronycteris; species Micronycteris hirsuta. The sequence continues at coordinate 210,051 of PVJI01000102.1, read as the reverse complement.
ATTGAATTAAAAATTAAAACACAAGATTTTTTTCCTGAAAATTTGGGCCAAAAATATGGGTATGCATTATACATGGGAGCGCATTATACATGGCAAAATATGGTACATGAAAATTGTTGGTTTAAGTTACTTATAGAAAAGCAACAGTAACCCCCTTAATTCCTTACCCTGTGGTTTAGGTGCCAGATATTGGTAGCATACAGAAAAGAAAAATATTACCTTTCTAAGGGGTAGCCTGGCTGTACATAATAGTGAATTGATTTGGGACTGCATTTAAGACATTAGCCTCAACACAAGGAATACCATGTATAGACACAATAATCTTTATGAAACTAAAAATAGCTATAATTGGGAACTTGTTCTCTATCAGCAGTTCCCAAAAGAATATTCAGAACTGGTGAACTGAAGTAGAACCAAGGACACTTTCGATTTGCCCTTGTTTAGGTAAAGGAAACATGAATTTTTAGGAGACAGTGTTTGTTATACTTTCCAGGAATCAAGTGATGGCTAATGTGTGAGCAAACACTACAGACCACAATGTACACTGATTGTATGTGAAACAGTTTAGCACACTACGGGGCCCAGAACAGCTCCTGGTCTACAGTGGGCCTTCAAAGATAACGCATAAAGAAAAATGATAGGAAAAGGAATTCCTTTACAAATATGAGGGGGTTTAGTTCCTTTGCTGTAATAGAAGGAAAGAAGGAAAGGAGGAGAAAAGTGAGGAAGGGAGCAAGGGAAGGAGGGAAGGAAGGAAGGAAGGAAGGAAGGAAGGAAGGAAGGAAGGAAGGAAGGAAGGAAGGAGGGAAGGAAGAAGGGAAGGAGGGAAGGAAAGAAGGAAGGAAGGAAGGAAGGAAGGAAGGAAGGAAGGAAGGAAGGAAGGAAGGAAAACGTGATTTCCTCTGTCTGGGATTGGTATAGGCAATAGCTGAATTAGGAAAGAGATCTAGGTTCGAATCTCAGCTTTGCCACCCACTGTTGCACAGCCTTAGGCCAGTACAATACATTCCCTTATCTACGAAAGAGGAGCCCTACTATTTACACTTGCAGGGCTGGACCGAGGCAGTGTGTGTCCTCCTGGTAAAGAACAAAAACAATGGAGACAAAGGACCTGTGTGCATTCTACTCCTTCCTGCAACAACATGGGGAATGGAGAGGACGCTCAGTTCAAATCTAGGCTCTGCTCCTTACCAGTATGACCTCAGGACCAAATTACAGACAAGTTAAATTTATGCCACCAGAACTGATTCTTTGTTTCTGAAGGAATTGTTAAAAATAGAGGTGTGTTTGAGGAGCAGTGAGTAAGAACCAGTTTTGCCTGATGCTTTCAATTCACCAACATTCCTACCAAAACCTAAGTGGTCTTCCAGTGGGAAAAGCATTATCTTTTATCTTCAAAGTTAGTCTAATTTTTCTGTGATTTGATATCATGTACAAAGAAAAACTTACAATAAATAAGAAATAAATATTATCTATCTACGAGAAATTAGAAATATTAATTAGATACATAAAATAATTTTTCAAGGAGTAAAGTTCATTTTGAAAGTTCCTAAAATTATTCACTCAGACTAAAACACAAGATTTTAAATTGCTTTTTTTTTTGTAAATTAAAGTGGTTTATTTGGACTTAGCAACATTAATCACTGTTGGTATGACTAGATTTAAGTAGAAAACACCTGGTTTCGTCAGGTAATTGGCTACATTTTAAGAAAAAAGATATCTCTATACCGCATCATTTATGTACATTTCCATAAGATAGTTCACTCACATCAATCATAACCTGTATTAGATTCACGCATGCTCTTTCTTAAGTTATTCTATTACTTTACTAGATGGAAATCACGGAGGCAAACATATTACCAAATCTAGTTACATACAGAAATACAAACTTCTCACCATTTTAGAAATTATTCTACTGAATAGTGACTATATAAAAACCAGTTGAACTAAAATTCTTTCCTAATAGCTCAACTTTTAAAATAGCTTAAACATATAATGTATAGCATTCATCTGGTTAGAATTTCAGTCTCCGCTTTAACATAAGCCAGTAAATCCATTTTTCCACCAGTAAATTAGGCCAACTTTTTTTTTTTCTGGCTTTTCAAAACTTCCTTTATCTTACGAACTTAGAATCACTGCATTAAAACTTGACAGTGAGAAGGGGCTTCAGGGTGCCTTCTCCAAATCTTCCCCAAATGTATGAACTGTCTCTACAATGTGTGGAAAACTTCCTCATTAAATCTCAATTTACAGGTTTTTTATATACACTTACCTAACTATGCAATTGGTTCAAATAGAGGTAGCAAATAAGGTTCAAGTCGTCCTATTTCGACAACAATTACAATAAATTCCTCACACACTTGGTAATATCCCAGGCAAACAGCTCATTGGACCATTGTGCTTCTGTGATCTAACTCTTAAGTTAGCTATTCCATGTCCTGTGATTCTTAAATATACATATATATTTTTTTAAATTTTTTTAAAGATTTTATTTATTTATTTTCAGAGAGAGGAGAAGGGAGGGAGAAAGAGCAATGTGTGGTTGCCTCTCACATGGTCCTCATTGGGGACCTGGCCTGCAACCCAGGCATGTGCTCCAACTGGGAATTGAACTGGGACCCTCTGGTTCCCAGCCCGCGCTCAATCCACTGAGCTACACCAGCCAGGCTTAAATATATATTTTAAATGATGCTTTTCCCCCAATGATTCTTATATTTCAAAACCTTATGTAAATAGAGATGAGACAACAGTGCAGATAATGGAGGGCACAAATAAATTAGTTGTTTGCATTTTCCAAATGCAGAAAAACAATCAGCTAAAAATATACTGAAGCCAATAAAAGAGTCACTATTTCCAATCCATTGGAAATTGCCGTCGAAGTTGGTATTACAGTTGGTCAGCTTCTCAGTATACCCGTGAGTGATGGAGTGAACTAGGCCCCCAATCCCCAGGAATGATCTACCGACTCCATTGGTAAAGAAGCCAATTATCTACTTTCTGTTTACCTTTGAAGCCTCCATTCTTGAAAATAAGTCAGAATTTGGCAGTCTCTGTCAGTTTATTAAACGTTATTACTATGACAATGCATCTGCCTATCACACCAGAAGTCATTATTACTTTCAGACCTCTCTAGAGTCACCAGATACCCCAGATGTATCCCTTGTACAAAGCACATGATGTTTTATAAAAATTAAACAAGAGGGGTGAAGTTAGAAGACAAGAGGAAAAAAAAATACCTCCTTAGTTTTAATCCAATTAAATGAAATCCAATTAGCCGTGTTTGGCAAGGCCCCTAAAATGAAGAGCTGAGGTCTACATTCTCAGAATGAAAATGACTGGAGTGTACTTTCTTGTCTGAGAGTAATTATTATTTCAGAGGCTGGGAGATGGACAGTAATGATTCTACACATTAGGTAGAGATTTACGAAGAATTATAAACGACTTGAAAGTGTATGCTGTGAGTTCGTTAGGGATGGTCGCAGGAGGAGCAGCTGAGCGGAAATGGCCCGGGCCAGGGACAAGAACAGTGAACTGCGGGCACGGGGTCGTGGGCACTCCGCATTCCGTTCTCTGATGGGCTCCTGCAGAGCAGAGCGAGCCAAGGAGAGACACCTAAGCCTCCTGAGCTTTAATAACCTTGTTGGTCAAAATGAGTATTTATCACACAATTTAATCAATACTGATCAAAAGTGATAATAGAATAAAAAGACTTGCAAAAGTTAAAGCAAATGTGTTTGAGACTGCAGGGCCATATGGAAAGAACGTGGATTTTAGAGTCAATACAGACCTGTGCTAGAAACTTCCAGTATGTGAAAATGGACAACATACCAATTGTCCTAAATCTATTTCTCTCTTGAATAAAGGGTGACAAGATCTTCTTCTCAGAGTTGTTAAGACTAAATGAGAGAACGTATTATTTTTTAAATTTAATTATACAAGTAAAATATTTCACTGCTTATTTATTTATGTCATTTCATACATGCTTATATACAAAAGCTCTATCATCTATCTATCTATCCATCTATCTATCTATCTATGTATTTTCCTCTAACAAGCTGAAAGGATGATTGCTAGTGGTTAGCTCTTTTTATTCACTCCAAGACTAGCTTGTCACTTATGAAAATAATATCTCACAGGCTATAAACTAATAAAATACAGAAGAATAGGATTTTAAAGCATAAAATAAAGATAGCTTTTTATCTACTTAAAAAGGATTTTCTTTATTCTAATTTCTTTTTTTAATGATATAATAAATAGGGATGATCAGGACCACCAAATGCACCTTGTCACCATTTCTGTGGCACCACTAACACACTATGATCTTATCTTGTTAAACTCAACACACAAACAATCAAAACACACATAAAGGATACTAAGCTATTTGACATCTTCTTAAAAAAGTAAAATTGGTTTTAGGAGACTGTGTGATAAAACCAGCTTTGTTTCTGATATGATTAATTCAGGCAGAAGGCATTTCTCTCTCCTAAGGACACAACTTTTGGAGGAAAAAGGAAATGGCAATTTGCCGAATTTCACTAGTACAAACTTGGAATTAATGCTACATAATTGTATTAATCAATGTCACCCCAACTCAATACAAATAAAAATATAAGTCCAGGAACCTGTATAAAGGAACCATGGACAAGGACAGTGCGAGGGGGCGGGACTGAATGTGGGAGAGAGGGGAGTGCGCAGGGCAGGGGAGAGCAGCGGGGGAAACGAGGGACGGCTGCAATCAAACAACAATAAACATATTTTTAAAAATTAAAAAAGAAATAATAACAGAATAAAAATAATAACATTTAAAAGCAAAAATTAATTTCAAATTAAAAAACTAAAAACTATGAAGAAGGAGTAGATTTTGAGACACATTTGACTTTCAATTTATTGGGGCTACAGAAGGTATTCCTCAATTCTCAAAATTCTCCACAGGGCCAACAGAGACCCTTTAATACATAATGTTAATAAAAAGTGACTTTACAAAATTGCACTGTGCCAAAATATAGCATTACAATGGTGACACACAGCAACGCAAAACGAGGAAAAATGTGTCGTGGAAACATTAGTTAAAGAGAAAGGCAGGCATCATGGGCATGAGACATGTGCACAGGGCTCCTCACTTAGAAGGATGTTGCCTTTAGTTGAATTCTCTGCTGTTGCCATCTAGAAACTCGCAATGATTTTTGACCAAGGGGCCCCAATTCTCATTTTGTCCTGTGCCCTGCAAGTTTTGTAACTGTTCCTGACGGAAGACAGGCACACTCTGCTAAGACCTCTCCTTCCCTGTGGTTCACGTTTCTCAGATCTAGGATGGGTGCCATGACCGGGAGGACCCTACTTTGGCATGAGAAATCTGTCAGCAAAGAACGGTCCTCGGCAAAAATGAAAGATAATGTGTATGTCCAGTTCTATCTCATCTTGTCCCACCATCCTTCCCTTGCTGGTCATTTTCCTCGGTGTTTTCATTTTTGTCCACCTACAACCAACCAGATGTGCTCCTCACCCTACTCCAGAGCACAATCTGAAATCATAATTCTGTACCATTGGATGCTTTTAAGTCCATAGTTTGTCTCTTCTCAAGGCATTTGTACTTCAGGTTTTCTGCTAATTTATTCAAAATGTTTCTCTCTATAAAAGGAATTTTTTGGCATCTGTGATGTGTCAGGAACGTATTTTATATAGGGGTTCTTGCTAGAACTCCTAAAATTTACTTGTGAGGCAAACTGCCTATTTATTACCACTGGCCCCTCACTAGAAAGCTGTGACTTCCCTGATGACATCATTCTGTTCTTTTCTAAAAAAAGTGATAAGGTTTACTTGTGGCCTATCTATTTGACAGGGCTGCCAGGAGTTAAATAACAGCCATGCTCTCCTGCTTAACAATCATGATTAATGGCTCTTCAACGTAGCAGTCTCCAGCCATTATGGAAACAAGAGATCAAAAATTCCGATCAGAAATTCTGCGTCTGTGAGGACCTGCAGCCACTTCCAGGCGGTCCTATCAGCACAGGAAACACTGACAGAAAGAACAACTGATCTCTTATTAGGCACACTCCCAAGCCCTTGCCCCCAAGATTTTTTCATTTGCAAATGCCATTTGTCTTGATCTTTCTTCAGCCAGACAAGGAAAATGAAGTGAATTTAGTGTTGGGAAAAAGGGAATTTAGGTCTAGATCTAGAGGCATGAGGCTTCCTATGTATCTCCAGAAGAATCACGCGTGGGCTCTAGAGAAATCAGGCTTTCCCATCCAACCCATCGCGCCGCACGCCCCTGCCCAGGGCGGGACACAGGTGGGGTGGGGGGGTAACAAGAGTGAGATGATCTTCGGGTTTGCAGTGTTAGATCTCTCAGTGGGGCCTACCAACAAAGATACCAATTACGAGTAAGAGTGGCAGAGACAAACAGGAGAGTCAACCAATTGAAATTAGCAAGGAAAACACCAGCCAAGAATCATATCGAAACAGATGATGCCGGTCCCATCATCCAGAAGGCTTGACAAACTGGCTCTAAACTACACTGGAAATCCAGCACAATGGGTGACAGGGTGCTTGTTCAATAACTATGTATTTAAAATCAATTATGCATACAAAAAAACCCTAATGTACTTAAATAATAAGGAAGAAAAAAAGAAGGGGGGATGTAAGGAAGCCTGTATATCAGACCAATAAAATCTAAATAAGTAGACTAGTAGGTTTTCAACATTAACACACATCAGCACCACCTAGAGAGCTTTTAAAATACAGGTTGCAGGGCCTGGCTTAGCGTTCCTGATTCAGCGGTTCAGAGGGGTCCGCGAACTTGTTCTAACAAGTTCCCAGGTGATACTGAAGCTGCTGGTTTGGGGTCTTCACTGTGAGACCCGCTACTCTAAATTTTGATAGGAGAGATTCTATTCTATACTTAACAGAGCACATAGTGTTGGGCTGAAGGCAAGCCTTTTCTTTTTACCTTTACTCGTGTTTTTGTGCCGCAGTTGATGTCAATCTGTAGAGTACAAAGCATTGTATTTGCTTTTGTATAACTCACAGATGAAATATAAAATACATCCTAAGCCTCACTTATAATATTTAAGATGCTGGCACTGATATTTTATAGCTGGAACGTAACAGTGAATGTAAGGCAAAGATAAAAGGGATGGGAAGCTTGTTCAGAAAGCTCTAGAGGATGCCAGGCACAACCCAGCTCTCCCAGAGGAGAGCGCACAGACCGGGAGTATGGGTTTTGTTCTCAGTCGTCTCCATCTGTAACCGGCCTTAGCTTTTGGATCTGTTACTTAATACGGCTGGCCTCAGTTTTCTCATCTCAAACAAGGAGAGGCCAGAATTGAAGACTCAAGTTTCCTCCACGTGTACTGTTCTAACCTAGGTTATCAGGGATCAATGCTGTCGTTTGTTTTTCAAATCACTTGCTCTTTCCTAACTCACAATCTCCAGATACCACTTTCCACTATCGATGTAAATTTAGAAAGATCAACCTTGCCGTGTGTTCCTTAACTGTGCCCCTGGAAGCACTATACAGTGGAGACCAGCAGTGCTCCGAGGCTGCTCTCTACGTGTGTCTTAGGTTTCAAAGGTGGGTTCAGCCTGGCCCCAGTCCTTGGTAGTGGTGCAGCTACATCTGACTTCAGAACACACAGTGGAAATTTGAAACAATTTTCCTTGGCAGGTTCCTAGAGACGAGGGATCATTGGGGCCACATAGGGACCATTTCTCTAATAGAAGAAGTCATTTTGATCAACTGGAAAATTTTTTCAACATTTTACATCAGATATATCCCTATCAGACAATATGCTGGATTGCTTGACATCAATCCAGTGATAGAAACGTTTTCACTAATTTATAACTATATCTATGTGTCCATCGACTTTAAGTTGAAGTATTTTCCTTAATCATCTCCCCAAAGTATCAAAAGTGATTGGTATTGGGAGTTAAGTAATTAAAAATATTACACATCTTATTGTTCCAGGGTTAATTTTAGAATTTTAGTCATGTTACAATGAAATTGTAATGCATTTTTAAAAACCAACAGTTTCGGATTTTCTAAAACTCTATACTTTCAAACATCAAAAAGTGTTAGAAGACTACGAAAAAGAATTTTTACCAATTATTTATATATTGATTTGACCAAAAAGGTCAAGATTTGGCCACTTTTCACTTCCCTAAGCGTGAACACGAAAGTATAGCAGGGTCAGGCCTGGGAGTGAATGTCTTTGCGAGTGTTTACCAGCCAGTTTATGTTTGGCAACTCACTACACTCTCTGAGCTTCAGTTTTCACATCACAGAATGACTAATAACTATAGGATTAAAGGAGAAGATGTATATAAAGTCCCTATCGTGGTGCCTAACACATGGTAGTTGATTAATAAATTATGGGAGCGGTTATTGTTCTTAGAAGGGCGCAGCTTTCCTGGAAGAAAATAGTCCTTTGGTTTGATACTTAATCCACTGCCATCTAGTAGTTTAGGCTGCGAACACAACCTCAGAGGCTGGCGGTACTTTTCTTCACATAAAACTATCCATTCCATAAGAAAAATCAGTACTGGCATATGTCAGCAGACCTCGGTTGATCATTTCTCTCTGGACACGAGTATTAGATTTTACGTGAAGGTTGGCGTGCGGTAAGTGTGGCATCCCGCTCACAAACACACTTGCCATGTTGGATGAGAGAGCCTCCTAGAGCAAAACAGGTTGTACACGCACAAAAAAGTGCATCGACTCTTCTGCCTGTGAAAATTCACAGAAAGCCTGTTTCAAACTGTGCTTACCCCACAAAACATGAAGAGAATGTCAAAATATTTTTTCTGACTTGGTTGAGCACTATTTTTAGATGGATTTTGAATAGAGAACACATATTTGCGAGAGACGCTGAATTCAATCCAGATGGGGGCTTAGCTATGAAGTTAGGGGATGTGAAAGATCTGGTTTGCCTTTGTTACGAAAACCAAGAAAGGCAGAGCTGCTGAAAAACGAAGGTTGGACAAGCCCAGACCCAGAATCTCCATGGATATTTCAGAATTATTTTAATACATCTAGAACAGAGCTTCCTTCAAAAATAAAACAGAATTTTTTAAAAAAATCAAAAAGAGGGAGGGAGGGGAGCAGGAGGGAGTGGGGAGGAGTTGAGAGGAAGGGAGGAAGGAAGGGAGGGAGTGCAGGGAAAAGTTGGAGAGAGGGCCAGAGGGAGAACTTCAGTCCTTGCTGGTCTCTGGTCGTTCCATTGGAAACCTGCCCCAGGTTAAAAAGTGCCTCCCTGTCGGGTTCTGAGTTGGGTGGCTCCGCAGCTTTGGCTTTGAAACGCTCAGACCTCAGACGTGACCCGCATTGTACGATGGGCGGGTCCAGAGTTACGAGTTTCTCCCACATACCAAATACATTAAGTAGCAGCGGAGTGCTTGGAAGAGCGCTGGCGCTGGGCCACTCTGTAACAGGAACTTGCTTGGCAAAGAGCTGCTTTAAGCACATTTGCGCTGTACATATTTGTAGCTTTTTTTTTTTTCCCTTTTAGCCTCTAGAAACTGACATGGGTGGGCCAGTTCTTTGAGGACATCCACCATTGAACCAAATGCAAGGGCTAGACCTTCTAGAATTTGTCCCATGGACTCTGTCCATGATTTCTGCTGATCCTTTTACTGCTCACGCCAACATGCATTATATGTGTACCTATCACATGCAAGATTCACCTCTGTGCTGGGCTGAGACTTTATATTATATTAGTAAGCATTATCACTAGAGATTAAATCAAAACCAGGAAAGAGGTAAATACTGTCAGCTCTATCACAAAACTGCAACATCAGATACGTTAGTCTTTTGTAGAAAGAATGAAAAAAAACTACTACACTGATCGTGCAGTCTAATTGTAGCAGTTAACCATTTCAAAATATGTCAAACATAACTGATAAGCAGGCTTCATTTTCCAATATGTTAACAACATAAAAGGGGGACCTATAGTTAGGAGGATAATGCCCGCTATTTAAACATAACCGGCTCCTCTGTTACAAAAAGAGTATTTGTCATCAAACAATGCTTCCATTGTAAAACAATTCCAACCTAGGCATGAAAGATTTCAAATGCCAGTACAGCATTCAATTTGATACTGGAGTTTTATCATATTATTTCATGCGAAAAAATTATATACTCAATCTGTCTGACAGCTTTGCATATAAAGAACAGTTTCTGCATGACAAATGAGGTGAGCTTATTAAGTTACCAATACACTGCCAAGCCATATCGTCTCAGCGACAGCCGACCCAAAATATTTTCAAATGCTTTTTTTGAAAGGGCAATGCAGGAAAGCCTAAACAACTGCACATTCTGACTTCAATAAAAGTCACAAGTACAGGAACATTTACCTTATATCTAATTAGAACAAATCATCCATAAGCCTCATTTAGCCCATATTTAGTCTGTCACAGACTTTTATTTTTTGAGGAAGTTGGAAGTATTAGTTTTTGATTTATCATCTGCTGTCTCACAGCTGCAGGAAAAAACCCTAAAATTATTAAACTGGCTATAAAAACAGATCACTTTTTGTTTCCTAAAAATATTGAGATATGAGATTCTTTAAAATGTACTTGTATGATAGGGAAATAGAAAATTATTCAATAATACAAAAGATTACTTTAAGAGAATATTTTATCAAAATTGGGAATAGAAAGTAATTCAAGCAGACTAGCCTACTAAGCCCCTCGTGTTCTTGAAGATACCTTTGCTCTTTATCTTGATATGAACTAGAAATACTAAGTTATCTTTGTATTACAAACAGAAATTGTAAATAAATAATAATAACATAATACAAACAAAAGGATAATAATTCAACTGGGAATCACTCTATTAGTAATATGACTAACTAGTATCACTCTTAAAAAGTATTTACAAGGTGTTGATGCTTCGCTAAACAATTTAGATGTAGTTTATTTTCCATTCTCACCACAATTCTCTACTATAGTCCCATTGAACAGATGGGGAAAATAAGACATGGACGCTATGACCTGCCTAAGGTCATGGGGTTAGATACAAACATGAGTCTTTCTGATTACAGAAGCACTGAGCTCTAACCTATTCTTTTATTTCCTTGTTTCATTAGATCAGGAGCAGGGGTCGGGGCTGTTTTCCTCACATGAGTGAAAACTATAGAGGGTTGTCAGACTATCCTATGAAAGCGTGTCACAAAGATCATAACCGACTCACAGTAAAATAACAAAAACAGCTTTGCATCTGTTCTTATTGGACAACTAAGCCACGGAGTCACAACTTAGTCACAGGCATCATTCTTTGTTGAGTATTGTAAGACTCTCCCACCCCAGTTATAGGGAAACTTGCCAAATGAGAACAGAGGCTATTGTTAAATTGTCTTAAGTATAGCTTCATTATAAATTTAAGAGTTAAGCTTCTGATACATTGAGAGTAGTTTTGCTTTTTTTGTTTTTTTATGTTTGTTTGTTTTTCCTTTCCTCCAATAAAGTCTAGAGTTGAAGAATGGTTTCATGTAGTGCAATATATATATATATATAAAATAATATATATTATACATATATGTTATACACACACACATATTTCATGTAGCCTCAGGACTTCTTTCAGTCACCTTCCCACCACTGAATGTTACATGTGCTGACATGGTATACTATTGTCACTGCTTTCTAATTAGGCACAAAACCTTGAGAGAGTCCCGGATGCCAATAGCCACTGGCTAGCTCATCTCTGGTCATAATACAAGGGTGGGCAAAAGTAGGTTTATGGTTATAGTACAAATAAATGATACAATAATGAGTAAATAATAATATAAGAATAAACTGTGTTTCACATACCACCGTAAGCCTACTTTTTACCACCCCTGTATTAAGGGAAATAATCTAGCAGGTAGTATCAAGCCATGAAGGGGGCAGAACTGATTTTAAGATAAACCACATTATAGTTTCAGGGTTTGTCAAGACTGTTCTGCTGAATTTCTCTCTGGTATAAAGGCAGCATATGCAGATGTGCCTACGTGCATAGACCATATACTCACTCAGACACATATACAAATGTAAGAGGTTATCAACCGAATGGAAACAAAAGTACATGATCATTAAGTGAAAGGTTAGGTTTTCCTGTTACTAAAAATTTTCAATACTTATTTTTCATTACCAAATTTTTTTAATGGTTAAGAGTGTGCCTGGGACAATAGTAACAAGCAAAATCATATGCTACTCCACAAAAGGGTGTGAAGTTATCTGAGAACAATGCATTATTTTATCATACTTTGAATTCTTATTTCAAAGTCAACCTGCTAATGATTTCAGGAACATGCAATGTAAATACAGCTTCCTTATTTATTTTTCAGTGGTATCAATTACGTACTCGAAAATAGCTTTTTGTGTTCACAAGAAATATGGCACTAACTCCATTTGATCCTTGTTTCACTTATTAAATAGAATTTTCAAAAACATGTATGGACCACCGACTGTGTGTAAGGCATGGTTAGGAAAAGGATATAAAACTGGATATTTCAGATGTTCACTGAAAGAGTTTAGAACTGAAGGAGACTTTGGCAACAGCATGAGTGTGCTGTTCTAAGTTTCAGTAAATAGCTTCTGGAACATTCCTGACCAGACTTGCTGTCCCTGCTGCCCTGAGGCTAATTCGACATTACATTCAGAGTAGCTTTCATTCTTGGAAAGCATGTTTCTCAGTTAATATTCCTAAAATATTTGAGTAAAACAGGCAGAGACAGAGAGAGCAGACTGCAAGGGGGGACATTCTCTTTGTGGACACAGAGCCACAGGAAAGAACAAAAGGAAATAAGGGAATGATCATGACCGGTTCTCGTTCTTTCTTCCCCGAATGCATCACTTCCTTCCTAGCTTGCCATTGGTCCTTAATTATTCTGATAGTTCCTGGTTTGGAACAGAGACTTGTATTGGACTGAAAAAAGATAAATCAGACAGTGTTTCAGGAAACGAGCTAAATAAACTGAAACAAAATGGCTAAAGTGGACCAAAGCATAAGCACTTTACCATGAACATAGGTATACGTAAGTCCTTCCGTCAGCAGAAGGCAACAGGCAGCTAGTGGGGCAGCCCTGGTGTAGAACACATCACGTAACTTGCTTGTCCGGCATTCTGATAACCAGGAATTCACAGGCCGGTCTGAGAGAAAGATGCCTCTTGTAAATGAGGCCAGTGCGCGGGCTTTGCTCTAATAGATAGCTGATTTAAGAAGCAGCATAGGGCAGATGCTGCAATTAGGAAAACAGCAGAAAAAAATAAAAATAGCCATTTTTCTGCCCTGGCTGGTGTGGCTCAGTTGGGTGGAGCATTGTCCAGGGAACTAAGAGGTCATAGATTTGATGCCCGGTCAGGGCACATGCCTAGGTTGCCGGTTCAGGCCCCGGTCAGGGTGTGTACCAGAGGCAACTGATCAATGTTTCTCTCCTCCTCTCTCTTGCCTTCCTTCCTCACTCTCTAAAAGCAAGTCCTTTGGTGAGGATAAAAAAAAAAAAGAATAAAAAAAATAGCTATTTTGAGTTTGAATACCAAGTAAGCTTTGTGATTTCAGGACACTCCAAGGAAGAGTATGGATGAACCCCTTTCAAAATTGGAACAACTTTTATGATTTCCACAGGCAGGATGAGATGTGTTCATCATGAGAAAGGCATCCATGGAAATCAGGTCAGTTAACCGCGCAAGCCTGGGGATCCCGACTGCCACACTCTCAGCAGTGACTGAACAAGGACTGGTGTCTTGAGTCTGCTTCCCTAGAAGCAAAGTCTAAGATGAGGATTCATAGAGGGGAGTTATTAAAGAAGGGCTCCCAAGGAAAACTGGGAAGGGAGTGGAAGGAAACATGATGGGGAAGGGAAGGAAGCCAAGCAAGAGTCCTTTCCAAGTGAAGTGCTGTGAAAGGGAGCTTTGGTTTGGCCCCGCAGGGAACTACGGATGGCAAGTTGCAAGTTGGAGTTTGTCCCAACTTAAAGGAAGGGCGCTGAGCTTTCATATGTGCCAGGAAGGACATGAATCCAGAAGTCCAAGGACACTCCTCTGAAGAAAGGCCCAACTGCTGACCAGCACAAGCAAAACATCCAGAGGGTGGTGATGGGGGCACAGAAATGACAAAAGTGATTCAAGGAGATGGGCGGAGTGCCAACACTGGGTACCGCACAGACTGAGGAACAACAGGCAAGGATGCTCTTCATCCAATCACCATAGCCAATTCTTTTCTGGGACAACGTTTGGACCATACTTTCCTTGGACAGGTGCAGCCAATGTCCCTGGCCCAACACTGGCACTAACATGCCAGGATAACCCCTAAAACTGTGTTAATTGAAGGCTACCATCAGAGCATGCAGAAGGGGGAGAATACTACTGGCTATGAAATGCATATGTCTGCAAAGTAATTTCTTCCCAGTGGCAGAAGCAATTCAATCACCACCCTGATGCTGCAGATTTAATAGCTTAATTTTCTATGGACTGACAATGTCCATCCTAACAAGCTCCTTGCAGAATGCCTCAGGACAAGCTGCACGCCACACCATTTGGTACTGTGTGCTTACATAATTATGCCCCTTCCAGAAAGATTTCACAGGGTGGGCAGGGAGGAATGAGTTAGCAGGGAAACTTAAGCACTGCTTCAATATTTAGAGAACATAAGGTATTATTATAGGATTAATAAGCAAGGCTAGTTCAGCAATAGGGAAGGCTGCCAAGGGAGGCTGTGGAATTGTTATCACTGGAGATAATGAAGGCTGAGAATAGATGCCCACCCAGAATGGATTTTATAGACAATAAAAATCTATCCCACTCTTCTGGAAAGGGGATGAGCTATGTGTTTCACTGTCTGTCTCTTCCAGCCCAAATAATTTCATAAATTAGCTAAAGCATATTCGTTTAAAATATTATTCATTAAGTATGACTTCTTCCAAAGTGTATCGAATACAGGGATGGTTGAATGCAAAAGCTATCGAGTGACAAACATAACTGGAATTTTAAACCACGGCCAGCACCAATAAACAAACACCCACCCTGAAAACAGGACGACGGGAATCCAGGAAGGCAAGATTTTTAGTGTGGAGAAATAGAGACCGAAATACCACATGGTGGTATATTTGAACTTCAGGTATCTGGGGGCCTGGATGAGCGACAGTTGCAAGTGTTGAGTCTGTTCAAACACTGCCTGATGTCTAAGGCGAAGAGACATGGAGCTGTGAGTACTTAGTCTATTCTGGCAACAGCCCCTAGTGATGTCATAGGGAATGATGTGAATTTCACAAAGATTTGAATAGCTGCATAGGGCAAATTGAAATGAATAATTTTTAAAAGATTATTTATTTTTGAATGTGGCAAGGGGTTCAGATTTTCCAGATCTGGTCATGGTCTCTTGAGGTCAGGAACAAATTTTTAAAAGTTCATTAGTGACTAGAATACTGGCTTATCACTCAGATGCTGGGACTGTGGTTAATTAGGCATTATGCCTGCCTCAGTGCATGGCAGACTGACACACCCAATTGTCTTTGAATGAGTAAACTGAGACAATGATAAATCTACCTACTTAGTACTCTGCAGTCGCCTCTGACCGAAGGAGGAGCAGAGGATGAGAGATTTCTCTAAATGATACCACTTTTCTATGCTGCAATTCTAGGACTGAACTCTTAATAGAGTATTTCTTTTGGTTTCATTCTAAATCTTTTAATAAACCCTCTTGCTGGGAAACTAATTCTGTGCCTTTTCATTGTATGTGCATTGGGCATATGCTAACTATGGAAACTGCTGTGATTTTTAAATTTTAGATTCTTATCCTAGAGCAACACAATAAATTACGGGAACCTCTCAACCAACCCCCCCCCCTTTCAAATTTTAATTACACCATGCACTCTGGAGAGTTGTATAGACATTTTAAAGCCCACATGCTCATACTTGTCATTGGTTCATGAAAATGCTGGTGCAGCTGTGCCCTGAAACCGAAAGGGTTATCTTCAAAAAACTGGAGAAAATTTAATTAAATTATAGGGAAATTAAAAACCAAAAACACCTATGTACCCATATACTAGCACTGAAAAGACCATTAACTTATCTTTCGGAGTAAAAAAATCATATTGATTTAAATTTCAGCAAATACATACAAATCATAAAATCTTAACTCAGTACACATTTACTAACAGTACCCCAAATGATAAACTACAGCCACAAATAAGAATTTTTCCACTTGAACAGTCTTTTATTTTTTGAAATATTTATTTAGTGCCTATGGTGAGCAAAACACTATACTAAGAACTGAGGAACAAAGACTAATCAAATGATCGTGCAAACAAAGGTGAACTTGAAATTGTGACAAGCTTTAGAAAACGAACCATTCCCTGAGCACCTACCCAGGAGGTTCTGATCCAGGCAAAGAGGTCAAGGAAGGCTAGCATGAGGAAGGGAGAACTGAACAGAGATGAGAAGAATAAACAGAAGCTAAGGAAGCGAAGAAAGAAGAGAAGGCTTTCTAGTCCATAAAAATACAGGTAGCATTAGCTGCCAGTAAAGGCACCTAGAGGTTGGGGGGAAGGGGAGGGCAGCCTGTAGACTCCTTAGTCATTGAACTTTCCCACAGAACCTGTGGGAAGAAACAGATCAGCCCCAGTTCTGGGATGAAGAACTGGGTGGTGGGGATGGTAGAACTGAAAAGGAATTGTATCATACTGATGATCCATTTTTTGTTTATCTTCACAGACTTTCAAATTTCACTGCAGCTCACTCATGTTTCCAGAAAGCATATCTATCACTTGCTTCTAAGAAATAATCACCATCTCAGCGCTCTCAGACTTATTTCAACATTTATTTCAACATTTAAAGTCGTGTCCACTATTGAATACTCCTGGTTTCAGTACAAAATTTGCTCATTTTAAAAATCTAACATATGCTACAGATTTGCTAGTACTACTAAGTCACTGAATGCCCGACGTTGTTTAAATAGTGGGGCGCTCTGGCAGTACTTGAAGGATGGATACACCATTGACAAGACAAGCCGATGTTATCACGGATTAGACCAGAGCAGGTCTCACTAAGTGAGCACAGTGCTGAATGAGGCCATTTTATTGTCTTTCTTTGGTCATGAATTTATTGATCAAAGAAGAAAGAAAGTACCCCAAAACTAAGATGCTGGGACTACTATTGTTTTCTCTCATCCTCTAAAATGTACTCCAAAGTGATGAATAATAGTTCTTGGGTGCAAGTTTTGATAAACTGAAAAGCAATAGTGAGTTACACATAAACACTAAATTTTATTATGAGCTACAAAATGGGGAGCCTAGTTTTTGGATGAGATAAAGACACAATGACTAAAATACCCCCATGTAGTATAACTCTCCAGCACCAAGTACCACTTAATAATGTGTCCGTGCAATCAACAGTACCCACATCATAACGAAAAATTCACATTCTAGGACAAGGTTTACTCCACAGTGATAATTTAATATTTTCAACAACTTAGACAGGCTAAGTGAACAAGCTATTATGTTTTCCAGACTAGGGAAAATAGTAATAGTAATAATATTAAGTAACAGGAGGAAAAGGGAAAAGAGGAGGGTGAAGTAGGAAGAGTGAATTATCCAAGAGTAAATTATCTCATTTATTATCCAATCGGAATTGCCAGATTTATTTTATTTGAGAATTCTGTCTACGGTATAAAGATAGCCTGAACAATTAAATATGAACATAGGACTCTATGGCCACAGGAAGGATCAAAATTTTTAAGGCATAATTAACAAAATACTTAATACCAGTCATATTAGAACACTGCCTTCATCATAATCAGAATAAACACAAATATGAGACAAAAGAGAAAAAATTTTAAAACCTGGCGGAATACATTAAAAACTAAACTGTATCCTTACTGCAAATAGTTAAGAAACGAGGAAGTTTGCATTAGACTTTCAACTTTCATGTCATAATCTACAGGTACTTATTACATCTCCACCCCCAAGATCATCTTTAACATTATCATCAAAAGAGGTTTTTTAAAGCTTCCTTCTTTCAGAAAAGGAGTCTAAACGTAAAATTGAAGCATTATCCGTGTACCAATATTTACTAAGCCTAGACTACATACCAAACACTGGGCTAAGCATAGGGGATACAAGGTAACCAAGACCTTTGTTTCTGAGGCCAAACACTCAGTACTTAGTAACACTTATAGTAAGGGCAGGCCCCGGGGACCCAAGAAACACACATAAGAGAAAATTAATTTGGGGAGGTTGGGGATGGAGCTACAGAGGATCACTTGTTTGAAAGACACAGAAAGTAGGGAAGGTCCTTCTTGGTAAACAGAAAGTCATCAGAAAAGCCATAAACGCCTACTGAGGAGTGCAATTTGGGGAATGAACAGTTATGGAGTGTTTGCAAAACGAATCAGTGGCTGGAGGTAAGAAGGGGGCTGAACTGCATATCTTGCCAAGGAGTTCAGTAAGTATTTATTCCGTAAGTGGTGAAGGGAGACGGGGTGTGAGATGGCTAGTTTTACGTCAACCTGACTAGACTAGGGGATGCCCACCTATCTGGTGAAACATTATTTCTGGGTGTATCTGTCTGTGAATGTGTTTCTGAAAGAGATTAATTAGCATTTGCTACAGTAGAATGAGTCAAGAAAACCTGTCCTCACCAATATGGGTGGACATCATTTCATCCCATGAGAGACTCCATGACTAAAAAGGCTGAAAAGAGTGAATCCTCTATTTCTGCTTGACCTGACCTCACACTGCACCCCACCCTCATGCCAGTTCACAGGCCTTCAGGCCTCAGTGGGAGTTACACTATCAGGCCCCCTGGTTCTCAGGCCTTAGCTTTAAGA
The DNA here is from genome assembly GCA_004026765.1 of Micronycteris hirsuta. NCBI lineage: Eukaryota > Metazoa > Chordata > Mammalia > Chiroptera > Phyllostomidae > Micronycteris > Micronycteris hirsuta. Next base: position 191,249 of record PVJI01000102.1, on the reverse strand, counting down.
CTGGGTTATACCATCGGCTTTCTTGATTCTCCTGCTTACAAAAGGCAGATCATGGTACTGCTAGGCCTCCATAACTGCTTGAGCAAATTCCTATACTAACACTGAACCTTATTGTAAATACATACACGATTAGTTCTGCTTCTCTGGAGAGATCTGACTAATACAGGACAAATGTATTCAGGAGCACCACGATCCAAACTGCCTTATAGAAAGATAAATTTGGTGAGCATGAAGCTCTTATACCTACAAGGAATGCCTGGAATTCATAGTGAATTCTCAGGACATAATAGTCCCAGTGGTAGAATACGAGGGCTTAATCTACAGCTATGTGCAAAATTAATAAAGCTTGGGTGGAAAGATAATTCAGGTGAATTGCCACACCTCACAGTACTACCCAGGTGGCGCCGTAAAATAAATGGAATAAGAATCCAAGGTTTTTTATGGTACAGAAGAGAAATGAAATAAAACTTAAAAGGCATAATATCAAGACCTCAGGCAAACTGGTGATGGATTTCTGATGTCCTGACTAAGATAAACATTCCATCAAAATGTATAAAATTGCCACATTTGAAAGTTTTTATTTTGCCTCTGAAAATGACAATTTTCATGGCTCCAACCATGAACAGCTGACACACTAAAAGGGCACCCATGGGCTTGGGTAACTATATCCATCATGTCAATTCTTTATAATTTTTTAGTATTTCATGTCCATAGTGTTCTTTCAACGGAATCTTACGTTGGCTTTTGAAGTTTGCCTTATTATATTTAATTTTAGAATAAATAATATATTAACATGTTTTTAAAAATTAATAAATACTATAAGGTATAACAAGGAAAGATCTCCTCCTACTCTTCATCATCCTGCCCCTCCCTTGACACCCATGAGTAGCTTCCTATGTTTTCTACATAAAATTCTTTGTCTTTACTAGTTACAGTAAAGAAGCAAAAATAGAATCTTAGCCCTGGCTGGTGTAGATCAGTGGATTGAGCGCGGGCTGCGAACCAAAGGGTCGCTGGTTCAATTCCCAGTCAGGGCACATGCCTGGGTTGCAGGCCAGATCCCCAGTGGGGGTGTGTGAGAGGCAACCACACATTGATGTTTCTCTACCTCTCTTTCTCCCTCCCTTCCTCTCTCTAAAAATAAATAAATAAAATCTTTATAAAAAATAGAATCTTAGTCCTCACCATCACATTTTTCAATACAGGAAATAAAAATACAAATATTTCTACACTTTGCTTTTTTCATTTAACAAAATGCCTTGGAGAGCTTTCCAAATTAACACACAAAGTGCTTTCTGATGCTTTTCTAGAGTTACATAGTATTCCATTACATGGAAATGCCATTCTTTATACAGCATGTCCTCTATTGGTGAGTATTTGAGTTGTCTACTATATTTTCTTATTACAAACTATGCTGCAACTAGTAATCATCAGCATCTATTATTTCCCCTGTGTGCAAATAGATCTAGGTAGAAGATCACCATTAAGTTAGGATCTAGTTTTTGTAACAATAAAAAAAAGAGAAGAAAGATAATAACAGAGAAAATAGAAAAGAAAGGAACTAATGAGAAGAAGGAAGGAGGGAAGGCTAAGAAGAACAAAAAGAGGAAAGCAATGAGAAAGGGGACATACAAGAGAAGAAAAGAATGAAGAGTGGGGAAGGCATTTGACTTCTGCAAGATCTTACGAAGGAAGTGATTAAAATGTAGTGCAGGAGGGCGGGGGCCTGATGGAAGGTCTCGTGGGAAACATCGAGAGCTCTACAATGCTGGGAGAACATAACAAGGAAGCGATTCTTCCTGTTCAAACAATCCAATCCACTACAGCAACATAGGAGAAGAGTTCCGAGACTAAAAATACATAATGGAGAGGCGCACAGCTCTGATCAGAGCCCAGGACATGGCCATCCCAGATTGTCTAGCATGTGAGCCAGCCAGACGGAAGCCATATGTTTTGAAAAAGACCGATGGGATGGTTGCCAGAGGGGAAGGAGGTTTGGGAACTGGGTGACAAAGATGAAGGGATTGAGAAGCACTGATTGGTAAGTTACAAACAGTCACAGGAATGTAAAGTACAGCATAGGCAAAATAGTCAGTAATAATATAGTGACTATGTGTGATGCCATGTGGGTACTGGAAATATCAGGAGGCATACTTTGTAAAGTATTTGAGTGCCTACCCATTATGCTTTCTACCTACAACTAATGTACTACACCTACAACTAAAATATTGATAATATTGAAAGTAAATATATATATACTTTATATTAAATGAATTTTAAAAAGAAGAAAAAGAACTAACTACACATACAGACCTGGCTTTTGGAGCAAATGTTAATCATATTAGTCAAAACCGTGCATAATCTATAAATAGCTATGAGGCCTTAACTCCAAGAAGTTCACAAGAGCAGTGCAATGGAAAGGAACAAAGGAGGGATCGAAGAAGGAAGGGACCCAGACCAGAGCAAACTACAGTGCCTCTTTGCTCAGCCACAGTGACTGATAGTTCCAGCTGGGTTCCTCCTGAAGAAAATGAAAGGCTGAAGTCGGTGTTCATGACTTGCTTTGTAGAAGTGCATTTAAGTTCATCGTACAGAAAAATCTATGTTATGCTCACTCCGGTGAGTTTCTTTGTCCTCTTAATAAAGTCCAGAGTTAAAAATAAAAACAAAATTTTAAAGACTCTCTAGGTATTGTTAAAGATAGTGATTTATCTTGCAGTGACTTTATTTCCATGCAGAGTGAGCACATCCAAGAAAACAGGCCCCATGTCCGAACCCTAACTGAATGAGGGCAATATCTAACTGGGTGTGCTATTTTATTGGCTTCATTAGTGTTTTCCAAAAATGCCTACAACAGCATAATGCCTTATAAAGCTTACTTCATGCCTGAAGTTGATGCTATGCTTAAATGGAAGTCATGCGGGAAATGATGAGAGCAAAGGGAGCATGAATGATATTAAGAGATACTAAATAGTTGATTTTTAAAATTTAACCTAGAACTCATCCACCTAGGTATGGGCTTGCATTTTGGAAGAGAAGGAAGACAATAAAGGAAATAGACATGTTACATATAACTTCTATCTTTTGTTTATTTCTCTGGTTAATTTTACTCCACATGCTGAAGTTAAACCTGCATTTTCAGTTATGTAAAGATCAAACGAATGTAAATGATATAGAAGATTGGAATCTCAGCATTTTCCAATGTCCAGTTACCCAATCACAAGTTTTGCTCTGTCCAAAAACTCAAAAGATCAAAAAAATAATATAAAGCCCTGGGTGGTGTTGCTCAGTGGATTGAGAGTCAGACAGCGGAGCAAAGGGTCGCCTGTTCAATTCTCAGTCAAGGCACATGCCTGGGTTGCAGGCCGGGTCCCCAGTAAGGGGCACATGAGTGGCAACCACACATTGATGTTTCTCTCCCTCTCTTTCTCCCTCCCTTCCCCTCTCTAAAAATAAATAAATAAAATATTTTAAAAATAATATAAGCTACCGTACACCTTTTTTTACATATGGCAATTGTAGATAATTCTGCAATTACCACAAATTCTATTGTGTTGTTCATGTCTATTAAAAATATTTACTCTGTATGGAAAAATAAACTGAAGTATGTTTATTTTCACTTAGAAAAATAATTTGTGTATAAACTGTATGATGTCATGGTAATCATCGATATACATTAGATACTTGATATCAGAGCAGCACCTTCAAAATGGAGACTGCATGAGCGACAGTCTTTCTTGACTTGCTCTGGACACGAGCAGCACCAGCTTTTCCTTGGTTCTGAAGGCCAAGGCTAAAATGTGATAGCCTCCACGAATATGCCAAGACAAGTTGCTGGCACACCATAGGCACTTAAATACCAGTAGGTGAATGAATGACTTCTAGCAAGAGACGTCAAAGACATAATTTTCCAGCAATGGGCTGCCCCACAGTTCTAGGCAGCCCTACACATTCTCCACCCTATTCGCTCAGTGGCAAAGGGGGGCTCCCCTGTCTTAAATAGCTAAAGAGCTTATGACAATCATGTATAATCCCTCTCTCTGGTTTGGAGTTTAAGTACCTTCTAATGCACATGAGAGTTAACTCCAAGACCATCTACAAATCCTTTGCTTATGGTGGGCTCTTCTTATATGACATACTTCCTGAAATGGAAAGACCAGTAGCTGGAGCGTGGCCATTCTTTTCCCCGCACATATGAAAAATTATTAGCATGCCAACAGACTTGATCTGGACTAGGTTGTTTAAGAGAATTGTAGTCAAGAGTAGCAAAGACTAAGATTTTCTATTTATAAAATGCACTCTTTATAGTCACCAGATCTATTTAAATACAAAAGAATAAACTTTTTAATTGTGTCTATGTCATGTGGAGGCTTATATTAGGTGATAAAAGTTCCAGAATATTACTGTATTTTAAAGCATCCAAAGTGATTACAGCTTAATTAAAATTCATATATTTATATGTAAATAAATACAACTTCTGGGAAAATTAAAAGCAAAGAAACAGAAAACATATTTGCTCAATTAGAAACCTTCTCATACCCTCGTTCCTCATTTGGCTCTTAGAGGGAATGCACTAGAACATTGGTTGACTCGAACCAAAAAAGAGGCAGGCAAGATGGAAGGGAAGAAAGAAAAAAGAAAAGAAAGAAGAACTCCTCACAGAGGGTGTATCATCTAGAATAATCTACAAAACAATAGCCACAGCGCCTGGCAAAATTACTGTTCATTATTTTTCATGTGTTCCTGGGTATTCTTGTCATTAAAGCCATTATTAGAATCCATTATAATATCTAGTTTTTTTTAAAAAATCACTAAATAATTATTACACAGTATTTCTTCTTAAAAGGAAGCCATTCAGAGTCACTTGGCCCTACTGAGTAAAGGGGCACGGCGGTTAGGAGGCAGGGACAAATGTGCCCGTGACTTGGGCACAAGTAGTTGTGGTCCTAAGTTAAACACCTCTAGCCAGCTTGGTGGCTTTTACCTTTATAAATGTATAAACTGCTTTTGTTTATAGTCATGTAACTTATTATTTGTCTCCACGATGGAGCTCTCGTTAAAGGGCACAAAATATACAGAACACTGATGTCGAGATTCCGTTGGAGTTCATCTTACGAAGTACGTCAAGATGACCCTAGTATTTCATGGTCAACTGTAAGGAGAACAAAATACATATTGACGTATTTCTCATTTGGGATCATCTGTAAGGAATAAAGAACTATACATGCTGGCGAGTATGACAAGTAAGAAAGCTCACAACCTGTTTTTTATCTCATCACATTGAAACACCATAAAAATTATAAAATTTAGCCATACAAAACATGGTCATTTGCGATCTTTTGGTGGTCAAATGATATTTACATATTTTTCTTAACAACTTAACTCTGAGGTAATTGAACAGGGTACACCAGTTGTTAAATGGGAAACAAAAATTATTTGTCTTGTCATTTGACTTTATTATACACTAGAGAATGTCAAATTGATTGTTAGTACCTAAAGAAGTCCTGATTATCATACATTTCAATGAAAAATGGCTAATATATAATACAGCTTGGGAAACATGTATCTGGTGTAATCAAACACATGCAAAGTGACTATTTGGAGGCTATTCAAGTTGCAAATGAAGGAAACACTCTAAAGAATTCTATCTTCAGATTCCTGCCCCATGACATGAATCTAGGAAATCTAGAAATCATACAATATCTGCATGGGCTAAGTATTTTATGTCTTACCTCAACCCATTCCCCAAAACATACTGGTATTTGAGGGCAGTGCTAAGCTCAAAGGCCATCTCAAGATCTTAGAAATATAGAGCATTGGAGCCACGGTTCATATTCTATACCCTCTAACTTTAATGTCTACTTTTTTCTATATGTAACATTCTATTTACCCCACCTTTATTAAATAAAAGGGTATTTTACCTACCATTTCAGTATCTATCAAGAGCCTATTTATTCAAACCCTTAATTCATAACTAAATATAATACCCTGACCCCAATGCATTTCTGATGACTTCGAGTTGCCTGAGTAACAAAGCCATGATATTGCTAATAAGTAGCTAACATAAAATAGAAAAGCAACCTGTTGGAAAAGGCTTCTCTTAAAAATACTCCTCTGTAAGTGAATAAACTCTCTTTAATTATTATTTCCAGGAATTAAGCATCCCCATGTTGCTTATATACAGCATGTTTATAAAATTTTCTCTATGATAGTATAAATGTCTCTTTCTTATTCCACCGAATGCTTCCATGAAGAAAGATAATTCACTTTATTAAAAAATGAATGGCCCTTTTCACCTTTGGCAAGAACACTTTTCAAAAAAGTCCTTGAGAAAGTTTTCAAGGAGTTTGATATCTGAGAGTTAAAAACAAAATCAGGCATTCTGAAACTGAATGTACGGAGTCCTCTCATTGTGTACAACCTCTGTCCCCTGGTCTAGCTGCAGTCTGAAATTAAGTCCTTTTTATCTATCAGAAATCTAGATAAACAACTGGATGTCTCACTTGAGAAAACAAAATCCATGAACTTAGAGAAAAAGAACTTGACCAATAAAATCAGTTGCTTCTTTTCACATAGTAGGGACTGAAGTCCAGAGAGGTTAAATAACTGACTTGAATGCAATCTCAGTGCTAGAGCTGGCACAAGGTTTCAAACCTGAGTCTCCTGAATCTCAAAACTGATTTTCTCCACCATGTATGTCCCTGGCAGAATAGTAGTGCAAGAGGTTTAAGAGGGCAGGGTTTAATGGGGAGAGGATGCTAACTGCACCATTACCTCCTAAACCTCCCCTGATGGCATCTCTGCTACTTTTTATATACAGTCAAACTTGTATAAATCAAGGAAAAATTGCTCACATGAACTAGGCAGGCTGAGCAGGCCCCCAGAACTTGGGAAATACAAATAAAATGAGGTAAAGAAGAAGCTATTATCTCATCAGTCTATACGTGAATTTCATTTAGGGTCAGGAGGCCTGCCTTTATGTCGAAGGGCGTAGTCTAAACCTTAAGGACATGGCCTGAATGGGGCAACAACGTGTCCTGGAGTGGGCATGATGCTGGCATGCTATGGAAAGGGCAGGGTGAATTCTTCCCTTAACCTACAGTGACCTGTTCCAAGTGTTGTTGTCACATTTCCTAGGTTAGCATCACAGCCTTTCGGCATGTGGCTTCTGGCGTGATCCTATCTTCCATACCGAACCACCTGGCCCTCAGCTCCCATTGCTCAAACATGCCGAAGTGTTTGACATTACTCAAATACCTGGTGCCGTTTCACATCTCCTTGACTTTTTACAGGACACCATGCTGCTTCATCGCTTCTTTCACTAGCATTCCCTATTGTTCTCCAAATTCAGTTTAAATATAGGCTCCTCCACAGTATTTGATTATATCTGAAACTGGTTTGGATGCCCTTGCACTTGCCTAGCATTGTGTGCATGCCTCTACTATAGCAATGATAAAAACCTTATCATTGATTTGCATATTTATTACCTACCGTAAACCTCTGGAAGTTTGAGGTATTGTCTTACTCAACTTAGTATTTCTGGCATGCAGCACATACCTAGCCTATAGTTGGCACTCAATAAATAATGAGTATGTAAATGAATTAATGAAATTTCCAAGAAAGGAGGTATTTTATGAGTACCTACATTGGTTGTGACTTGGGGCCAAACACAAATTCTGTGGGATCATCCAAAGGTAATCACTCAGAACCAATTGTTAATCAGTGCTAAGGGATAACATATTTCATGGGAAGGGGCTCTTGTAGTTGATGAGTTCAAACAATGAGGATTTTATACTATATATTGAAGGATTTTTTTTAAACACAAGATATCGGCCAGGTGACAAATAAGGCCATCCAGTTTTCTTATGCAGTGTGTGCCCCTCACTCTTTTACTTATACTTTCGCTCACAGAACCTAAGTTCGACCCTCCTGCATCTTTACAAATCATTTCGACATGCAACTGATGCCCCAAGTGACCTCCGTTTCTATATTAGTTCACAAGATTCCCAACTGCCCGTTTTATAAATCTAAGAAAAAGTTAGCCAAATTAAGACATGAGGGATTATTTTATGATGAGTATTACATAAAATGAAAGCTTTCCTTTGAAATAGAGTAATTGTTATGAATGTCACAAATGCCTGGTTTTTCTAGTTGGATTCACATAAGCAGAAGCAAAAACAGGAAATTAATACTGAAGACTTGCAGGACAATAGAAAAGTGTTTAACAGGATCCCAAGTGGGGTAATTTGAGCTTTCCCATTATTATCTTCTATGTACCTACAAATCAGAACAGGAAAGGAATTCTTGAAAAAAATTAACTAAGATGAAATAAGATATTGCATTCATCACTGAAATTCAACTATAAAGAGGTTAAAGCTGCCCTGTAAACTCCAGATAAAAGGCTCATAACTCATTTCCACTGGAGGGTAATAAGACAAGCTGTTCTTTCCATGAGTGGATCTTGTGAGAAGAAAAACAAGTGTAGTCTTGTAAGAAGAAAACTGAAGGTGAGTAAAAAACATCATCCCGCCACCTCTGAAAGGCGAACTATGTAGTTCAAGTGGTATGACATCACTGTGTCCTTTGATCTTTTATAGTCAGAAAGGAGGAGCATTCCTTCTCAAACCTTTAATATGTAAATATATAAGCTTTCATAGTTTATAATTTCTTATTTAAAAATAAAAAATGTTTACTTTATTTTTATTCATTTGTGTGCTATATATATTATAGGTATTGCTTAATTCTTGTCTTTTCAATCAAGTTAATAATAGCTTACATGTGCTTTTTCCTCTGTGGCCTCGGAATGGTTGCAAATTCATTTTACATTCATGAGCCCGTCACACTATAAACAGAATAAGTGAGATTTTCCACTATAGGTTATTTAAAGCTTTTAGGTTCACTTAAAGCCTAAACCCAGAGAGAGGGAGACTGAACAAAACTCAATATGCTACTATAGCTCTCCTAAAGAACGTCCCAATCAGGACATGTAATGAAATATAAGGGCGAAAAAATAGCATACTTCATTTACCATATTGTGTTAGCTTTCTGAATATATCATTGCTCAGACATATCATAGCTTAGTTTACTTAAGCCAAATACAAATTAGCAACTCACATAAACCTTTTTAGACAAGAATAAATGTCACAGTGCTCCAGAGCATAGACCTATCATACTTTGATTTAGGAGTTTTTTCATGTTGGACCGAGTGTTTTCTAAACTCCTTTTATCTCTAAAAACATTTTGAAAAAAAAAGAAAGAAAATCTCAAAGAATAAACTAAATCGGGCATGTAAACAAGGGAGCAATAGAAGTGTAAATTGTACACCAGATTAAAGTGTTGGACAATTTTATCTTGGTATTTAAATATATCCAATATTTATGGTTCATACTAGAACTTCTAAAATTTCTGCCAGTGAGTAACTATGGCTTTAGTATTTTTCACTCATGCAACAAATGCTTCTTGAATGCACAGGAATTAAATTTTAAACCACATCCTAACTTAGCCTCATTTCCAGGCATTAATTAGTGCACAAGAGAAGATTTAAAAAGTTAACAATAACTATTAAATAGTGTAGCTCAAAATATAAGGGTCAGTAAAATATGGCCCAGAGGCTAGCCAACTATTTTCATAGATGTGGTTTATAAGAACACAGCCATACCCATTTGTTTAAGTGTTTTCTATGGATGCTTTTATGTTACAAGTGCAGAGGTGAGTACAATGGAAAGTCTACGTCCATCACACCCAAAATGCCTATTATTTAGTCCTTTACAGGAAAGTCTGCTGACCCCTGGTAAAAATAATTCCCGTTACAAGTTCAGACAAAATGAAAAGACAGTTCACAGAAGATGAACTTCTTCTTTACTAGGGAGATATCATTTTGAGGTGAGCCTTGATGAATGGGTGTGGATTTTGACCAACAGAGTCACTGATGCGAGGTAAATGCATGAAATACATTTGACATAGTTAGAAAACATCAAGTTGCTCACTTTGGTTAGAAGATGGGCTGCAGGGAGTAAATCCTAGCAAAAGTCATGTCTATCCATATCCGCTGATTCACACCAGTATGGCCATTCCAGTTGCTCAGTGGCCATGGCACCATTTTTGATAGGTTGTTCCCATTTCTTAATCATTACAAATATCATTGTTGGTCATATATATCAAAACCTGAGATGCAGCGAACAGAGTACTCAAAAATATATTATAGCCTAAAATAAATTTATAATAAAATGAAACATACGGCATTTATATCAGAAATCTAGAAAAAAAGAACATAAAAATAAACCTAAAGTACACTCACACACTGTGGGAAAGCAAATTGATAATTTATCAATCACAGGGGCGGAGCAGAAGAGTCTATAAAAATTTAAATGTCCTTTTGACTCAGCAATTCTGCTTCTCGGATTTGATCTCGTGGGCATGCTTCTACGCATGTGGCAGAGCACAGTGGCCAGTGTGTTACTACAGCATGCTTTTATCACGAAAGTCAGAAACCATTTTAGTGTTCACTGAATTTAATGCCTAATAGAACCTCATGATACTAATCTACTATAAAGTTGGGAAAAGAATTATGTAGAGCTACATGGTCTTACAAAAAAAGATACTTATAATTTCATTAAAGAAGTAAGTTATTGAACCCCTGGCTGGTGTAGCTCTGTGGATTGAGAGCTGGCCTGTGAACCAAAGAAGTAAGCTATTGAGCAGCATCTATAGTCTTACCATATTTTTTTAAATTGTATTTCTGTATATGTGCATAATTAAATGTGTATGTGTTCATGAGTGCATGTATGCACATGTGTGTGTATGAGAAAGGGAGGAATAAATATAATGAGAACGAGGTTTAGAAGGATATGCCATACTGTTAAGAGTGACTGACCACAAACAACCCAGAATGGACAAAGCAGTTTTCAGCCAAAAGAACAAAGCTGGAGACATTATAACGCTTGAATTTAAAATATATTACAAGGCTGTAATAATCCAAACAGTATGCTTCTGACATAAAAACAGACATACAGACCAATGGAACAGAATCAAGAGTCCAGAAATAAATCTACTAATTCATAGTGAATTTTTCAACAAAGTTGCCAAGAACACCTAATGGAAAAAGGACTGTCCTTTAAATAAACTGATGCTGGGAAAAGTGGATTTCCACATGCACAAGAATGAAATTGGACCCTTACCACACAACATATATTCAAATCTTCTCAAAGTGGATTAAAAACTTAATACCTGAAAATGGTAAAGCTACTAAGAGAAAATATAAAGATAGTTTCTTGACCTTGGTGTGAACAGTGATTTTTAGATATGATCCCAAAAGCACAGGTAACAGAAGAAAAATAAAGATATAGGATCACAACCCACTAAAAAAGCTTCAGCAAAGAAAAGAAATCAATGGAATAAGGAGACAACCTACCAAATGGAAGAAAATTTGCAAACAACATGTAAATAAGGGGTTAATATTCAAAATGTATAAGGAACTCAAACCACTCAATAGCAAGAAAACCTGATAGCAAGAAAACTATTCAGATCCATTGACTATTTTTAATAAGCTGATTTAAAAATAGTCAATGGATCTGAATAGACATTTCTAAAAAGAAGACATGTAAATGAGTAAACAATAGGTATATGGAATTAATTAATAATCATCAGATAAATGCCAATCAGTGAGATATCACCTTACATTTGATGATGGCTGTTATCAAAAAGAAAAGAGAAAAAAGTGTTGGCAAGTATGCTGAAAAAGGAACCCTTGTGAATTGTTGGTGGGAATGCAAATTGGTACAGCCACTATGGAAAATACTATGGAGATTCCTCAAAAAAAAACAAAAACAATAGAAGTACAATATGATTCAGCAATCCCATTTCTGGGACTGCATATAAAAAATAAATTCAGTATCTTGATGATACTTCCATGTCTACTGCAGCACTATTCAGAATAGCCAAGATATAGAAACAACCTTAAGTGTCCACAGACATATGAATAAAGACAATGTGAGATATATATATATACACACAAACAGTGAAAAATTATTCAGACTTTAAAAAGAAGGAAATCCTGTCCTTTGTAATGATATGGTGAACCTAGAGGACATTATGCTAAGTGAAAAAAGCCAGGCACAGAAAGACAAACACTGCATGAATTCACTTATATGTGGAATCCAAAAATGTTGAATCTGGAAGCAGAGAGTAGAATGGTGGTTTTAGGAGCTTGAGGGTAAAGGAAATAAGAAAATTGGTCAAAATCTATAAGTTTTAATTATGCAAGGTGAATAAGTTCTGTAGATCTCACGTAGAGCATTTTGACTGTAATAATATTTCATTGTATACTTGAAATATACTATGAGAATAGATCTTAAATGTTCTTACCAAACACACAAAAAATTATAACTATGTGAGGTGATGGATATGTTAAATTTCTTGTTTGTGATAATCATTTTACAATGTATGTGTATATCAAAGCATCATGTTGTACACTATAAATACTTTTGTCAATTATATCTCAATAATGCTTTAAAAAAGTGATGAAACTTTGGGTAGTGGAATTGGAATAAGGAGCATTTTGACACTTCATATATTTCTGTTTGTTTTTTTTCAACCAAAATATTGTCCTTTAGATAGAAAGATACATAGATAAAGCAATGAAGAAATCTCTAAATATTAACCTCTCCTACTTCCCTAAGTATAAGGCAATTAGATTAAAGTTGATGAATCTTTTAAGGTTATTGATAAATATCATCATATCCCTTTTGCTTTTCAATAGTGTCAATAGAATTTAATTTATATGTTTTATTTTTCAGGTTAAATTTCAAGTTAGATTTTAGCCAGGGCTATGATTAGACCAGAGATGGCCATGCTCCTAGGCCTAAAAGCTTCAGATTACAAACATTCAAGCTCCATATTTCTGACTGCAGGCATTTAGAACTTTTCCCAATCCCAGATTCCCCAAAGTCAAATCCAGAGAGAGGATCCAATGTTCCTTTGGCATATTTCTTACTGATCTCACGTGCAAGCTACTGGAATCATTTTACCACGCAGAAGCATATGACTTTTTGTGGCACTTTAGGAAAGAACAACTCTATGTAAGACAAAAATACAGTACAGGACATCACTCATGCTTGATACAAGAAGTTAGCTTTTAAAATAATTCCTCCAGTTCATATAACTCATTTGGAGATAAAACTTGAGACTTGAATTTAAAGTTGAGGCCCCTTGACAAGTCAGCTCCCCAGCAGGCTTTATGCACACAATGCCTGGTTCCCTCAATCCCTGGGCATCTAGTGGGGGTGCAGGAGTTGGGGGATGGGGCAGGGGAGGGTAACGGCATCTGTAACTAAACCCAAATCAGGAGCATGGTCTTCTGACTCTAAAGCAGCAACTTCGTCTTATAAACCTCAGCCTGTACAGCAGTAGTAGAAGTCATGGACTCTGGGGCTGTGTTAACTTGATAAATCTCCTGCCTTCTAGCTCTGTGATTGTGGAAAATCTATTTAAACACTCTGTACCTCAATCTCTTCCTTTGTAAAATGAGGATACTAGTAGGATAGTAAGCCCATGTCATATTTTTAAAACAGAACCTAAATATTCAATCCCATAAAATATGAGAAGGAATTATTGGGTGATTAATGAAATGACCAGAGTTAGCTAGCCAGCTGAGAGTTCCAAGGACTCTGAAGACAACTGTCAACTACACTAGATCCAAACGTGTGGGAAATAGCATCATGCAGCTTTACCATAGGTTACTATGAGGACCAAGTTAATTTATAAAATACCTAGATCGGGGCCTGGCATGAAGTAGGTGGCATATATAATGCTAGCTACTGTCACTATGATGGCTTCTATCACTGCCATGACCTCAACACAACCACCACCGCATCATCACCACATATACAACCAAAGGAAGAGAATCTACCCATGACCAGGCAGGAAACAGATGATAAAAAGTAAAAGCAAGGAGATTTTCACATATTTGTTCAAGGCTTATCCCTTTAGGTTATACTGATGACTCTCTACTCATCTTGGATTCTTTTTGCCAAGAGCTGTCAGCAAATAATTCCTGGGTGGGAAGAGAGCCAAGACTTGAAGCTGTCATTCAAGAGGAATCTCTATAAAAGATACTGGACTTCTAAACCTTCTGTCCATCTATGCACGTCACCTTCCTGGTGCCCACTGTCACACTGGAGGTGAAAGCTCTCTTTTCTGTGGTCATCATGCTGTTTCAACCAAGTTTTGCCACCTTTAAGCTGCAGAATGTTATTCCTATGAGGAAGTTTTAGGGGTCCTGAGAGGCAGAAGTCCTCCTTTGTGGCTGGCAACTCTGAGAGGTAGTGGTGCTTCACAGAACCCTTACTAATGCCATGACATTTAACGTGACAGTGTGCAAGGGAGTTCTGTCACCACAGACACCAGTGACCTGCATCTCAACCTTCCTTGTTCAAGACAGGAATCCCAGTCTGGCATTTAGAAAAGCTGGTCATATACATAGCTTTCATGCCCACGGACATGAAAATGAGTCTGGGAAAATGTAGCTATTGTGGAATTAAGTTCATTTCTCTACTGGAGACAGTAAGTTTCACAACCCAATAGCAGATAAAGGCAGGGCAACGAGGGTTTTTGCATGTCTCCCACCTCTTTCTTGCCGTGCACTAAACAAGACCAGATGTTTCAACAAAGAAATGAAACCAAAGTCACACTGCGTTTGATTTGTGGGACCACCCTTACTTGAAATGCCAGTTTATCATTCCAAAGTTTGAAAAATGACGTGCATAACAAGCAAGATAAGAAATGTGAACATTCCTTCAAAAAAGTAATTAATTATGTGATCCACAGATGATAAGAAAATGCCTTCCAGGTCGGCACTGAGAAATGCAGAAATGACTTGCTAAGGGGCTTGTGGAAGAGTGGGCCCTTCTCCTTCTCATGCCTCTGTCCTGAACCGATGGGGTAGATGAGAAAAACATTGTGGGGGTAGTGATGTTAAGGGGAAAAGCAGAACTGAACCCACAGGATCCAGGACAGGGGAGTGTGCAGATCAAAGGCAAGGAAGGGATCTTGGGATTATATAAAGTGTCTACGGTTTCCCGGGCAAAGCAGTTCGGCAAAAGGTCAATAAAGGGAGTCACAGCACATGCGCATTTAATTTATGGGAATTGAACTCTGTGTTCATAGATATACTGGCTGAGAGAAAATTAAAAGAGAGGGAAGAGAACGGAAAGGAGAGAGAGGGGTAGAGTGACAGAGATTAAGGAAGAGAAACAGACAGAGACTTGCAGATACACAGGGAAAGAGAAAAGACACATAGACATAAATGCAGAAAAGAGGCAGAAAGAAAACAGAAACAATCAAAACAAATTAGTGATTTAAAGTTGTGGTCACTTACTATGGCCACCACCATTCCACTAATGAATTTATAACAGAGGGTGAACTCTAGTCCTGAAATATTACTTTGCCTTCTCCTTGGTCATTCTTGATTCTCTTCTGTTTCTATGTAAGTGAACGTCTTGCCAAGTTGAGAGCAGTTCAAGTTTTAAAAATAGAGCATATAGTCCTCAAAAAACATGGCCTCTCAATGCAAGTTAATTACTTTATCTAATGCTCAGCCTAAGAAATAAAATGCTGGAGAAGCAATACCTGGTTGTTTTAGAGGGCAATTACCTGATAATTGTCTTATAATTTTGAGTATAACACTGAAGGTGCTATTCTGCACAGACTATGTGGTCCCAAAGCTTGGGGAATTGTTGGGTTCACCCAATTTAAACAGGGTTTTTACTTTCAGATCTTCTCAAAGCCGTTCATATACACCCAATGGGCAGTGGGTTCTCCAGGAAGTAGATGAACTATGCTGCCTTTCCCAAACCGACTTGTTTAGAGAGCCCTTTCTTTTAATGTGCTCCTCACAGCGCAAGTGTATTGGCAAGTATACTTTAGGAATTTCTGATCCAATTCAAGCCCTCTCATTTCCCTATTCTAACCTTCTGCTAGCCAAGTATATATGCCACAATCCAGAAAATCTTCCTAGATGTAAATTCCATTGTACTTTTCCCCATGCTTATTACTCTATAGTGGCTTCCAGGTGCCTACAACAGAAAATCTCAAACTTTCCCTCAATACCTCAATGAAATGGGTACCCTAAGAACATATGCCATATTTATTCTGTGGCTTCCTATATCTCCTGTAACAATACTGTCTTCCTTTGGGGGTTTATGCATCATAACAGGAGACACACATTTAGAATCTTAAGAATTTATTCCTCAATCAATCTGGCAGGAAGTGTCCACCACCTGCACCTCACCTGTCTTACCTGTAGCCTTCCTTTTTGAGGTCTGGCTAGGAAGCGTAAAGAAGTCTACAGACACTTATTAAATTCTTCCAAACCTAGACTGATCAGACATCTCAATTTCAATTAACAGAAGAGCCCCATTAGAGAACTGGAGAATGAGACAGTCCTGCCAGGGCTCTCCAGAGATAAAAAGAGACCCTACCAAATCCACTTCAAATCTGTTTGCACATAAAAGATAATGTTTGAGCTTTGCTTATTAGCTCTGTTTATCAACCACTACCATGCTCAGCAACACCATTAACCTACGGAATCAGGGATATGCATGGAAAAGAAATTCCTATGGCTTAGACCACAAAAAAGGCAGCACTCAGGAGTGATAACCCAGTGGCAATGTTGATATATAACGTCGGACATAGATTTGGACTCACTGGGAGTTGCACTGTGCAAACTAAAAGGTTTTATGTTTTGTTTTGCTTTGCCTTGCTTTTCTTCACCCTTGTCTAATAACAGAAAAGCTCAGTGGAGATAAAACACTTGTTAATCTGTGTAATAAAAATAGACTAACAAATGACCATCACAGCCATAAACATAAACAAATATGCCAACTGCTGCTCCCCGGAGTGCCACCTGCCAGTAAATTTTTATCACATCAGTTTACCCCAAAGGTTCATTTTGAATGATTTTCCCCTCCAGCTTTAGCCAAATAACAAGGAGGAAAGGAGAGGATGGAGGGGATAACTCTGCGACTTCCCTTTGTTTCATGTTCCTCAGGAAGAAAAAAAAACCTTCCCACAAATAAACAAATATAGCTTAGCATTGACATGCTCACACAAAAATAACGGTTTACAAGCCTCTCAGTCTGAATCATGGTTGTAGAATTTCACTAAAAATCAAGACTTTATTTTAAAAAACAGCTTAAAATCCTGGATTTGAAGTATTTCAGAATTGCAATGGAAAGGCCCCAATTCTACCGCATGTGTTTCCTGTGCATTTAGTAATAGTTTCCTCTATTTCAAATTCCTTAATTATTGGAACTATAAAGCATGAAGGTCTACTAGGAAGAAAATTTTGCCTGTGCCTCCCTAAATATGACCTCTCCCAGGCCCCCAGCTCTCTCTCAGAAGATGACCTACTTTATTGAGCTTAAAGTTTTCAGACATGATCTATTTCTACTTTGTCCCGACATAAAATTTATCTTTGTCCTCAGCCAACCCTTCTTTCCTCCCTTCTTGGAGAAAAAAAAAAGCGATTATGGCTTAAGTTTTCTAAGGCCGATGTTCCCATCTGTGCCCCTAATCTATCACTATCTGCTACTCTCACCCCCGGTGCAGGGTACATGTCGGATGGTATCCTGACCCCTCCCCTCGTATCTCAACCCTTCACTGCCACCTTGTCCTTCGACTAAGGCCACAAATATGCTCAAAATTCATAAACGATTTCCAATACATGAAATCACCAAATACCTCTCTTGTTATGATATTTCATAGTCTATTTGCTATCATAATACTCATTTCTGTTTCTTCTATTTCTCTAATTCCCGTTCCTTCTTTGACTGGCTCCTTAACACTCCATAGGACTGCATCCTGCGTTTTTTCTCTATTTCTACAATTTCCATTTTAATCTTATTTGTTCTAACAGCTATGCTGATTACTTCTAAATATCAGTAAAATGATGACAACTATAGCACCTACCTCGTAGGTTATTACGGCAATTTAATGAGTCAGTATAGTACAAACCTTCCCAAAGTGTTCGTTGTTGCTATTATTGTTATTCTTAATATGATTAAATCTGATTCTTTATTCCAGATCTTTATTATAATGCTCAGTATAAATTTCTACCATTTTCTAGGCTGACAAGACAACAAACACTTCCAAATTTGCATATACAAAACTTAACTCATTGTTTGTCCCCACCTCTAGTTCTTCCATCCTATACTTCATCTTATGGGTGACAATGTTCCATCTTTAGTGTCATTCTAGGATGAAGCATTTGACTCAGCTTTGAAACCTCTCTGTCCCTCACTGAGAGCCCAGCACCTACAAATGCTCCCTCTACAATTTGTCTTCACTTTCAAAGGGACTCTCCACAGCCAGAGTTCATGATCTCTTACCTGGGTTATTTCCGTAACTTCTCACCTTGCCTCTTGCTCCCAGGTTCTCTCTTTAGCATCCCCATCCTAATTAATACTAGCATAAGAGTTCAAAACTATTGTCTGATAATATCGTCCCACATTGAAAAAAAATTAGAGCTCATGATCTTAATGAAAAAGATACAGCATTCCTACCATGACATTCAATATTGTTCTGATTTCTAACCAAAATGTCTTTTCCAATTTTTCTCCCTGTTTTCAACCAATATGCTCTATACCTCTTAAGTGTAGACTTTCCAACTCCAGATTTTTGGCCAGACAATCCCTTCAGACACTGCTGCAAAATTCTACACAATCTTCAAGTCACATTTCAAACCACATATCCTCCACCAAGTTTTCACCAGCGATTCTAGACAGACATAATCACTCAACTCTGGCCCTGGCAGGTTTCTCTATCTGCTATAGGACTAAACATATCTTACATCACATACTAGGCATGTATGCTACTGTCTTATATCCCTTCTTAAATTATATACTGATTCTTATTTAGTAATTTATCCTCCTTATTCACTCAGTGTTGACTGAGTACTTTCTGCATCCTAGACACTATGATAGACTCTGAAAATGCAATATGGAAATAACTCTGTCTCCTCCAATAACCCAACCTAGCAGAGTGCCTCATACAAGGCAAGTGCTAAATAAATATTTGCAGAATAAAATTTTCCCTTAACTCACAGATGAAATAAAAGCACCATGAATTCAAACACTTTTCCAAATATCTATGACAAGCTAGAACTCGATGATGAGTTAAACTCAACCTTTATCAGTTTTAAATATTCATCTCAGTTGCCAGAACATACCATCCCGCAGCTATTTTAAAAAGGTTTATACTACTTTACAGGTTTACAAAAATGCTATTACACAAATTACTATATATAGGCTTATATTTTTTAAGCAGCAAAGGATCTGGCATATTTTCAGTAAATTTAACTCTAAGGCAAGAAGCAAATTGTAATTTTTTGATTCATAAAATTTACATATTTATTCACCTAATGATTTTTCATTTCCCAATATTTATTCGTTTAACATGCATTATATGTAATATTAAAATCTTATATGAATAAAAAAATTGTCCATCAACCAATAATTGACTTACACTCTTATTCTGCACCCCCTCAAATTATAGACAAGCAATTAATTTACAAGGGCTTTCCTTCCCTACACTGGCAGAATGAAACCACTTTGGGACCACGTCTGCCCCACAGAGGGCACGTTCCCCTTCTTTTCTCTTGAAGTCCCACCAGGAAGAGCAGCCACTGTCTACCTGGTTAGCACTGTACTTGGGCTTTCCCATCTACTCTGCTCAGGCTTCAACTTTGCATTGAACAATGAACATCCCAAGGAAACACAAGTGCACTGTGATGAGTCGCCTAAATCTTTCTGGGTGTCCCTGCCAGCTCCCAGCAAAATCCTGCCCTACAGAAAATCCCCTCTCCCAATATAGACACCACTTCTAGCCAGATAAGCACGGGAAGGGAGTAGGAGCCACATTATAAATAGAGAATCATATGCCTACTCACTGCAGCACCAACTATAAATGAATTCCTCAAAATAGGACTAACATACACACATAATTGCTTGTAAGCAATGCAAAACATTTGCGCAGCAGAGAGTTCAACCTTCTTCCAATCCTCCACTATGATTTCTTTAGATAAACCACAACGCATTGGTTAGCACTCTCATAGGTTATGGAATGGACACAGGTGGGAACATTTGGTAAGAGGAGTGGAGGAAAGACAGAGAAGAGAGGATGTTTTAAGGCTACCTGAGTTCGATGAATGAAGTGGAAATAGTGGCAGAAGTCGCAGCTATTTTATACAAGATTAGCAAATGCAGCAGAAAATACATTTTTTAGAATACTGTATTTCTTCTTAAATGTGTGTTTTTTCTTACATTAACAGAGTAAATTAAAATGTGGCTTTCTGTCTAGTAAAAAGACACAGCAACCTCACTATGCATTGTAGAAGCTACAAAATGAATAAAACTCAATGGGACAGTGGACATAATGAAAGAACAAGAGAAAAAGATTCATTTTTAATCTCTGAAGATAAAGTTACAGCAGGTAAGATATTAGCAGGACATGGGAGATGGAGATGGGACAGGAAGACCTAAGGAAGGTTCCAAAGAATACGTCATAAGCAAAGTCAAGGATATAGACCCTCAACTTGATCAACTGAAGGGGACCCTTTGGTAAGGAAGTCTACATTGTTTGGAAGTAACCACTGCTTCTTTCTTATGTAAACATGCACATCACACAGGTCCAGTTATGGCTGACATAGAGAATGAAGGAAGGGGAAAATTTAAGGTTCTACTGTATTTCTTCATAATACTAAAATAATTTTCATCTTCTTATTATTCAACATTTATTAAATACTCTGTATGTGTTAGGGTTTCATGGCTGCAAATAAGAGTAACTGACTCTTATTAACCAAAGCAAAAAAGTCTAACCAACGACAGCAAAGGTAAATCTGAAGAAGCAGGTGTTTGATGAGAATCAGATAAGCTGTGGGAATCTAAGTGGAGGGAGTTAGTAGATCGTATCTTTTCAATGCTAAAGTTAATATGAATAAATCCAGATATATCTTCTTAAGAAAGAACACTTGCTTTTCTTAGCTTGGGTTAAGAGTCTACCTTCTGTCCATGCTCTTTGTCCTTTGATAACAAGTTAAACTAAAACCATATCCAACCAAAGCTTAGTCTCCCAATAAGGAAACTGGATTGCATTTGTGAAAACAAGGAAGAATAAATGATGGACTAGTGAAATTAGATGTCCATACCATGCAAATTTTAAAATAGAAGTTTTGTAAAAGTCGAAGAGAAAAGAAAGAAAAGAAGTGTCAAATAACACATGGGCATGAAAGTGTGCCACATGCGTGTGTACCATTGCTTTTTCACGTGCTTTTAGAACAACTGAGGAATGCTCCCTTGTCCACTGAGGTTCATATCCATTCTCACTGCTCTGACTGCTGAGCCTTAGTGGGCTCCAAACTCTGGATCTATTCTACTACTATTTCAATAATGCCTTTGAGTGTTTTTAAAAGGAAGAACAAAATTTCCATAAACAATCTTCTGAAAAACTACCTTATTTGAAAAGAGATGTGGATAATCCACAGCAGCTCCCATCAATCCAATCCCGGTAGGATGGAAATTCAGAAACACCTTTACAGATAAAAATGAACATTCCATTTTGATTTTATGCCCAGTAAACTGGTGGTGTCTCCTAAAACACTAGGAGGATTACAAGGCTCTGGCAGGCATAGCTAGCCATTATTGATGCCTTCTTAGCTAGCAGAGCTGTGTGAATCTGGCCAATGTACCTGAGGTAAGTAGCTTCACTATTGTAATCAAAGACAAAGAAAGCATGATCTTGGATATACTCTGGAACAGAAATTAGGAAAATTTCCAGATACAAAAATAAACCTGAGGGGTAACTGGGTACTTAACAAATCTTTATTGAGCACCTACTATGTGCAAACCATTGTTTAGGCTCTTGGGTTACAGCAGCAAATGAGATAGACAAGATCTCTGTTCTTGTAGGGTTATATTTAATGGGGAAGGCATTTAATAAGCAAATAAGAAAATAAACAAGAAAAATATCCAGTAATAATAAGAGTTGCATGCATTACAGGATGTTAAAATGTGGTCAGCAATGGAGCTTGATTGGGGACTGCTTTTAAACTGGGCGGTCA
This sequence comes from Micronycteris hirsuta, assembly GCA_004026765.1. Lineage (NCBI taxonomy): Eukaryota > Metazoa > Chordata > Mammalia > Chiroptera > Phyllostomidae > Micronycteris > Micronycteris hirsuta. The sequence goes on along the minus strand of PVJI01000102.1, from coordinate 169,138 downwards.
GCAAAAGCATTTAAACTGGGATCTGAAAGACAAGAAGAAACTATTTATGCTAAGACTGAGCAGGGTCGGGAGGGGAATCGAGGCAAAGGAAACAGCTCTTGCCAAGGTCCTGACATGTCAGAACAACAAAAAGAAGCCCATTGTGGCTAGAATGTGAGAGGGTGAGGAAGAGCATGGTAGGAGATGAGGTCATAGAGTTGGGCAGGGGCCATATATGTGGTTGGTATTAAGGGCGGTTTCTAGAGGGCAGACTTAGATAATAGTTCAGGAAGCAGTCACTGTGGCTATACATTAATTTGGTGGCAAGGCCAAAAAGTCCAGTTGGTGAAAAGCTATATGTGGGTATTTGGGGAGTGGGGCAAGGTAGGGCTCAGGTCACTGGGTTGTAGCAATAGATTAGATTTCAGTTAGGAAGAAGAAGATGGATATGAGCATCAGCAAGATCCAGGGCCTCACCATAAAATAGCGTAGAGCACCAGGAGGGCAGTACATCAGATGGAGGAACTGACCAGATAGTGAGCAGGGGTTAAGAGAGAGGTATATTCTACAAAACTGAAGAGCAACATGGATATCTGGAGGTGGCCTTGTGGGCAGTGAAGGGCACCACCGGCACCTGTGATGATATTACTACATATCATAGTTGGGTGGGTGACTTATTTCTGGGACCTTCTAGGCAATAAGGGTCTAGCGGTAATCGCCTGTTTGCATGAGTGAAGATTGGGCCAGGTCTTTGTGTGCAGGATAGTGATCTCAGTGGACCCGACTGCACACAAGCTGGAGAAGGCAAGGTAGGGCCAAAAAGTAGGGAATCCAGATAAATCCATCTTTGCTTAGTCTTACCACTCATTCTAATATTCTTCTGTAGAATAACTACCAATACTGAGGCAGGTTCCAAGGACCATATATCAGGCAAGCTGCATGTATTATCCCTCATCCTGGCAGCCAACTCTTCTAGAGAAGAAAAAGTGAAACCCAAAATAATAGGAAATGATTAGAATCAAAATTTTATGATGACTTTTCCCCATTATAACATATAATACATAAAAACAAATAAATATTAAGAGTTCTTTATTTTTTAAAAATGTTTTTTCTATTTCCCTTTATAAATTAATGAGCATTTGAATGCATGTTTTCCAACGTATGGTCCTAGTACAATCAGTCCAAAATCCACTCAATCTTATTTGGTGCTCTGACACATATTTTCCCTCTACTATGTTGTTTAGAATATGTTCATGTCAACAGGATTTATTCTTTGAGGTTTTTATCAAGAAGTGTCACCCTGTGCTAAAAGGTTAAAAAGAGAAATTCGATGAAAGAGAAGTTCATTTTTAAAGTTAAGCAAAACAGACGAGTTTTATAATGCAGATATGGACTTCTTAAATTAAACCAAAGAAGGGGCCTAGGGGTTACGGTTTGATGGATTCTCACTCTGGCATTAGCATCTGAAGCCAGGGTCAAGCACCACACTTCAGAGGAAGCTATCACAAAGTCGAAACACCCCACCAGGCTGTGGAATATTTCTGAACAGTGAACTGAGCCTTTTGAGTCATGTCAATTGCCAGGTTCAAGAGATAGTCAGATTCCAATGGAAGGGTATGGTTCAACTTCACAGTGAAAGGTCTGGCCCCGATGATTTCAAAATTCCTTTCAGTTTTATAAAATTTTCTAGTTCTGTTTCCTGGTGAGTGAACAAGCGAACAGCAGGTACATTTCTCAGGAAAACAGATGAGTGCCCATTCAGGCATGGCTGTTGGCTGTCCTGGCATTCGGTGTTGTTTCCCTAACTCTGCAGAGTCATGAGCTGGACTGATTCAGCGCACACTGAGATGATCAGAATCCTGGAGACAGACTCAACCTAAGTCAATTCTCATGACAAGAATGTGTAAATAAGATGGCCAATTTATCAAAAGACAACAGATAGCCTTATGGTCAATTGTTCACATTTTGCAGAAATGAAAACATAGGAAGTTTGCTAATAAAATGCAATTAAAAAATAAAACAGGGTCATAGACAAACAAGAGGAATTATTACCCCCAGAGACATGATGAAACACCCTCATCACAGCAGTTACCTCTCTTCTATTGGCAAGAATGTTTGACTTTCATTCAGCATTCAAAGTTCCTTTCCCTTGAACCCACCTCTGATATACTCTTTCCTTAGATAGCTTGACAAATCACTGATTAAACTAGATATTCATATGTTTCTGGAAAATACTGTTTGCTGGCATGTACTGATAAAGTCAGTTAATTCTAAGTTTCAGAAAGCAAACTAATTTTTCTCTTTTGCCAAGATCCTGGGGACAACTCACTCTGCTCTCCTTGAAGTCTCTTTCCAACCATATCGTGAAAGTCTGAAGACACAGACGTCAAGAAGCATAAAGCCACAGAAACAATTTCAATTATTTAAATTACATCCAAATTAAAATCTGGATAAACAGCCAAATCGTACATGACAATACTCAGGAAGGGGCATCACCAATAACTTTCAAAGAGTCCTTGGTGATGCAGTTGGACGTGTCTTTGTTTATAGAGGCTCCATGAAAATGAAAACGGCATCCACGTAATGTTTCCTAGAACAGAGTTATTTATGGCCCAGTGTGCAGACAAGCAGCATCAGCATCACTTCAGAGAACATGAGAAATATGCCTCGGGCCCCACCCCAAACCCACTGAGTCAGAATCTCAAAAAACAAACAAGTATATCAATGTCTTAGCAAGTTCTCTATAGGATTCTTTACTGTGCTCAAGTTTGAAAAGCAGTGCCCTAAAATACAACTTGAGAAAAAAAACCCACATAAAATAATTGGTCAAACAAATAACACATAAAGAAAAAACAATCATCTAAACAAGCTCACCAACAAGAAACATATCCATTTCATTCTTTCTAAATAAAACTTCAAAACTCGTTCCACACAAAAGAACCACTGCAATACAAGATTCATTGCAATAAAATACGGAGGGAATAGCAGGGGACAACTGCACGTTAGGGTCCAATTTAAACCTGGCAAACGAAAGTTCAGACTTTAAGATGGGTTAAGTTTCTGCTAGCCAAGTGTTGAGTGAGGTGTATCACTCAAATACCCTTGCTAGTAACAAATTCTTTTCTTAACATTTAAAAGAGCCTCATCGTGTGAAGCACAGTCTCAAACTGTAAGTAAAGAAACACATGGCGCAGATAGGATGGGAGGAGAATAAAGCTGTCTTAACCATCCTCCCCTACAGCCATTCCTTTGTCCTAAATTTAGACAATCTCATTCACACTTAGCACTCAATTGTCACCTCGAGACCATATCTAAGTTCCTATTTCTGCCACTGGATGCAGAGCTTGTTTCAGCTCTTTCTTCCATTTTGCCTAAACTACATCCTCTGGTGTCCCATTGTCACCTCAAAGTTGTCATGTTTGAAAGTGAATCATCACCTTCATATTCAGACCCTTCTCAGGCTCTTTTCTCCAGTCTCGGTGTGCTACCCACACTGGCCTTTCTCTGGCCCTGCACGTTTCTTGTTTCCCTGCTGCTCACCCAGGGTTAGCTCAACTTCCATAATCTTACCTTTCTGCTCCATGTTATCTTGTAGAATACAAGTAGTCAATGCAAGGTGCTCCTTCCTTGTGTATATTCCTCTCTGTCATTTAAACAACCTAGAATGGGATTCTTCTACAAATTGCATCAAGACCCTTACGTGTTTGCTTGTTTCCTCTTAACCCATCATTATTATTTTGAGGAAAGAACTTCACTTCCACTGTTAATTATTTGCAATGATCATCAGTTCATACTCAAAAGCATCTAAAAATATCTATGACTCCAAAAGCCCAGACAAAAACTTTCCTATGTTTTTCGAGAAACAAACACGAACGTAAGCATAAACACACACATGCACAGATTTTTAAAGACGAATTAAGAAGCATATTATAGCACTGTTTTATAGCTTTTTTTAACCTTACAATATGTCAGTTTTCCTAGTCAATATATCCATATTCATTGATTTCATGGCTGCATAGTAGTTCTTTGTAAAGCTATGAAATCATTTATTTTATCTACTCCCTATTGATGGAACTTCAGAAGACTTACAATCTTCTCTATTAAAAGGCAGTGCTATAATAAGTGCCCTGGTGCATACATACTTTAACCCCTTAGCAGATATTTCTCACATTGGACATGATATATAAAAAGGCATAGCCATTTTTAAAGTTTTATAACCTTCTTTCAAACTGAATACAAACTCCACCTATTTGCTAGTATTCTGCACATGAAACCAAGTGGGAGGGGCTGTTTCCCTCTGCTTCAGTCTCATCTAGTTCTTAGCAAATGTCTGTTTACAAAACCAAGCAGATGAAAATAACATCTCACTCTTTCTTTGATTATTAGTGGTAGGCTTTCAAGTGCTTGTTAGCTGGTGCTACTTCTATATTTTAAATTTTTGTCCCTATTATTATTGGAGTGGCTTCCTTTTTTTCAATTCCTACATGTACTGGGAACATATTTTTATATCTAGAGTTTTAAACCTTTGTAATGTTATGCTGAAAATCCTTCTTTTAATAAGAATGTACTTGGTTTTTAGTTTACATTACGGTTGAGTTTTGCTAGACCAAGATTTATAAATAATCCTTTAGTCAAAATGTGGGAATTTCATAAGAACAATAAAACATTTTCAATCATTCTCCTCGTTTATGGTTTATGCCTTTGGAATGAAGCTTAGAAAACCACTCCCTGCACAAAGATTAAACAATTACTCACTTTTTTTCTTTCCTGACCTCTTAAGGCCTTTAAGTAGTTGCTGCACTCTGGCTCTCCAACCCGCTCCCTCTGGTTCGCTGGTTCAGCTAAGTCTGCCTTCTCACAGTCCTGCCTCCGCATAATTCCATCTTCAGGCCGGTGATATGTTTCTACTCTTATTCCAGCAGGAATATCCTCCCATTTTCTCCCAACTTAACCAATATGTCCAGTTCTTTTGTCTGCCTCAAAAATGACCAAAGGCTCTTTTCTTCTTGCCCAAACAGCCTCATCCCTTCTCCTCCCTTCAAGTCAATGTCACACAATGTAGCATTTAATTGGCCCGCTTTGTCCCGTGTGTCCTCTCTGCTTCCTCAAATAAATTACCAACTTCTGAAGACCAAGAATCAGTTGATAACCTCTTTCAGTCTTGTCCAAACCACTCAGTGCTGGCCTAAAGGAGACCCCCAAAACATGCATTGGTTGATACATTTTATTTCACATTCTGAAATTCCAAGTTCCAAATTCCTTAATTTATAACAAAATATGATATAAATGAGCACATACTGGCCTAAAAGATATTATAATTCAATAGTGCATAAACACGGAAAAACCTTACTTCTTATTTTACAAAATGTCTCCAGACAAACACATACAACTCTATGGGAAAAGGCAATGTTCTCCGACACTTGTTTTCTTGTTAAGTCAATGTTGGCTTCACAGTAAACATGCACATAAGCAAGAAGAAAGCAATTGCATTACAGGAAAAAAAATGCCAGACACCTTCAGTGAATGTTGCCTTTGTATTTTTCCTAGTTATTTGTATCTTTGAAATTGAAAGTGAAATGCTATTTTGAAATGAAAAGGGTATAAATAAAATGATAAAATAAACAAAGGGAAGTGTGAAATAGGTTTTATTAAATTTTTCTGAAATGTATAAAGTCAACTAAAGGATGTTTATAGAGAGCAGGCTACCGATCCTTCACTCAGTAGGTACTGACTAGCACTAACTACGTTCAAGTCATCGTTGTAAGGACTGAGAACCGTCCAAAGAAGGAGGTGAGGATTCTTTTCCTTGGAGCTAATGGCAGGTAACAAAGGGAAGAAATACTGGTTTATTGTCTAAAGGGTATTTATCAGAAAGTGTTATTAAAGCTGAGGATATAAAACAGCAGCTTCCATGTAACCGGTTGGCATTTATTAAGTGCCTACTCTATGCTGGGTAAATACTGAGGTTCACACAGCTCGAAGACCTTCGAGATGACCCTTGTGTTTTGAGGATGAAGAGTTTGGTGACGGTAGCTGCTGCAGTTGTACGAAGTTTAACTAAAGGGTAACATTAAAGTGTAACAATGCTACATGTGAGCAAGTTTGAAGGATATTTGAAAGCTCAATGTAAGCTGGAGAAAACAAAACAAAACTTAATTCCTTCATTCCCCCAATGAATAGTCTGGAAAATTATTTAGTTAAAATCCAACACCACACCCAGAGCCAGTGCTGGCCTCAAGCAAAACAGTTTTAACCATGAAAATTAGCTCTAGGAAAGCAAAAGCTGATACTCGATAAACTGGCCGCGAGGGTGACACTCCTTACCTCCTCTAATTCAGTTACTTTAGGGGGCAAAAGGTATCCTGGGAACTTCAATGAGGAAAGTGCAAGTACAGTGAAATGTAACCACGTAAACCGGACAATTTCCCAACAGATTCCTATTGGCCTGCAAGGTAGGAGTCCTATGGAATGCTGAGACAGATTTGCATTGCTTTCCAAAACCAAACGATAAAAAAATGCATGTAGGATTCTAAGAAATATTGAGAGCAAAGTGCTGTATGTGATTTCAGTCCAGCTGATTGCAGAGATGGATGCCAGAGAAACATAATGGAAGCTCAGAAAAATGTTTCAATGAATAGCATTGATTTACATTATCACAACGATTGGTGCTCTATCATATTCATGTATCAAGTCCATTGCAGGCCCTTCACTCACTGTCTCCTTACCATTATCACTAATAACAACCTCCTGGAGTCGATGGTTCTTATTTATATTTTATCATCACAATAGGTTACTATATTGGCATTCTTTGTAGAACATTAGTACTAGACTAATATTGATTGTCAAGATATTCTTATCAAATAACTAAACATTCTTGGGCTGGGAAGAAATGGCAGGAAACTGAAATATAAAAAGGTGAGGAAACCCTGGGGAGATGGTATCGAAGCAAGTGCTACAATAAAAAAAAGTCATGCCTCCGACCACCAGTCTTAGCACACCCAGAGTCCTTTTACCTAGCCAAAGTGCTGTTTCCACTTCTGATTATTAAATTCCTTTTCCTGACTGTGTTACAATGATTCCAGTTACCTTCTTTTAGTCAAAGAACACATATGCATGCCCCATGGACATGGACAACAGTATGGGGATTGCCTGTGGGGGATGCTGGGTAGAGGGGGGTGACAGGGGAAAAGTGGGACCACTGTGATAGCATAAACAGTAAAATATTTTAAAAAGTTAATTAATTAATCAATTAAGTGATTATACTTATACCACACTGTTGATGTTTAAGCATGGGGGGAAATGGTGAGTCGTGTAGTTGTGAAAAGAGAAAATGCTACGTTGACTCTGATGTGTGGAGCTAAGATCCCTATCCCGTTTCACACACATCAAAGTTAAAAAAAAAAAATATCCTCACAAGTTCATGCTTAGGAAAACTCCCTGAATTACCAAAGAAGGACATGGAACACAGCCATCAAACTTTGAAAAATATGAGTAAGTTCTACAAAATGCGAACATATAAAAGATAATTAAGTGTTGTTAGAATTACGTGTTCTTGGTCTAATTTTTCTTATAGAAAGAGCAAACTGTTGAGCCTTGATGATCTACTGTCTTCTAGACAGATCTTAGCAAGTAAATGTTTCTATATCTGCTCAACCTAACGCCTTCGGTAGGTAAACTCTTGTTTTATTCTTTTCATTTCCATCTTTTGACTTTAATTAAAACTGATATGGATAGTGAGAAACAGGATAAGCACGGAAGAAAAAAGAAATGCAATCAGATTTTACCTAGGTCCATTAGTATTTAGAGAGTCACTTTTTTCAGCCCAATTCATGTTTACCTCTATCCTAGGGTCAGGTCGTATCAAACAAGTTCAACAGATGAGAGTTTTCACAAAATACAAGTTTTCAGTATTCCCAAGATAATGATGGGAAAAGAAAAATTCTAATGCCCAAACCCTTGGAACAAAATATTTAATCCAGGAAAAAAATACCTCAGTGGGATTCCAATCAATTAGGAAGATTTGGGCATCTTGAAGCTGCCCTTGCCTGTCGTTGCTCTTTCAGCTTGGAATGTGAGGTGACAACAGAAATCCACCTGGAACATCAGTGCACCCCCATGAAATGGGTGAGAAGCAACGACATGGGAGCACCGCAGACCCCAAGCATCTATTGGGATCCCAAAGGAAGTGAGACTTTTCTGCTTCTGCCAAATGCGAGGGGCTCCCTTTCAGCTCAGGCCTCAAAAGTAGCAGACTATTGCCCTTGTAACCAAAACACAAAGGGGCAAGTGAATTCAGCCAGACACTGAACCTTCCACTTAGGAATCCAAGCAGAGATGTCAGCCCTGATGTAATAAGAAGTTCAGCAAGGCATTTTTTCCAGCATTTAACAAGAAGTAAACCTGCTTATAATATCATCGATTCAATTTTCAATATTGAAATGAGTACCATGTGCATATACTATATAGCGTTATTTATAATGGAAAAACAATGGCAAAAACAATCCATGCCCATCCATGGGCAATGCTTGCATAAAATATGGTGCAAACACACTAGAAACAATTACTCTGACAATAAAAATAAAAAATATATGTCTAAAGCCCTGGTGAGAATTCACAAAGTATCCTTTTCATTGAAAAAAGGAGTAAAGTAACTTATTTAGTATGATCTCATATGCCATAGAGCTGACTGTATGTTGCATAGAATTAAAAAATGCAACAGGACACACGTTTCTGTTATTAATATTTGTATTTATGAAATATCTCGACAGAATGATATGGTGTGCTCAAGAATATTATTAATAATTCCACATTCAATATATATCTTCAATATATTCAATATATATCTTGAATTGCTTTACTACATACAATAAGTATGGATTACTTTGCAATAGAAAAACTTACTAAATGTCGTGGAATTACATATACAAATTATATTTTCTACAAATGGTAATAAGAACTTTGATGCAAAAAAAGGAACGTGATAGAGAAAACAATGCAGATATAAGGGAACAAACATAAAAGAATCAGCACAACTTGGAAAAATCAAGGAGCACCCAAACCGAAAACACAGTTTGTTTCCTTAGCCACAACTGGGTTATTGTTTTCATATATTCCTTAGTGAGAAAGGTTTTGAAGTTAACATTAGAATCCCATCTTTTCGCATCTATAATTACCTTAGACATATCTTTATACCTGCTTAGTTAATTGTACAGGGAAACTGTATAGAATTATCTTTCTGAAACAGAAATTTTGCCATTCTCACCTGAACTCGAAGTTGCCTTTCAAGATTTTGAGTTAATAAAATCCATGTCAGTTTTGCCGTGTGCTTGGCACAGGGAGATTACATATTACTATGACACTCAAGATCTTAGATCTTGAATAAGCAAAATACACAAAAAGGTGGGTCTAACACTCAACCCATCTCCTAGCTCCTTAAACTAAATTCACTTCCTTATATGCCCAGCTTGCTGCCAACCCAAGAAAGGAAGCCACATATACAAGCTGATATTCTTGGCAATTGCTCAGGAATGGCCTCCAAACCACCACCACTGCCATTCAGCCCTGACCTACTTGCTTACTCTCATCCCCAAGTTCCAAATACTAGCTACTTAGACTGTCTTTGAAATCCACTTCTGTCCCTCCCTGAGCTGGCATGCTTTCCTGAGCTCTTGCCAGTATCTTGGAATGCAACACTGTGGCAGTTTTTCTTTTCTGTTCTTTCCTTTCCTCTCCTCATTCTATTGCAGTTTCTGATTTGGCTCACCTTCTGCTATCATAGTGTATCCCATTAGCTAGAGATGTAACCCAACTCCAGCCAACAGTCCGAAGGTACCTAGCCCAGTAGCCCACTTCTTTTGGGGGGGGTGGCATGGGGGAGGAAGGTGAGACAGAGAGATATAGCATCAGTTTGTACCTGTAAAGAAATGATACACCAAATGACTTTTGACATAAAGCATCACAGAGGTGAAGATGACCTTAAGGAACTCTAGTTTCAAAACTATTGACTTTACTGATTGTAGTAATGCATGAGGTACACAGAACAAAAGAGATTATGCATTCAGAAAACCTTTCACTGTGCCCTCAGTCTGCATCAGGCACTCTACTGGATCCTGCAGGGCATTAAAAATGAAGACCCTGTGGTACAGGCCTTCAGGGGATTTACAGAAGAACCCTGACACAAATCTGATCCTGATGAGTAAAGTATGCTCAAAGAGCCAAAAAAATAAACATGACAATGAAGAAAAAAAAAAGAAGAAAGTTGAAACCCAATCTCTCTCTACCTTGAAAAGAAATGAAAAAGTAAAAAGCAATAACCAAAACATTAAGAGGGGGCTGAAAGCTAAAAGAACAAAAAAAGAGGAAGCCGAGGTTTAGGAGCTAAAGGCGAGGCGAAAAAGAAGTTAAATCCATAGGAGAAAACGGGAGGACAGGAAAAAGGCGGATGGACGAAAAAGAAGAAGGGGAGGAGAAGCTGTGACACAGAAAGAGAAGAACTGGCTCCCCAGGAAGGACATTCTGGGAAAGGAGGGGAGACCAAGATGCGATGGAAAAGCAAGGTCACTTCAAACCGCCATTCTAAATGAAAGAAGGATGGAGTGTAACATGGACTTGGTAAAACGGATGGGTCATAAATAATAACATTAATAGCTCCCTTTCTTGGACCTCCGTTGACTTACACTTCTCAATAACCATGTTGAAATCTAGACTCTCTTTCACGATGTCCCACACTCCAATATATGCATGTGCCAAGAGTCCAGAGCATTAACCACGACTGCACACATATTCGCAATTCCGTGGCTCCAAGGGTCCCTGGGCACATTAGTGGCCCTCAGGCATCACTGCTCTAGGTAGTACTTTGCACCATGTGCTTCTCCTGCCAAAACAGCTCTGCTGGTTTTATAACTTAGGCCATTGGCTTCCCTTTTCAAAGCTAGATCCCGTCTACACAGAACAATGTAGCTTCACTTAGGATTATATGTTTGAGCATACATGAATTTTATGTGAACCTTTCATATACAGAAATTCCAAAATACATATCAAAATGTGATGCCAAAGACATTCTGAAAAACACTGCTGTTTCCAGTGAAAAGCATCCTGATGCCCCTGTCCAGGTGTTCCCTAAGAAGTAGTGACAGGTAAGCCAGAACGACGGAAGCAAGTGCTGGAGTTACTAAGTGCTCTGGCATGTGACTGAACAAACCAAAGCACTACCCTGTCCTCATAAGCATTGGTTTCTTTTTACAAGACACCAAAAGCTTCAACTATATGATGCCTCCATCCACATCGAGTTTTATATTCACGTTATACTTTTTCCCAATGACAGGTCTTCAATTCGTAAACTTACTCCTCCTTGCCAAACAGTTCTTAACCTTTGCATTGGAAAGAAAAACAAAAAGTCAAATTCCAGAAATTTTCAAAAGTAGATTAAGACCTGATACCCTTAGCATCCTTCAAAAGTAGATCAAGACTTGATAACCTCTTGATTTTTTCTCTTTGCTTTATCTTTTGGGGTGCTTCTCACAAATCACTTGCTAATTAAAATTGTAAAACTGTACTATTTTACCCACCAGGCTATTGACAGGCTCATCACTAAAAGTTTGAGGATCATTAGAATCTCAACAGTATAAACAATTATTGTGAAATGATAAGGGGGTAAATTAGAATCAATCTATCCATATTTCTGAAGGATGTTATGAAGAATAGCAGGAAAAAGACTAGATATCTAACTTGCATAATATACTATCAATATATTTTCAATCATGGAAAGCTGCTACACTTTTGAAAATAAGTAAGAATTATTAGTCACCCTTATTTTGGTGAGACCCTTCTCTTTTGATACCAATTACCAGGAAAAATAATTGTATGAAGACTGAAGAGAACTGGTATAGGTCTCCTTAAGGCCACTTTTCCCCTCCATATATCTCTGTGGTCTTTGAGCCTTTGAGGAAGTCAGAACCACTGAAATTTCCAGAAGTATGTATGTGTGTGAGTGTGTGTAAACTTTTCATGTCTGAGAGAGAGAAGTCAAAGATGATGTGCTGACCTGCGGATGAAATTCAGTGAAATCTGGCTAGGGGCCTGGGAGGGAAAAGTGGGCAATTAGATGGAGAATCAAAATATGGGGTGATTATGAGAATTCTCCCTCCAAGATGAGGGGGTAGGAGTGAATTTTCAGATATGAGCCGGGCTTGGAGGAAGAAGTCAGAGAAAACTCCTTGGTTAAGATCTGAGGAGATAACCATGCTTTGGGCCCAGAGTCCTGAATTTCTTGAATAACTGGGATAACAATGAAAATGAAGAAAGCCATCATGCTTGGCTTAAGGCTGGAGAGTAGTATGTTTCAGACACCCAAATACTCCGAGAGTAATGGTGAGTCTGGCTCGAGTGTACATACATATGGAGACATGTGCTTTTGAAGAGGCACGAAGATTCTGTAGGGCTGAGGACCACTGGATACCAAGATAAGTTATCCCTGGTGAACAACCACGGACCCTGAGGATCGGGTGGCGGTAGCAGTTTTAACACATGTAATAAACCCATGACCCAACTTAGGCCATAAAATAAATACTGTGCCACTGATTTGCCCGCTGCTTGTACCCCCAAGCTGGGAGCCCAGGGAAACACCTGTTACATTCAACTTCGTTTTCTTTCCAATTGGTAAACAATTCCAACAGTCGCACAATGAAAAAATTCTGTGAACCTGGCACTCGGATCGGGAACTCTCAGTTGCTTTCACTGCCAAAGGTCAATCCAATGTGTCTGCTTTCGACATAGTTTAGCCAAAGAATGTTAATGACATTTTCCGATACGCTCTGCTGTTCTACCACATGCTCCACCCCGGAAATGTGGGATTACTAAAATACAGAGATATGTCAAAGGCTACAAGGCCACAATAGGTAGAGAGATGGCCAGTTTTTCAGGCTCTCCGACTGCTTCAGGGTTTCACAGAAACACAGACGAGATGAGAAAAATACATGGCCTCCAAACTAAAATGAAAACTGAAACATAAATTAATAGGCATTTGTTTGCATACCTACAAAACATAATGCATTGTCAGCTTTATTCATTGTTATACTTAGTTCCCTGATAACCTTTCTTTGTACCTCAAGAGGACCCGTAGGTTTTATATTTTTTCACTTTGCAAGAACCTATATGCAAGACGATGGCCCCAAATTTACAGGGACACATAAATGAATTGCACTCAGAGAGTTTGGCAGCCAAATTATAAAAACCTTTTCAATATTTTAGTGGAAAAAAATCTAATTTGATATGTAAAATCTGAGTGTACTTTAACAGGCTGGTTGGAATGCAGGATGGGGGCTTCCAAGAGTATCCCCCAAATAGGGAGGCTTCAACAATGACCATTCCTTTCTCCCATTATTAAAGGGAGTTACTAAAATTGAGGGAAAATCCTTCCATGTTCATTGATCTACTCCTTCTGACTCCTTTCTTATCATATTTTAGCTTATCAACAGAGTTAGATACCAGAACAAGCCGGAAAGGGAAAACTTCCCATTGCTAACATGAACTCAAGTTGTCTTAACAGCTAAATAATAAAGTTGAAAGGCATTGGTTAACTTTTTGGAATAAACTGAGAAACACGATAAAAATTTTATTGTTTTCAAAATTCCCTGCCTACCTTAGATTCGAACACAACATCCTTACGTCTGAAAGTACAGTATGATTTGGCGTGCCCCACAAAGGATGAGAGGCGTATGGGATGAAAGCCAAGAGCAAGGTTTAATCTGGGAGCTGCCACAACCCTCCAGGGGATTCGTACCAAGGCAAAAACTGTGTTTTTCTCATCTTTTGTGAGAAAAATTAAATATACCATTATATGGTTTGCGTGTGTGTGTGTGTGTGTGTGTGTGTGTGTGTGTGTGGTATCCTGGAAAACAATCTCTGAAATTTTATTCCAAGCATTGTACACACTTCTTCAAATAGTTCGTTAACTCAAAAGTACTGGGGAGTTCAAAAGTATATTTGCTTGAATTTTAGGCTACCTTAGCATTATCCTCAGGGTGCTACCATTCAATTTGAGTGAATGATACGTTTTAAAAGGGGCAATACGAAAGTTAACAGGCATCGGTAAAAGCATCAAATATAACGTGCATACATAAGAAAAGCTTTTAAGCTATCTTAACCAGTTCCAGAAAATCAGATAGTTAGCATCCTGTTTTCCATTTTCCTTTTCATTAAATTGTCATCAATCAGTAAATTAACTAAAATTAATAGACAGCAGTACACTAGATAAAAATAGGAGGACTACTCAAAAATCATCATTAAGTCCTACGCATGGTCCACATTCATCTTGAAAACTATCCTAAGAAGGAGATAGCCAAAGGATCATTGGCTTCTACCATATTGGGTGCCATATCTACCAATTTCTTAACCCTACAAAATAATGATACAAAAGTTAATTCTAAAACAAATTAAAAATCAGTTACTAAAATGATTACTACTACTAATTAGAATATCCTAAGATTTATTTTTCTTCTATAATACTTTATTTTCACACAACTGGAAAGGGCATTATCATAGTTGCTTTGACTGTGTACATAGCCTATCTTTTCTATTTGCTTATGATTCACAACAGCCCAATTCAAGATTCTGTTTACTTTCATTAATTCAGCTAACAGGGGTATTGGGGAGAACCAGAACGGTACCTAGCAAGAAAAAGAAGAATCTTGTGTGTATGCCCTTAGAAGTTAGTATTTTTCTTTCTACAATACCATACACAATGATTACTATAGCATTTCTTTCCCATACTTTAAAGCTACTATAAACAACTTCAGGAATTTGAAGGTTTTGCAATCTCCAGTTAAAACAGTATCTCATCGATCAATTGTATTTCTATATTTGCACAAGCCCTAGATTCATTCATAAAACTAGGGATGTCAGGATCTTAATGAGACAAACCTGTTTCCTTTGTTATCTCAACTGCCTTAGCCAAACATATGCATATTCAGCAATTATACCATCTGTACAGAGAAACTTAAATGAGGAAAAGTAAGCATCGCACTGCCATTATAAATTTTTTGGTAAGCCCTAACGTTATCTACTCAAAGAAAAAACTTACCACCACTACACAGTCGGCGATGATAATGATTAAATGACTCCTGTCTTTGTGTCCCGCCCCTGGGAACCGTTCTGCACCCACTCTCAGGTGATGGATAGATTTCTCTGGGTGCACCCGATTTAGATGGGGGAAGGATACAGACTGTAAAACTTGTCAGATCACCAGAGTCGACAAAGCAGTATTTGATCGGCTCTGTAAAAAGCATTGGGGACCCGAACAAAAACTCATCAGTGGCACAAAACGAAGGTCATCTCCCCACACCACTAATATATCAAAGCAGGCTCCTCTGTCTCCAAGTGGGCGTCACAAAAATGAAGCCTGGAAGAGAGCTTTGAGAACCTGACTAGAAACCACTTCATTGCCACACAAATCAGAGAATTTCCCCAAAGGAAAACAGAGTCCACGTCTTGTCATTTATTATCCATACTCTTGAAATTTGATGTCTACTGGAAATTGATGTTGTGAATTACAAAACTTTATCCAGATATTCCACATGGTATACATTTGCTGACTAATAAATCTGCATGGAAAAACAAACATTTTAAATATGAATGAATTTTTCTGTCAATATTAACTTGAAAAAGAAAAATTAAAAACACAAACAAATAAGCTCCAGCTTACTTCTGCCCAGCCCCTTTTTTTTTCAAAAAACTGCGTTTTAGTGCCTAAAATCTAAAAATCAATAGTCAATTCCATAGGCTTTTTCAAGACACTAAAAACAATGACTTATTGATAGAATTTTATTAGTATTTATCATTAGTATTTATTAGTCCTATAAATTTACAATCTCTAAAAAACTAAAGATTATAGATTTCATGAAAAAATATTATTTTAAGAAATTGTAGTTAAAACATCCCATAAGAAATAGAAACCTCTTTACTATGACATCCTTGCCAAATAAATAGAAGCAAAAGTTGTGTCTTCTTGTGTAACTATGTAACTACACTGGCCAAAAAACAAAAAAAAAAGAGCAATATTCCAAAAAATCTGATAATCATATTTCCAAATATCTTCAAAAAGAATCATACTGCTGCCTATTTTGCTCTAAGCTGCTGATTTTTATTATCTATCACTTTTTTCATTAGGGACGCATGGTCTGAATGTTTTCTTACAATAATTCCACAGAAAGTAACAAAAACCAGGGAAGAAAAACTTCTATAATTTCAAAAGAGAAATGAGAAATTTGCGTTTGCTCTTTGAATGTACACTCCATGGGAATAATTCTAATCTTTCTACTTGCATTGGTTTCAGACCCATTCAGTAACTCCGTGTTTTCTAATTAAATGGCACTTCAATCACCAAGGAGCACGTATAAAGGACACGCGACAAAGGCAAAGGGAATAGGATCGAGGGTGGGAGGCAGGGATGGGGGGGGGAATGGAGACAACTGTCCTTGAACAACAATAAAATAAATAAATAAATAATTTCTAAGAAACAACAAAATGAAATAAAACTTGGTATTACACTTCTGTTTTCATTTTAAGAAAGTATATTTTTTAATCCTATCCAAAACAGTTCAGCATTTATCCAACTTTGAAAACAATAGTAAAATATATCCTCAGCCACACAGGAATATATTTTTGCTCTTGGTCTCCCTTCAGGTCCATCTGCAGTCTTGCTGTGCAACAGCTATAGCATAAAAATGTCTATTCTCACATGCTTTTGATATTACACTATTTAATCACATACAGCTGTGGCTTATGAGACTGTTACAAAACACAATTTTAATGTAGTACTCGAGGCCAATTTTGGATAAACATCAACCATTTACTCTGAATAAGAAGTCCAACACTCAAAAGATTTTTTTTTAAAGGGAAAGAGTGGTTTTCTTAGAATTTGGCGTAAGCATAATGGTGACGGAGCCCTCTCTCTGCCAAAAAGACTGATAATGTCAGAAAGAATTGTGTAAAATCATATTAGTGCAAAAATGAAGCATTCCAGAATTCTTGGAGCCAGAAAGACCTGGAATGAACCTAACATCCTCCCTGCTCTTCTTTTGCCTCCTTCCCTGCAAATTGCCCCAAACTCCAGAGCTCAAATAGATTTTATGACGGCATGAAAATAATCTCAAGGTATCATTCTGTTACTCTTTTTCCAAATTGGGAGAGAGAAAGAAAAATGTGTTAGAAAGATACTGTTAAAAGAAATATACATGGTGTTTTGCTGAAGTGTGGAATTATCCTGGAGAAAAAATCTGAACCTTTCACATTTCTACTCTTTCTCGGTAGGCACTAAATTCAGTGCTGTGAAAACAATGAGTATGTTACAGAAATGATAAGGCAATCCCAATGATAATAAAGATTTGCGAGGGGTAGAAGAAGGAGGAAAAACAACTAGAAAGGAAGGGTGGCCCCTTGTTTCTGTTTTTCTCTAATCAAAAACGATTACAATTGTATACATTCTAAAATGAGAAAAACAAGAGTTATCATAGTTTCATGCTATCGTATTACACCCCGAAGCGAAAGAAATATTTGGAATTGCACCTAAAATTTCAATTGCTGAAAGATTTTCAGAAAACCAGTTTTGTATGTTTCAGCCTTTCAAAGGAAAACAGAACTTGGGAGTTTTCAAGGCTGTTCTAAAACTGGCAAGTTACCAACTCTGGCTATCAGTGCAAATCTGGGCAGGAAGTACTAAGGAAATTCTAAACTCATTCCCTCCCTCGGCAAGATTTTCTACATTTTCATGTGCAAGAAGTGTGTTAAGGGGTTGTTTTGTTTTTGAAGGATCTGTACATTCACATCTTTAAGAACAGCCTTTGCCCCCCAGGAGACTTTGTCTTCGTTTGCTTCTGCTCAGCCCTACCGTTCGTTCTCAAGTGTTTGCTCTTCCTATGGCACAACCCACTGGGCTCCAGCTAGACTTTTAGAGACAGGCCGCAGTCCAGGCTGCAGATGGTTGGAAATTCAGCCTGAAATCAGTGTGCTGTTGATGAAGCACTCCTTACACCTGACCCCAACTTCACACCAGGCTCTGCACACAATCTGAGTATTACCAGCCAGAGAAACTCTGTCAGGGTCTCAGAGTCCGAAGCCTTTGCTTCAAGGTCTTCCGGGGCAGCAGATAGGAAGGCAGTAGATTGGTGTGAGAGCAACGTGATTAGAAACCGTGTCCTGGATTGATAGAAACCCAGTGAACTGGTAAGGGTATGACAAAGGAAGAAGGACAAGTTTGCTGAGTGTGATTGGACAATTTTTAAAGTTTTTATGAAGATAACTAAAGTTTTCCAAATATCACATCCATAGGAGAGAAATATCATTTCTCATCTGCAAAATAACAATTCACCAAGCTGTGACCATGTTTTACTCTTTTTAGCTTTTCTAGTTTAACTAGTTTGCTTTTCCAAGAATGCACCCCCCTCCCAAAAAAAATACCTCAAAATCAAAATCAAACCAAAATTCATCCTGGATCTCAAAATGCTAAAGCAACAGGTCAGTTGCTTTGAATGGGCGGTGTCAAAATTCTTGAGAAATATTAGGTTACAATTCAATCAAACATCATTATGTAAATTAGCACTAAGCTAATGAACAATTTTTTTGATCCCCTTTCTCTAAAACCTGCTGATTATTCTGGGTGGATTCCCAACAGCAAATTTCTTTAAATGAAACACATGCTGTTTAATCCAGTTATGTCTCTTATTTAAATATTATGAAATGTCACCAAGATATCTTCATTACTTCTTAATCAAAAGCAATACTCGCTTTTTGAAATTGCTTCTCTTGGTAGGAAAAAAATTGATCAAAAGGAAAATTAACAAATGGCAACTTTTAATGTGAGGTCTGGCAAAGTAAGCATACTTGACAATGTTGTTTATAAGGTATAGCTACAAGTCAGCCACTGAGCTTCCATTTTCTAGAACTTACAAGTGAATTTTTCTAGTAAAACATTTTAAGTCTCTGGAAAATTATTCAAAGGGACAACAACATAAATATCTTATTTCTATTTAAAAATATGTTTAAGCAACAAAGTTAAGAGGTTACCATTAATGTAATGAAAATAAGAAGAGCAGGGAAGGCAGGGAAGTGTCCCAAGCTTTTTTAAAACTTTAATTACACTTGAAAAACATTTGCACTTATTTCAAAATCTCATTTTCACTTTGTTTTATCATAAGAAAATAGCAACTGTACCTGACACACATATTTAAGTAGAATGAGAATTCCAGTAATTTTGCATTTTATGAATGAATACAATAGACATTACAGTTCTTTAAAATCCCATGAAGATTTTCCACCCAAAACCAATGTCAACAAATAGCTTTTGTGGGTAAGTAAAAAAGAAATCACCTGAATTTAGAGGACAGTGATATTACCAGAGTGTAACTATCAACCATGGATTTCTAATTATATCAACCATAAGTATTCTTTACAGTCAGCATCATTTTAAATAGCTATGATTTTAAAATAAGATTGTAACTACAAGCTAAGTCTAGAACCCAGTGGATTTTATGAGCTCACCTCAACTTACAAATAAATATAAGCAGAATGTAAACAGTGTCTTTTTTTGAGATATAAATGTAAAAAAGCCAAAAAGTGATATTGAAATAACCCAGTGGTTTTCATGATATACTGGGGCACGACAGCACTTCTTAATACAGTATCCACACTGTCAGAAAGTCCCTGCCTTTTAAAACACAATTGCACATTGACCCTTCCTCCCATTTCTTGTGTGACCGAGTTTCAAAATAGGGCACATGTTCCCATCCTCAGCTTCCAGGAATGTTATTAATGTCTGTCATTGCAGAGCCGCTGTAACAATATTCGACAACTTCACAGCACTGTCGAAATTTTACAACATAATAATCAATAGGAATTACCATGATAGCCAAAGTAGCTGATCTTATATCCCCTACCACCCTGATCTGATTACCCCAATATCAGCTTAGGTCGCCTAATGGATCTAACTTCTTTAAAAATGTTCCAGAAGTTGATGGCTTTGACTAGCTTGAAAGTAACAAGATCCAGATGCCGCCTGTCTACACAACACTAAACTACATAGGACCCCAAAACAGCTTAAAAAAAAAAACTCCCTCTGTATTTTTCAGTCTCTCCTCTCTTCCCTCACCACCCCACTTTCCCTTTTATTACAACCTCTCTCTCTCTCTCCCCCTCTCCCCCCCTCCTCTCTCTCTCTCTGTCTCTCTCTCTCACACACACACACACACACACACCCTTTCCACCAGTGGGGCTCATCCAGGATCCTGTGTCTTTAATATAACGTGCATGCCATTATTTCCTGGTAGTAATAGGTTAAAAGAAATCTCAAGCAGAAAAGCAATTATTCCATTCATTTTGATCTAAAGTTTCTTTTCTAAACATACTGCCTAGTAGAAAACAAGGACCAAGGCGAGAGTGTGAATTTGGAAACATTTGGAAAAATTTAGCCAAATGAGTAAAAGGGATGGAATGTCCGATATTTTTCATGCAACCCTTGATTTTGTTGTTTTTGTTTCTTTTGGGGGATGAGAAATGACCGTAAATTTCCCCCTTTCAACTTGTCCTTGCTTTGCCATTTCCTCGAGGAAGGCAGGCAGGGTTCTCCTCCCAATCCCCAAAGAGTTAAAACTTAAGGCACTGGAGCAGAAGGGCTGGTCTATTTAAGCAGCAGCAGCACAAACTAAATGCTCACAAAGGCAAAAAGCACTGTGAGTCGACCTTGGAGGGGCAGGGCAAACCATACAGCGATGGAAAAAGAAAGAAAAAAAAAAGCAGCAATCTTTAATATAATATTGAAAGTCTGCAGCCTGGTCTGGTTCACAAATAGGCATTGTTTGATGAGACAGAATAAATGAGAGAGAACTACAGCGTGAATTACTAAAGCCTAATCACATCAGCCAGTCCTGGTGACAGCCCAGATCACTCAGGCACGCCTTGTGCACTCTCGGCATATTTATCTATTAAGAAGACCGTGGAGTCTGGCTAATGCAATACAAAATAATATGATCTGTAAAGAAATATAATCCACGCATTCAAGGTGGGAACTCTACAGACATTCCCCCCTCCCCAATCAAGTCCAATTTAATTGACAAATTGGAGCAGTGATATCACACCTGAGAGCCTTTCATGTGTGAACTGCAGGATAAAGTTCATAGCTGGCACTGACCACTGCTCAGTTCCATGGGCACGCCACTGGCCCCCTGACGATCACCTGAGCACACACTAAAGCCTGAAGTATTTAACCAATTCACGTCCAATTACCATCAGTTACATTTCATCCCGTTTCACGACCCAGGCCTTCTGATGGCAGCCAACACACAGAGAGCTCCTAAAAGTCAAGAGCATCTATTGCAAACCTCCACAGTTCAGTCTCTAGCATCCTGATCATCCACCATATGAAATGAAAAAACATAAGGCAAATTAAAAAAAAATACACCCAAACAAACTCCAAGAGACTTTACTTCACTGTCTTATACCTTCCACAGCCTTCTTTTATTCTATACTCAGCGATTAAAAGTTTGAGTTACCCCCACCCTGGCGTGTCCTATCCAGTGGGAAAAACCCTCTTAGAGTCACAAACAAAGAGCAGTTTGCTGGAAAAGCCCCGAAAATTGGACTCTTTGGCCTGATTATCACTGTTAGGATCTCCTTTCTAACAACCCTGCCCATCTGCAAAGGACTTTACAGATACCAGGAACATTTCTGCTGCCAAATAACAACAAAGGAACTCCAGTGAAACTGTTATCTCTCCTTAAAGAGAAAGCCACAATTCCTTTCTTCTTCTAGTCTCCGCTGCCTCATTACCTCCATTGGTATGTTACTAATTTCAAAGAAGCAGGAAGAAGTGACGGGGCGGGGGCTTAAATAATAATTCACATGCCTGTTTCCCATCCCAAGTGCAGGAGGATAGCACACTGCTGCCAGACTGTGGGTCGAGCCATACCTTGGTTTGGAGATAATGAGGATAGTAGTAAGTGTACTGGGGGTACATTTGTGGCTGATCCAGGCGTTTGCCCATGTAGCTGGAATCTTTATCTCCGAGGCAGGGAACTGGATGACAGGGTATAGTGCCCCAGGCCGAGCTTCCTCTTAAACCACTATTCCTGACAGTCCCGATGACTGATGAGGCTTCCGAGATTCCTGTCTTCCACCACTCGCTAGTTCCAACACAGCCAGAATATAAAAAAGAAACACACCAAAAAAAAAAAAAAAAGGAGACGGGGATCGGTAGGGGAAAAAAATCCACACAGCTTCCCCAGATCTTGTCTGCCTTCCCCCAGCTGCCAGGGTCCACTTGGGATGAGGCAGTTTGTTCCCTACTAGGCTGTCTGTAGTGATGTCAATTGCCAGCGTTTGTAAAAGGAAAAAAAAAAAATCAAAGTCCTTTCAGCATAACTCCGAATCCTTGCAGATCAGCTTCCTGTCTCCTGTTTGTCTCTTTCCTCACCTTAAAGAAAAAGCAAATAAAAGGAAAAAAAAGAAAGAGAGAAAGAGAAAGAAAGAAGAAAAAGAAAACAAGGGAAAAAAAAGAAAGAAAAAGAAAGGGGAAAAGAAAAAGGGGGAAAAAAACCTTGCACAGCTTAGTTGCTGCTGTCTCCCTCCCAGAGTGACATGGTGATCGGGGCTCGTCCTGTCCTTTCATTCACTTCCCCTCCTTCCAGCCGGTGGGTGGAACCGAGAGAGCCTCTCCAGGGAGCAGCGTACGCAGTCCAGAAGGCTGCAGTATTTCCTCCAAGAAGAAAAAAAAAAAAAAAAAAAAGGCTGCTTCAACCCCTGCTGCAAGCAAAGTTCCGATTCCCTCTGCTGGCTATCTCGAATAGCAAAGCGATTTTTGCAGGGAAGCTGCTGCCGCTGGAACTGAACCGGGAAACTCAGATGCGGGCGGTGGATTATTTCTTATCCTTCCCTCCATCTACTCCACAGAAGAGCTGCTTTCTTTCCTTTCGGTGCCAAGTTTCAAGGTAAGCCAAACTGCTAAACAAAACACTGAAGACTGTGGGAGGGAGGAGAGGACGAAGGGAGGAAGGAAGAGAAAGGGGGGAAAAAATCAAGGAAGAGGGAATAACCTTGCTGGTTAAAATGCAAAAAGTATGTCCCGATGCTTTCAAAACCTGTTAACACACTAAAGCCAGATGAATCCAAGACCTGGCTTAGAAACTAATGTTTTACTTCTTGGAGGACGTGGAGGATGCTAAGTATTGAGGAAATTCTGAGTCTACACCAGGACTACTGTTAACAAGCCATGCCTCACAGATCACAGGGACCAACTTATCAGAACAGAAATAGTCGTTCTTCAATAGTGACTCCATCCTATTTGTAAATATCAAAAGAGACGTTCCCTCAGGCTTGTGAACTTCTTTTAAAATAAAACCACTGGTTCTCTCATTGTCTATCTCTTTATGATTATTTTGATCATGGATGCTCTAATCACTTTACTGATATCACCCACACACATGCACACACACAGAACAAAAATCATAATTACTTGGCAAAGTTTCCCCCCACCAATAGTAAGTGATATTCTGACATGTCAATCAGCAGCTGCATTATAATATGAATTGTTTCCAAGAAAATATATTTCCTTAAAGGGTCTCTTTTTCAAGGCTGGCAAGGCTAAAATTAGCCTCGCCAGCTGTGTTTTGCTGTGAGTGCTCACGCATGCCCAAAGCGTGGGCAGGCCAATACTGAGCTGCTCTCTACTTTGTCAAGTCGGCTCTGTTCTCCCCAGCCCAGAGTCACCCCTTTAGAAAGTTCTTGGTACAAATCCAGTTTGCTAGTCAAGAACAGCATTCAGGCACAATGCACAATATGGTGTTCATCCACGTACAAGCCTTGAGGCCATCGGCGTCCGCTTGGGGGTCTGGTTTCTGGAAGCTGTGTGAGTGCATGCTTATCCCTTGGAGAAAGATGAGGGTGGTGAGTAAATAGTTTTATGTTTGACTGCTGACAAAAACAACAATCAGAAGGAAGGAAGGAGAGAGGATGGGAGGGTAGGAGTTAGGAGCCCTGAGAGCCCTGTAATTGAGGAAATGAAATCAACTCCTCTGATGTTTAAACGTGTTATTCTGGGCCTCGGTTGGCCCATCTGGAAAATGAAAATACTGCCAACTTACCTGAATGAAGGTGCTGTGCTAAATCAGATGCTAAATAAACATCCCATTGGTTTAAAAATCCTTCAGTGGCATCTCCTTGATCAGGCTATAGAGCCTGACTCCTGGAATAGTTTTTTCAAGAGACTTGAAAACCCCACTTCCTCCTTCTGACTCCTATGGTAAACTCTGCACCTTACCTTCTGCACCTGAGTCATGCTGAACTGCTTTTAGAACTGGAAAGTGCTCACTCAGGGCCTTCTGTCATTCTCTCGAATCAGTGTCTTCCCAAATCCACCTCCACGTCCCTTACCCTTCACCTCAGCCTTTAGGCCTCAGCATGGGTATCAGCTCCTTCCAGTAGCTATCCCTGAGCCCCTGCTACCCTGCTGCACCTTGTATTTGCCCTAATATTGTGCTTATCCTATGTAACTTCCTGTTACTTGCAAGTTGCTTCTGTGATACTTTAAAAGCATCAGTAGAAAGGGATACAGGAGTTCCCATTATGCTGGTTTGTCTTCCTATTTCCAAAACTGGTGCGGTGTCCAGCATAAATGGATGCTATGTAATATGTCTGGTGAATGAGTCATCTTAAACATGGTAATTCCGACACCATTCACAACCTTCTTTCAATCCATTGCAGTACATTTCTGGGTGCAGGAGATGTGGGGATATGTGGATCAGAGCAAGGCCCTTCCCTTGGAGACTGTATGTTCTAATCAGGGAGATACACAAAGGAATGAGCAAGGTATAAATGGGCAATATAAGATCATGTGACATTGGTGCTGATACAAAATAGAAAGTCGAATAAAGAAAGTCAGAATCGCAGGGATTCCACCTTCAATAGGATAATGGGAACTGCTCTCTGAGGAGGAGCTCTGGGGTTAAAGGAAGGGCATGACCCTGCCCTGGGTGTTGTATCCTGAGAGAATACAGATTGTGAAAGCCCTGGCTCCCACCCAAACTGCCTTGGTTCCAGTCCTGCCTCTGATGGGTCACTGTGCCCCCTTTTATTCCTACCCATCAAAGCTACAACCCACTTCATACAGTCACCGTGAGAAGTCACCTAATAAACATATAAAGTAGTTATAATACTATAGGACATATTGGGTATGCTCAGAAGATGTCAGCCTGCACTGGGGGGAAGAGTATCCCAGGCAGAGGGAACAGCAAGTACAGAGAGCCTGGCAACAAGAGTGTATCTCTGGAATGTGTGAGAAATGGTGCAGGGGCCGGAAGGCAGCAAGAGAGGAGTAAAGACTATAAAAATGATGCTAGAGGGGTACCGTGGAGCGAGACTGGGAAAGCCCGGGCGAACACTTGGTATGGAAAGTTTAAATTAGGGGCAGCTGACAGTCTACAGCCAGGACTGTATCCAACTATTCTGACTCTAGATGTCGACAGCTTCAGCTGTGGAATGCAGCCCTCCTGAGTGGCCTGTGTGGTTCCTCCAAATTCCGAGACCTGTACCATCAGGATCCTAGATCGCCTTTGCCAAGCTTGCCACCAGGGACAAAAGACATCAGGATTCTTTTATTAAAAACTGATCTAGATACTCCTTGAATGGAAAAGAATATTGTCTTATTTACAACTAAAAGGCAAAATGACTCCTCAACCCAAGCAATAGTCCACTTACTTGTAAAGTTACCAGCATCTGCTGATGCTCTCTGCAATGTCTACACAAATGGCCACTTTTCGAACGGCTATTTCTTCTATTTCATTAGATTACTGTTACGTTTTGTGCATCAATTGTCATCAGCTGAAAACCATTCATTGAACATTTAAAGCTCTTGTTAAATAATGCAAAGATGGTTTACCACTTGTAGGAATTGTAAAACCCATGTTTTATTTATATATATTTTTTTAAAAGTTTCCCCCCAGATACCAGCAGCCATGGTAATTTGGGAGGGAAGATACTCATGTTGGAAATAGTTTTTATATCATGTCTGCTCTGTTGAAGCAGCACTGCTTTCCATTTATATGATCAAGGTAAGGTAGGAGGTAACTGGTTTAAGGCACGTTCCAAATCAGAAGCCAACTGGGTCCCATTTGCCAACTACCCACCAAATTCTGTACAAATTCCAGAAGAGCAAACTGTAGCGAAGGGCACAGACTCTTGCAGACTCATGTGCCTCTCAGCGCCGACTGGAGAGGTCGTCACCTTGACCAGTTCTTGGCTGACAGGAACGAGGTGCTTGGAAAAGGGATGGGTCTGAAATGAGGCTCCACTGGGAGGGAATGGAGAATCTCTTTCTATTCTCATATGCCCTTGACCTATCCACTCAAAGAAAACCTGAGTCCTTCACGGGGCAGATTTATTTTTTAAATTATAAAAACTTATTAAAAGCAAAGGAAAAGTAGAGATACAAGAAAAAATAATGGTATTATCTTTGAATGCGTGTATACTATTTTATCTTTAAGAAGACATTCATGGCCTTCAATAATTTTTTTTTAATTTGGCATTTTCTTCCTTCTTTATTCAAATTTGTGAATTCCTTTTCAATACAGCAATTTCCAAAGAGGTATTAAACATAAAAGTCCATTTTTAAAAAGAAGACAAGATGGTAGGTTGCAAATTCCAACATTAATGGTATAACTTTTCTTTTCTCCTACTGAATATTTACTAATGGTTTAAGAAAATACCAGAGATAAATTAGGAAAAAGAGACTAGTGATTCAACATGTGTGGTCCAAATTTAACTTATAATTGAATGCAAAAAATACCACTGTAAATAAAAACAATAAAAATTGGCCTTGGAAAAAATATCAAGCTTCAGAATATAATTATATAGTTCAAGAGGATTAACCGAGTATAAAAGCAAAAAAAGTTTGAAGCAATGAACATTATGAACGTCAAAAAGTTTTATTGAGCATCTATTATATGCCTAAATAATTGAGAATACTAATATAAATATTCTCACCCTAGTCCTCAAGTAGACTTAGCAACTCAGTATCTATCAAACATCAACCATTTGAAATGACCTAATGTGTTTTCTCATATCTGAGTACCAATTTGTAGCAAGAGTTATTAAATAATTTTATTTAAGTTGACTCGGTTTTATTCTGAAGTGCATACTTTATTATAATTCTAAGCAATAATATACCTAAACACTCAGGTTTGTTTCTATTATCTTTGCAAAAGATGTCTATACCCTCTCACTTTCTATATACATTTTCTTTTCATAGTACTTAATACGAAGTAGGCACATCCGGTTCTCCTTTACCACCAGGATTACCAAGACACACTTCTCTACTTCATTGAAAGTAGCCATGACCACATGACTTACCATAGCCAATGAAATACGAAGTGGAAGTGACATGTTGTAAAAGCTTTAAACTGTTGTTATTTAATTCTCTAGCCCACTCCTCTCTGACAGAAGGATACAGAAGAAACATCTTGGAAGGCCGAGCACAACTGCCTCGAATAGTCACCTGGACCAACCCCTGATGTGTCACAAACAAGAAATAAAGCTTTATTGTATTATGCTATCGAGATTTGGTCACTTAGCTAGAGCACCACCTAGTCTACCCTGTCTAATAAGACAATACTTGTACTTTGAGTCTGTAATTGTTGGTTTCAATGTTTGAGTATCTCTCCCACTAATATCGAAGGTCCACAAGGGCAGGGAATTTATCTATCATGTCACTGTTGTACCCTCAGCACATAGAACAGTCCATGGGATGTGACACACAATTTTAAAATGTTTGTCAAGTAAATGAATAAAATGTTCACTTAAAGCCACAGAAGGCCTACTATGTACTATACACTCTACAAGAAGTTTATAAATGCTTCCTCAGTTAAAATTCACAAGTGCCTACAAAGTTGGTAGGATTCTTCAGACTTTACTGCTGATAAAATTGAGAGGGAGGGGCTTTACCTACCCTATCCAAGTTTACACCCACTTCTAACATGATAGAGGGCCATTTTTGGCTTATATCTGTACAAAACCCAGAGATTGTAAATTCTTATACCAAAATTGGATGAGGTAATCTTTGTATTTAAAACAGAAAACTTCCAGTCTACATAAAAGTCTTAAATAAGTCAGTGTGTCTTCACAGAAACAGATGGTGTTGAACAGACAGACAACTGGAAAGAAAGAGGATGGCCTTCCATCAACTGCACAGACTCTATTTATACAGCCAGCATGGCGGTGAGCTGAATGTGGGAGCTCGGATGGGCTGTGGTGCCCCGTTGTTGGGTCAAACACTAGTCCAGATGTTGGTATTTTTTTAGACATGATTACATTTAAATCAGTAGACTTTGAGTAAAGCAGATTAATCTCTGTAATGTGGGTGGGCCTCATTCAATCAATATTTAAGCACAAAGACTGAGATCCTTCAAGAAAGAAGTCTCCAGACTGCCTTTGGGCTCAAGACTCAGTATCAACTCCCCCCTGAGTCTCCAACCTGCCAACCGAACCTGCATTTTTTTAGGGGGGTGCGTGGCCCAGGGGGACTCACTAGTCCTGCAATTACATGAGCCAATTACTTAAAATAAATCTCTCTCTGTGTATGCATACACACACATCTTATCAGTTGTGTTTCTCTGGAGAACCCTAATAAAACAGAACAATAAAATAAAAGGAATATGGTAGCAATGGAGGTTGGTGAAATGGGCACTCTTACGCATTCCGAAAAAATATCTATAATGCTTTTTATTACAGCTTAACGAAATGTATAGCCTTAAAAACCATTCTTGTAATCCAGTAATTTTAATTCTAGGAATCTAAAACAGACCCTCATTAGAAGTTTAAGAATAAGAAATTGGAAGAACATGAATGTCCAACTCTAGTTCATTAAATAAACTCACTAGAGAATATGATTCAACCATTAAAATGATAGTTAGAAACATTTTAACAATTTGGGAAAGGCTTAAGTTGAGTAGGTAATGGAAAAACAAGAACAACATTATATACGCTTCCAATAATAAAATGTAAACACATAGACAAGGGAATATAAGAACTACATCAAAATAGCAACAGTAGAACTTTTTCTATGCAATGAAGTTACGGTGATTTTATTTCTCTTTTTGATCAATACTGACATTTTCCAGTTTGCCTTATAGTGAGCATATATTTTATTATTTAAAATAAACATAATTTTTAAATAAGTTTTTAAATAGGTATATTTCTAGGTATGGTGTCTTATTAGCTGACAGGAAATTCTGACACACCCAGAGGTGATGGTATCAAAATAAATTATGTATGTATTTTAAGTAGCCATTTCCTTCTTACCTGGATCATACATCAATTTAAGAAAAGTTTAAATCTTTCTTTAAAATCTAGGAGCGTTAATTCTACATCAAAATTGTCAAAACTCTCATTTAAGACAGAAAAACAAACATTCTCATTCAATGAAAGAATAACTACTTCTATGACATATCTTTGAAAGAATTAAAATAAACCTACATGCGTATTCATGACTTTCCTTTTTTAACATAAACTAATTCTGCCTTTGTATTTCTATGTCTCTCATAAATTTATCTGTAAAAAATATTGATGCCTCCCTGTCAACGTTTCTTATAGTATGCTGTAGTAATAGGGATTGTTTTTTATCTATGTCTCCCTGTATATTTCCATGCAAACAATTCCACTATTTGCAATCCATTGAGCCAATTCTGTCCCGATGCAGCTGGACAATTCCAATGGCCCTTCTCACACGCTCGCCTTCTGCCCTGCTTGTACCATCAGTGAGCCAGAGCTTTGGAAAAGCGAATGGAAGGTCCCCAAGCAGGAAAAGATGAATAGATGCTTTGTCACATGGAAAACACATTTTTCTATAAGGAATATTATCACTTCATATTGACTGTCCAGCTTCCAGCTGCCAATAGCTATACAAGTTGGGTTGATATGACCAGATTTGATTGGCTGAACTGATTTTTTTTTCCTACAAAAAGCCAGACTTGTACAAGTCCAAGCTGAAAGCTACTAATTAGAACTATCAGAGAAAATGCAAGACACCCAGTTTAGTTAAATGTAAAGTTCAGACAAATTTTAATGTAAGTATGTCCCAAATATTGCATATGACTCATGAAATATTGGGGCCATGCTTACACAAAGTATTTTTTGCTTGTGTGAGATTCGAATTTAGCTGGGTGTTCTGTGTTTTTATTTCCTAAGCCTGGCAAGCCTACTCCTCGTGGATGTACTGAAACAGTTGTAGGTCTTTCTGGGAACACAAGAATTGGGAGAATTCAAATTGAATGGCAACTAGCCATGCTTAATATTTTTAATCCTCTTTACAATCAAACCAAGAAGTCCCCAGATTAAGTCTTCCTTCAGAGGGTTCAACCACAGTCCTGGTTTCAATATGAATCCGTACAGTTTTCCAGGAGCTCTGTTTTTGTTGTAATTGTAAACTTGCTTTTGTATTTTTTTTTAGCATGAAGGAAAACTTAAACATTTTTCTAAAACTCTTATTCACCACAATGAAGTGCCTGTCAAGTAGGACAGATGCCCTGATCCACACCCTTCATATCACAAAGGTCCAAGTTAGAGAACTAGACAGTTATGCAAAAGACAGGAGGGAAAGGCGATCAAGGGCGTCTTCCCCAAAGTGTGGTCCGCAGACAAGGGCGGGCGGGCAGACTCTCACCTGGCCATGACCAGTACGTGCAGGGATCTACATTAAGTGTCTAGCCACTTTATCAGAACTTTTCAGAAGAATTTTATGTCTCTTGTCTTTAAACAATAAAAGTTTGGACTTCTATTTTGAAAGTCTGTGGGGGGTTTTTTGTTTGTTTTTTGTTTTTATGTGTTATTGCATTTTACTTTTCTAGGAATTTCTAGTATATTCTGCAAAAAAATGTAGGGTCAATTAGAAGAGAACAAAAACCAGTCTTTTGTGACAAGTAGTTTGAAAAGTCTTGATCCGGAAAACATACAAGTCTCATATCCTTTCATTTCCATTTGCACATTACTAGTGGTAAATACATTGCAATGATGTGTTTTCTGATTGCAATACAAAGAAAATGAAACCCACATGCACTACAAAGGAAAAACTTAATTCCCACAAATGTACCTTTCTTGTTTTCCTAACTCACCCTCTTTCTGCGTGTATTCCTTACCCTCTAATCTGTGCCACCCCCCTGACCCCAAGGAAGCTATTTAAGAGTACCGAACCCAAAGCCAGGAGTGCGCGGGGGCTTCTTGGCTGTGACTGACGGGCCCTGGCAAGATCCATTCCCCAGTGGGGGCTTCCATTGTCTCATGTGCAAAATGCAGGTTGCCATTAGGTCACTTAAGGTCCATTTCCAACTCCGATACTTTACAAGGCCAGGGTGCACTTGCTGAAGTAATCTGAGACTGCATCTTTCAAGCTACAGAGATACTGGGGTGGGCCCCCGCATGTATGGCAAGGTTCACTCCAGCCGCACAAGGCTGACATTCTTCAGCCGGTGTCTTCATGTGACTTCCAGCCATTCCCAGCGTACTGGGGGCCCCTACTCCAAAAACAGCCACACGAATTATAATTTGTCTTCCAGAGATGGCATCTCCATGAATGGCACTGAATGACAGCTATACAGGTAGCCTGACATGTCTGCTGGTGCCTCAAAAACCATTCAGCCCCGGCTGGGTAGCTCAGTTGGTTAGAGCATGGTCGCTACGCACCAAGGTTGTGGGTTTGATCTCCAAATGAATGCTGAAATAAGTGGAACAACAAATCTCTCTCTTTCTCTCTCTCTCTCTCTCCCTCTGTCTCTCAAAACAAAACATCCCTGGAAGTTTAGATGCACCATCCGTCCCACCCACAGGCTCCCAGTCTGCTGAATGTTTATGTTCATGATGCAGCCAGAAAATATAATTATTCCTTTTCCTTTAAGGAAGTTTATGGCCAAAGGTAATGGGGGAAACATAAATGCCCTGACTGTTTACTGAGACTCATAAATGCTAAGAACACAGACAAGTAATTGTCACTTGGAGATTTGTTCTTGCAGTGGAGAATCCTCGTTTTTAGCAATTTAACTACTAAAAGTTTACCCACCTTGAGGAGAATTATTTAGGAGGAAATAAACCTTAGTGCTTATTTCATTCCCTGCTCTGCCAATTTTCATCCTTTCGGAAAACTAGCTTTCACATAAATGGGCAGAAGGTAGCTTGTTATATAGGGCTAGTAAAAGTAAGAGGTAATTAGGACAAGCCAAACCTTTAAATAATAATGTCAAGTTTTTAACATTAGCAGAGCTTGAGATCAACAAAACTAATATGTTTTCTGGTTTCCTCTGTGAGAGAAACTTTGTTACTTATGGATGATCAAGAAAAGGGGGAAAAAAGAAGAAATCTGTACTGGCCACTTAGTAAAAAAAAAAAAATGGTAAAGCTCAGGCAGGTCAGAGTTCAGCAAACGCAACCAAATACACTTCTTGAGAGTTAAGAGCGGTGCCCATTTTTTGCTAGGATGGGCTGGCCATGGGTCAGGCTAAACTCATCTTAGGGGACTCCCTGGGATGGTTTGGCACTGCAAGGTGAAGAAACTAGTGGGACGCCCTTGGGACTTTGGGACTTTTGATCTATTATATTGCCACAGTGACAGGTAAATGGTGACATTATCTGTGTGGGGCAGGGAGGAGGACAGAGACGCTGTAATTCAGCATGTAGGTGGCCTGCCTGTGGCTTCTGTCCTCCCGCAGCAGGCAGCTACATTAAACGTGACCTTGTCTCGCCCCCTATAGCCAAGGCCTTTCTCTCAGGGTGCCCAGAATGCCGCCTTGGCAGGCAAAGAAATTTCAGATGAACCATCCAGCAAAGGAACATTTTTTTCAATGCTGCATAAGACTCCTAACCAAACTCATCTGTTTTCCTTTCTTTCCACATCCCCTGGGGAATGGGAAGTCAGTTTTCAGGACTGGCACTGTGACAGGAAACAGCCCCTTGCAGGGAGGGCACAGAGAAGACTCCCTGGTACCCTGCCTTGGGGAGTGGCACAAAGGCACCCAGGGACATCAGCAGTGGGAAAAGGAGACATCTGGCCTGGAGATGCCTCTCATTATTCCTCCCTCAGGCTGGAAATGCTGAGTCTTCAGTCCACAGAAGGGGGAAATTACTGAGCACAGCAGAGGGAAGTCAGTCTGTTAGTCGGTGTGATGAGATCCCGTCAAACCGTGATCGGGTACCTCACCCTCGTCCCTCTCTGACCAGGGCTGTTGAGAGCTTGTGCCAGTGTTTGGGGTCTCACTGGCCTGGCACCTTGGCTTGGGGACTGAGATTCTTCTATTCCCTTCGCGGAAAGAGGAGCACCTTACCAGTGACAGGGACCACAGGCAGGGGTCGCTGTGCCAAAAGGGACCTGTGGATCCCACGTGCAGTAACCCTTAAAGGCCGCTGCCCAGCCCCATCTTATTTATTTTTGGTGCAAACTCTAAAGATCAGTTTAGTTTCTTTGTAAAGAAACAATACTGTGTCAAGGCCCCTAGAAAACCCGCACAGCGTTGTTCCACAAGTTTGCAACAAAAAGGTCCATCTATTATAACCGAGGATAAATGTATCGGATTCAATGTGTTTGGTTTGGGAAATCTCTTTTTGCCAGTTCACAGATAACCAATTGTCCATTACACTATGTCCTTGTAAGAGAGACTGATGTCGAAATATTTAAGTTCCCATCCATAAACATTTCTATCCTCCAAGAACAGGAAAGGACTGAGCTTCTCAAGCCTTTAATGTTATTTACTTTCCACTGAAGGGATATGATTTTTATTCCAGGTACAATTTTCCTTTAGTATTTTTTTTAAGTGCCTGCCTTTGAAATGACTCCTAGAATGAAGATCCTGACCACTTGCCCTTGTTAAGTATCTGGTGAGCCTTTCCCCCAACAGATGGGAAGGGCCTCCCGATATGCCCCTGGCCTAATTTCAATTTGGGTAATTGCATTCTGTCGACTTGAAATTTCCCCACCAGTTTCATCTGCCCGGGATCTGATGCCTCATTCTCAGTCCTGAATGGCCTGGTGTGCCATTGGAGGCTGGGGAACAGCTGGTGCATTCCAGCCCAGAAGTGGATGCATTTCAGTGGCAGGTGCAAAGGTTTTCTTTGGCCGAATACAAATTCTAAGCTGGGAATAAGCTTCATGGAGGCTTTTTATTTTTTCAAAGAACATAAGTAACTACCAGGAAACCAAAAACATAAACATATCCGAAGCATAAATGTGAACTGGGAGGTAAATAAATACAGTCACTAAAACCTGTGTATTGTGTGACCATTTTGTACTCTGTGAATCTTACCAAGCTTCTAGAGTTGAATTCTGACAAAAAGGATAAATAATTCACATAAAGCAGACAACCATTCCCCTTCTGAAAGAAATAATTTTTTACACATACACACATGTGTGTGTGCATTGTGTGTGTGTGTGTGTGTGTGTGTGTGTGTGTGTGTGTGTTCCAGTTGTTACCTCCCTCTAGCGAGTCTTCCACAGTCTGGAATAAAAGCAGCCTTCCCCCTGAAACCATGGCAGGCATCTTACCAATACCTCATTGGAGCGAGTAACACTTTTCACTGTAATGGGCTTATTTCCTGTGCCAAACTGAAATTGTAAAAGGTATCCTATCCATTTCTGTTTCCTCAGCACACCTAGAACAGAATGGATTCTCAACAAATGAATTAAAATACACAGGACAAACCTAATTAGTTTTAAGCGCTGACTCCAAAAACGCAATTTCAGAGGGCTGCCATTAAAGATACATTTTTCTTGAATACATGCGACTTGGCCACCTCAACTTCAGGGAACAGTGTCAGGCAGCACCCATCCACCCGTCTTGCAAAGGGTGCCCCTCCTCAAGCAACAGCCCCAACACCATCTGCCAGAGGTGGCTTCAAGAGCTGCTGGCCCTCTGTGTAAGTGGGGCCTGGAGGTGCACAGTGATTGCACCAAAGCAGCACTAAACCAGTGGAGGACAGGAGCTGGTAGGTAAGCATCCCCATCCCCCAGAATCCCAGCAGACGACTCTGAAAGGCCTTTGGTACCTTCTCAGGATGTCTCCGTGCCACTGAACCCCACGGGCCAACTTCAGCTCTTTCATTTTCCTGCCAGCTCTTTAGCAGTGCCCTTGGTAACACGCCATTATGGGTAGCTTCCCAACTTCTACTCTCCCCACCCCCTCTTCCTTTGCTTCAGGGAATCACAGCACAATCACGCTCTCTGCAACCAAGGCTTTGCCTCAATCTGAATTTGGGGGAACCCCGAATCTGACAACTTGGGGAACCACCACACTGACAGCCACACCAGCAGCCTATTCACATATAAACATAGAGCAGTTCATCCACCATTCACTTCCTGCCCTATCATAGGACAGATAGGCAACACATCTGGTGTGTGTGTGTAGTCACACACATACACACACTGACCCAGGTCTGTCCACAAAGAATCCAGCCAGTACTGATATCATGAGGATGGTCTGTGAGACAGAGATGCAACCTGACAGCAGAGGAGAGTGGACTGGAACGTGCATGGGTGAACAACGATGACTGCACTGTGCTAGTCAGCGAGGGCAGCAGACCCCACTGTGTGAGCATGTGTGCTGTGTGGCTGACACATTCAAAATGACCGAGCAAATAGAGCAACGAATCTGCATCAAATTTTGCGTTAAGCTTGAACATTCCTCTGCAGAAACTATTCAGATGAGTCAGAAGGCCACAGATGTGGGCAACTGGTGATTGGCAGCTTCATCACTACAAATCTCCACACCCCACCCCACCTCCTGCATCAAATCTGATGCAGAGTTTTTTGTCATAATATCAAATTACCCAGGTGACTCAGCCCTCCTATAGCCCAGATTTGGTGCCCTGTGACTTCTGGATTTTCCCAAAACTAAAATCACCTTTGAAAGGGATGAGGTCTCAGACTATCAGTGAGACTCAGGAAAATATGCTGGGGCAGCTGACGGCAATTGGGAGAACTGTGTGAGGTCCCAAGGTGCCTGCCTACTTTGAAGGGGACTGAGGTGTCATTGTCCTATGTACAACATTTCTTGTATCTGGTATCTTCTTCAATAAAACGCCTCTATTTTTCAGATTGCATGGCTGGATACTTTCTGGACAGGCCTCCATGTAAGTG
This sequence comes from Micronycteris hirsuta, assembly GCA_004026765.1. Taxonomy (NCBI): domain Eukaryota; kingdom Metazoa; phylum Chordata; class Mammalia; order Chiroptera; family Phyllostomidae; genus Micronycteris; species Micronycteris hirsuta. The sequence continues at coordinate 133,014 of PVJI01000102.1, read as the reverse complement.
AGTGATCATATAGCGTGTCACCAAGTGGGGGCGGGCACAGGGAGGCTAAGGCTGTGCCTTGAGATGTATTCTGAATCATTATTTTAGCTCTATTCTGTCTCACCAGTGACTCGGGAGTCATTCCCAGAGTCTCATAACTAATGGAAAAGTCCAGATTCTGCCTTATTTTAGCCTCTGCAGGTCACCATAAATTAACTTAAAGTTCCCAAGCCTCTGTACGACTCCAGCTGACTGGAATCCTAATTTGCCCTGTGCGGCAGTCTTGGTGATGCCATCTGCATGCTGAAGTCTCAGTCTGCCATGGCCCTTCGAGTGTAAACAACCGTTTATGGAGTAGGGCCTGTCACTGCCTTCCTTGCTTTGTGTAGATCATCAATGGGCAGTGCCCTGCCTCAGAGGAGGGCTTGATGAATATCAGTTCATAAAATCAAGTTCATGAAATCGAGGGCAGGATGCCCCAGAAGGAGGTCAGGCCACCCTTGAGCTGACAGTCCCCTACTCACAGTGGGGCTCCCTGTTGGCCACAGGAGGTAGAGAAATGCCCTGAACAAGGGGATGGTGAGGGGATTCTCCCTGGTCCTTCAAGGCACTGGCGTTTGGACCTCTGACTCCCATGAGGCATTCAGACAGAGGCCTGAGCCTGACGCAGCAGCAGGACTGGGGCAAAGGCGGACTGAGGATGCCAGGTTTTCAGTTCATGGAAATGACACCAACACTTTAAAAGTTATATTCAAGAAGACCTATGAGGTATCGGAGTCATCCTTCTTTGGTATGGGTAAAATGAATCATTTTTATATAACTATCAAAAGCCCCATTTTTTCACTGTGAAATGTAGAAATGCAAAACTATATATCAACAAAAATTCATATGTCTGATTCCATCTGATCCTATCTCCCAGAGTTAATAGTTCTTAATATTTAGTGCATCTGATTAGTTTTTCCTGAGTATATGAATATTTTTCTGCCTCTGTCTCTCTGTCCACATATTTGAGATCTGAATAAAATTTTTACTTATATTTTTGTATATTTCTTCTGACAACATATTGTGATCATTTTCTTTGAAAATGCCATTGGATGAGAACATAATATATAATAATATTTTATGACTCTCTATTGATATGCTATATGTAGCTTGTTTCTTATGGTCACTATTACAAATGCAACTATAACCTACATACATATAATTTTTATGAGTCTTGGGATATCTCCCTTTTTGGTGTGGATTCTGAAACTCCTTTCTGGAGCAAGAGGCAAACACCCATCGGCAGGTGATGCCAATCACGTCATGGTGGCCGGCCACCCTCAGTGTGTCAATATCCACCCTCATGGTCACAAGGTGGCTGCAGCAGCGTTCGCCATGTTAGCTTCATCCACCAACATCTGGAAATAGATGCCTTTCCTGCTGTATCTTTGAAAAGTGTAAGAAACCCTTCCTGGAAGTTACTGCCCCTGTTAGTCTTCTCCTTGAGTTTTATTGGACAGAATTGGTGACATTAAATTTCCTAAGTCATTCACTCATGAAAGAAATGTAACTTTCATGACTGACTCAGACTCCTGAAGACATACCACCCTTCCGAGGCTGGGGAAAGATCATTTTCTCAGAACAAATGGAAGCACAGGCCAAAGAATGAAGCACATTTTACAGACCAAAACTGAAGCCTTCAGAAAAGCAAGGGGGTATTAAAGGGGAAATAATTGAGGTAGGCAAAACACAGCAACCTCTAATATCAAATACACTTGTTTTGTTACTCTCTCACCTACATTATCACATTCTTTTCCCTAATAAAAATATCCTTTCCTCCTTAATTCACCACCTAGACATTTTTTCACCATATTTTCACTGGTTATCCACGAATCTCTAAGAAGACAACTAAAACTTAATGTTACCATGATAATGAGTTTAAGGTCCTGTCTCTCCCTGGGGATATCTTTGTTCAATAATGGAGTTCTAGAAGATAAAATCATCTTTCAGATCTCCAGAAGCAAAGCAATAATAGATTCAAGGCTTAGCAGGGTTCTGCGATCTCCTGACCTCATGCCCTAGCATGCTGCCCTGTTCACTCTGCTCTGGCCGCACTGGCCTCCCTGTCCTGCCCCCAGCAGGCCAGCACACTTTCACCTCGGAGCCTTTGTACTTTGCTTCCCTCTGCCTAAGACAAGCTAACTTCAGCAACCGCTTGACTTAATTTCTCACTTTCTATAGGACTCTACTCATAAGCCATCTTATTAAAGAGTTTTCCCTGATAATTTTATAAAACAGAGCATCTTCATCTTATTCTTCATTCTATTACCTCACATTATGCATGTTTCCGGCACTTACAACCACCTGATGTGATACAAATGTGTTTATTGTTTTTCTCCTAAGCAGACAGTAAATTCTATGAAACTAGCATTTATGTTTTGTTCACCATTGGTTCCTCTGAGCCTAGAACAGGTTCCTAACACATCATAGGCAGCCCAGAAATGAGTTTGCAATGGATTGATGGTTGGATGGATATTTTGGCAATAGGAAACATGAATGGTCCTTTTCTTCTTGCTAAACCTGGATCACAGCCGAATTTAAGTGGGACCTAATCTTGTGCAAATATCCTTATGATACCAAGTGGTACCCATAGTGAGTCCAATTAAGTTAATATTTTCCTTCTCTCACCTACTTTCCTCTAAGCAAGCCCTGTCTAGGATGAATGAGTTGTATATGTTGAAGCCTAAACTGTATTTATCTAATACCAAATATAAGAAAAGTCCCAACTTAGAGTAGTGAGACATATCATATAACTTGTAATACTAATTAATAAAGTATGTTTCAAATTTGATTAAAATTTATTTTGCATGCCATAAATGGTCATAAAAATCTGTCTCAAAGGCTGGAGGAGATAAAGTAATATAATAATTCAACAGTAACTTATTGTATGACTTGGAGTTTCCATTGGATGCTGTAGTTGAAACACCCAGATACACACACACACACAAATTGTTTCAGAGACTCTCAGGCAAAATGGAGAAATGAACACTTGAACACAATCGCCAACATGAAACTATGAAAACGCCTACATTAGAGCTCAGAAGAAAAGGACCCTAGGAATGATACATGTATACCAGAAAACAGGAACAATTTCTATTAGCTGTGGTAGAAACATACCAGATGGAAAGGAAGGTGACCGGACCATAGTGACAGGCAGCAGGTAAGGGAAGAGACTATCTGAGATCAATATGAAAGAGATGCCACCAGAACCTAGTAATACCCACTATGTGGGGACTGCAGAGGTGGCTGAGTATCTGGGTCCCCCAGCGATCTCTGGGAAGACTGTTAAGATACTGGACACCATAATGAACAACTCGTCTAAGTGTATTTTAGATGAGCAGAGCCCAGTTGGTATGGGACAGGGATCAGAGTAACTTCTAGGTCAGAACAAGGGTACCTTTGCCTAGCAAAGAACACAGCTCTGACCAGCTAACTCTTGTCTTCCTCACCAAATTCAGTGCATAAACTCTTCAGCAAATCTTTCAAGCAAAGGAGCTCCAAAGTGGCAAGATGAAAGCACAGCAAACCCGAGCAGGTTCCTTCTTTTCTGAAGGCAGTCATGACCCCATCACGGATAGAAGCCATCTAAGTCTCTGTTCTGTGTATTGGGTAACACAGCTTATTTGCGAGATGCTATGTAACATTTGTTTTAAACAGCATATCCCACCTAATATTTAAGGATGTGGAATATCTTCATGTCATGCCATATGTATATTAAGTGCCGATGCACACATTAGTAGGTACTATAGGATCACAATCTCAAATTATTTCATGTACAAAACGCAACAGAACCAAACAACTGTGTTATTTTTATTCTTCTTTGTATTTTATATTTTATAGGAAAATAAACTTAATTGGCCCTTTATTCCAAATATATCGAGAATCTAAACATTACCCGCCACTGCTACCACCGTGGTCCAAACCCCAATCAGTTTTCGCCCAGCACACTCCATTAACCTCCCAACAGGTCTCCCGCCTTCCACCTTTGCCCATCCTGTGCCCCATAGTCTGTGTTCTACATAGCAGCTAGAGTAAACTTTTTAAAAATTGTAAGTCAGATTTCTCTGCTCAAAACTCTCCACTGGCTGCATGTCACACCTATTGCACAAGCCTCTCTATTACTTTTCAGACTTTATCTCCTGGTGTTGTCCTTGTACCATCTCTGGTCCAATCACACTGGCCTTCTTTTTAGCCCTCAAACTTAGCAAGTATTCTCTTTGCTTTGCACAGGCTGTTCCCGCTGCCTAGAATGCTCTTCCTTTAAATAGCATCACCCTCAAGTATTTAATGTCACCTTCTCGAGCAGCCCAACTATTACACCAAAACACACACTCCTTTCCTCCACTCTCCCCAAGATTTTCAAGCTTTCCTTCTGAGGGGCATGTGGCAATCTCAAATGATTGCAGGGAACGAGAGTCTTATAAAATAGAATGCAAATGAGACCCTCTGAAAGTGTGCTCAATGTGAAGACCTCACTTTTTTCCAGAGCTCTTAGCACCATATAACATGTCGCATTATTTACATTTTTATTGTCTGTCTCACCCATGAGACTGTCAACTCTTTGATTTTTTGACAGTAACTTAAGAAGTTACTGTATGACTTGGAGTTTCCTCTTGAGACACATACACACTCGAAATGTCTATTTCAGTCACTGCTCTAACTTCAGTTCCTAGAGCAATGCCTGGCACATAGTACATGCTAATGAATGAATGAATCATAGGGTGCTGGAAATAAAAGTGGTTTTTATTTGATTCTACAAATGATCTATTGTTTCCCTATTATTTATTAAAATCAGACACATTTATAAAAAGTGAAAATGCATAACATTGCCCACTCTATTGCTCTTATTCTTAGCCTGAAACAATACATTTCTGTTGACCTCAAGCTAAAGATCAAGAAGAATATCTGTTTAAATTCTGGTGGAATCAAACTTCCAACACAACATATCCAATCTCTTCTGTTATTTCCAGGGGTTTTCCCACTCTCACTGACTTTGGTGTAGTTACTGATCAATCCTGATGGTGGAAGATGACCCAATTTTACAACATCTGAAGCTATTCAATTTCTCTATGATACAATTCCATCATGGACCAAGGCAGGCAGTACAACAGAGAAATGCTTTCACATTCTCTTAAAAGGTTATCTGTTTGGCTTTATTTTGAGATATTGTTTCTTAGACAGTGGAAAAAATGAAGTTTATATCTAAGGACAAAACTATGTGATAAAAACTTTTTTTCTCTTACCAATCCTTCCTACCTTCACATGGTAGAGGAAACAATTCTGAAGATTTAGACTTTCAGTTCTAAAAATGTTAATGATTTCAAGTATTTGAACCTATCTTTAAATCTGCTTTTAAGTATTTTTTAAAAATCAGTTTAGGCATCGGCCAATGGGAAAATTTTGATAATTTCTAAAGTATTTCACAACTGAATCTCTAACAATAGTAGATAAATCCAAGCCAACACACAAAAACAATACATGAGAATTGTTTTCTTAGTCACTCTTAGCTTTATTTACCACTGCAGCAATATTCTCTGGAATAAACACCTAAAAGCTAAGCAAAAACATACGCACCATAGAAGAGAAAATGAATCTGGTCAATAGAGATTTGGGAACCTCCTTTAACCCTTTCATAATAGCCCAGAAAAAAATGATCACTTGCTTGTTATCTTGTATCTGGAAATTCAACCAGCCTCGGCAGGGACAGTAATTGTGATGCTAGCCTCGATGTATAGTTTAGTATAATTGATGTAGTTTTTAATTTTGGTAATGGCGAAAAGCTGGCTGAGGCAATAACCCCTTTGAACACAGGTTACTTAGAGAAATCTCTCACATTTCAATTAACTGGCTGAACCACATCGTAATGAGTCTGACTGTTGTATTTCATTTGCTGTTGTTCGAAGAATTCATTTTAAAAAGTTGTATTGTTAATATTTATAATGTTTACACTAATATTGGTGAATTAGAGAAACATCAATCTAGAATCAAATGGCTCATTACACCACCAAAAATCTTGTTTTTATCAAATTAATGGTGGTGTGTTTTTTTTTGTTTGTTTGGTTTTGTTTTTGTTTTTTTTTTTAACCTTTTAAAAGGTACCAGGGAAGCAAGGGGTGGAGGTTGAGGACAGTGTGAAACACAAAACCACACGTGACTGGCCCCACCTAAAAATCTTTTGAAATGGTCAATAGACTCACTGGTTTTATGTTTTATGCTGAAGACTTAAAAATATATGCACAAGAGAACACTATTTCCAATATTGTATAAATCATTAAAAAAATCACAGTAGTTTTGAGTAACTACTGATAAATGTAACTAACAATTCTCAGATACAATACATAGTGACCATGTATGAGATCATCATAGAGTTGTCGTTGACCAAATGTAAGTTTTAAAAGCATATGAAGATTCTGTGAAAAGTCCATCCTTGTGATTGACTAGCAGTGCCTGTAATTCTTATGTACCCTTGTATGTACTATATGAATTTTACAGTTAGTAATAATCATTTTAAATAACCCACTGTAGAACTAATATCAAAGAGATGAAGTTCATTAATAATCTAATATCATAAAATTCCAAACATAAGCTTCTTCCTACTTGTCATTTGGCCATCAATATGGATAAATGTCCAAATTTCACACACCCTTTCAAAATACACATTTCAGCATCTCTGAGAGTAAGGCAAGGGTAAATTCTTGAGGCAGTAATGAGCTCATTCATCCATCAGTGCATGTTTTCTATGTTATGGCCCTCTGTGAAGAATCTCCAGCTCTTAAAGCCATTTCCATGGAGTCGACCTCTTACACCTTTTCATTATATTAAAGGGACATGTATTCTTTGATTTTTCTGTAAATCACCATTATGCTTTTGAAAAACACATAGCAATCTGTTACAAGGAATACACCAGGGAAGAAGTAAAAGGGTCTAAACTAAGACAATAATCTAGGGAAAGAAAAAGGGCAGGAGGATAGGGAAAACATCAAACAATTTGGTAAAAAATAAAATAACTGCAAATTGGCTATCCTTAGGAAGTAAGACAGAAGAGAGTAGAAAATACCTATTTATGCCACCTTAAAAATCTCATGCTTAGAAATGCCTTAGTGTTAGCACACTAAAATACTATTAAAGAACCTGACCTTTGTTAAACCACACGAGTGTATCAATTCACAAAACTCAATTCAAGAAGGGCAGATAAGGAAAAGGGATACAGTGACATAAACAAAAGCTATCTACCTGACCCGTAAAAGCAAGATGTGAACATTTAGCCTAGATCTTCAAACTAAGAAAACAAACAAAAAAGACACTGTTTTTCCTTTACCAGATTTTATCGTTAAACTGCTGGCGTGCTAAGGACAGCCGTGGCTCCCAGCTTCATGGTATGGATGCTACTCTACGCTCCTCTGGGCGAAGCCACTGCACCATTACAGTAGCGAAAGCACGTCCAGACCCAGCCAGTGGCTCATCATTGTCTTAGATGTCCAGTGACACATGCCCTCCTGCCAAAAATGACACGGTTCAGCTGCGAGTTGTGTCTTCCTATTAGAAAGGAGATTTGCTGAGGAGCAGAAACTTCTTGCAAGGAGAAGAAAAGAAAACAAGCAAAGACCTATTTTTTCCTTTGACCACAGGGATGTGGCTGGCAATAATCCAACTCCTGGATGTCAAATGAGAGTAGGCTGTCCGTGATTGGCCCAGTTCCCCTGTATGGAGCCGGTAAACCCAGCCTCCAGACCCTGTGCATTTATCATCTGCTAAAGGCCACAATGGCTGGCCTCTGGATAATTGTCCACAGCCCCACTTTCCAGGGAAAAATATAGGCTAGGGCAAAAGTAGGTTTACAGTGGTGAGTATGCCAAACGCAGAGTTTATTCTTATATTATTATTTATAAATTACTGTGTTATTTTCCCTATGAATAACTGTACACCTACTTTTGCCTTGTACTTTATAGTTTTACTAGGGTTTCACAGTCCCCTGATGACCAGGACAGAGGTCAGTTTTCACGTGAGAACACGTACTTCCTTAACTCTTTCCCCTTCCCTATTCTGCTTCCCTCACTTCTTTTAAAGTAGTTTTGTTTGGTTCCTGGAAAACTCTCCTGCAATGAATCACTTAAACCCCAATCCCTGCCTCGAGACCTACTTCTGGGGAACCTGACCTAAGACAAATGAGTTAAAAACAATATGGCTGGTTCCAAGTAAAAACTGAGAGCTGAGATTTTTTTTTTTTTTTTAGCAAGAAAAAAGAATCCTACTCAGTGATGATATTTATAATCCTAACAACACTGGCAGAAAAAAGAGATGCTTACATTTTATTAGGTCTCAGGATAACATGATGACCCAACAGAGAGGAGTTATGCAGTCATTATCCATGACAATGGCGACATCACATCAGCGAAACAGACGAACCATTGCATGCTGCTTTCCTTTGGAATTGTATGGGCAGTAATGCAACATTTGTACCACCCTATTTGTATGCCATTAAGTATTTGACCTTGATAAAAAGTTGCTGAAGCTCTCTGACCCTCAGTTTTCCTATCAGGAAAGTTACGAATGCCGCCCTCCTGTAATCATCATGAATACTAAATGAGAGTCTCCCACGAAGCCATTAGCAGTGCTTGGCTCCCTCCAAATATCCACTTCCTTACCCTTTCCTACCTTGTCACCATCAATTAATATTGCTTTTTAATGCACTGGCTGTGTTGGGCCTTAATGAACACTAAGATTTAATCTTAGTCTATTCTTTTATCATTGCTCAAGGTGATGTGATTAATATGAGTGACTAGTTCTCATGATGGGATTAACTCACTGTCATGGATATTTGTGTTTTTAGCTGCCCAGCATCCTTTTCATTTTTTATTTATTTGGCAATAACATGTTAATTTTATCCCTGAGGAACACTCTCGTGTTATTTCAGTTTTTTTTTTAAAAAAGATGGTATCTACCCCTATGAGGATTGGGTATCTGACTCAATCGAATCAATCAGATTTGCTTCTCAAAAAATGTTTGTCTTGAGTGACCTCAGGGTGGAAAACATTGGTGTTTCTTCCTCACTACCGTAATGCCCTGAAGAGAGTCCTCCTTAGTTCTTACTCTTTGATATCTCAAATTGAGATCTTGGAGAGGGCTTTGATTTTCCAATTTACACACCATTTCAATAAATTGCTTTTATTGCAGTTAGCCAGAGACAGTCTCTGTTATCTGCCACCATAGGACACTACATACTGTGACTCAAGTTTGAAAATCTAATAGTTTCAGAAAAACTTAAAAGATGGAATTAGGACTTCATAGTCTAAAGTAGAATAGTTTAAGGAAAAGGCAAATGAAGAGTGCATTTCCAATTTTATTTGAAAGGATGAATATCATGATTATTCATTAATATATGTTTGTTGTATAGGATTACTTGCCAGTTTTGATGCAAATGGATTACCTATCCTAATTAAACAGTTTTTACACTAGAAATATATTACACATGCCAAAAAACTTCAGGTACCGCTTTATGCCACTTTAGCATCCTGCCTTTCAGATTGGAAATATAAATGTTAATTGGATTGCTGAATTATAACTGCATTATGACAGAATAGAAGAATATCCCCGAGCTGCTGATTACAGATAAATTCCTACGAAGCTAATAATACACTATTCCACAGGGTATGTCTTGACATCTACTGTTAATCTGCCAAATGGAAATTAATATGGTAGCAGCAAACCCTGAGTAGTACCAGGATGATTCTCACAGTTAAGAGGAGCACCCATTCCAGACATGCCATCCATCTATGCCCCCACAACACCAACATGCTAGCCCACCCTCCATGCAACTGTGCTTGGACTAGAGAGGCAAAGAGGAGCCCAACGCCTCTGTATAACTCTAGCAGGACAGCTCCTGATCCTTGGAAATGTAGAGAACACAAGGTATTCTGGAGACCAAATGCAGGTTCCTAAGGTGCTGTGACATTCTTAGTATATCTCACTTTGTGCTTAAACAACCAATAGGTCCGAGTTCCTCCACCCATCCCCTCACATAACTCTGTCTCTCTCCTAGAAGCTGTTTCAGATCAAGTGCACTCTATTGCAAACTCGTTCATTCACTGAACGGATGTTTATTGCTTGGTGGCTATGTGCAAAGCTGCCAGACAGACTCCATGAACACAATAGTGAACAGAACTGGCAAAATCCTGACTCATGTTTGGTGGTGGGTAAGTGGAGTGGGCAAGAAGTGGGTAAATAAATCAACTACACAATTTCAGATCGTCATAAGCACTGTGAAGAAAATAAGTAAGATAAGTTGGCTGAGAGGGACTGGTTCGGTGGCAAGCGGATGGTCAGATCTAGACTGGTAGCTAGGGAGGGCCTCGCAGGGGAGGGGATCAAAAGAACTGTAAGTATTGACTTAAATTCTGTGGGAAGAGCAGAGGCCACCAAAATACACACACAATGCATTGATTATTTTAGTGCACGTTCCCACTGGTGTACAAACACACAAACCCAGGATATCTTAGTTAACCAAAAAGAAAAAGAAAAAAGCTCAAATCTCCTTCAATGCCACACATTTTTATCTTGGTTGTGTTGTGCTTTGTAAACATAAAGGATAAAATAACTTGGATACCTGAATGCTTTGTTCCTTGAGAAGAAATCATTCCTTTCTTTTCCCCTTTGGGGTATTGATTACTCATTAATCCCCCAAAACAAAGGATTAATTAATCTCCATGGTTTAATGAAGAATAAATTAACACGGCTTAAACTGGGCCTGATTCAATATTACAAATTGGTGGAAATGTCCCACATACTCTCTCTCCATTCACTTCTCCAACCCTAATCTCCAGAGACTGGTATTGGAAGACTGAATTTAGTTTGCATGGGATCTTGTATTCTGGCTCCTTCTTCCTACTTCAGTCCCTTGAAATACTCACTGCTTTTTCCAAACCCCACTTTAACTGTTTCCAAACACAGAAACAGCATCATTCTTTAAACGTGCTTTAGGTATATCGCTTAGCTGAAACAACCTTTTTCTATGTAGAAAGTTATTTGAATACCCAGTTTTTCAAAAGTAAATATAATACAAGAGCCACATACATCCAGGCATTTACATAATCTGATTATTTCTCCGGCACATGAAAAGGACTCCTACATATCATCATATTTGGTCCAAATGCCTCCAGAAACTACAAAACATGTGTAAGGTGCAGTCTCTCTGCCTCCTCAGGAATAAAAGATGGTATGTTTTCTAAAGTTATTTTTTTCGGTTATAAATCAAGTTGTTTTCAGAGCTATAAAAGAAATCCAATGTTAGAGTCTCAGAATGTATTAAGGGTAGAGTCTACACTTATAAATAAAATAACGTTATTTGAAATGTCAATATCTAGGATATGATATTTTCCTCAGTGCCTCCTCCCCATTTTGCGGTGGGGGGGGGCTGCAATTATAGAAGTTTAAAGAAACTATGCGTTTAGATTTGGCTTCTGGATTCTTAGCCACAATTCCTACAGGGAGGAAGCATTAGAAAGAGTAAAGAAAGCAAATAAGGTCTTGGTCTCCTCTAAGCATAATTTTATTGTTACATTTTCTAAGACAACTTCATCCTCAGTTTCTCTCTTTAAAAGAGGATAAACATTTTTCCAGTATGAATTTTAAAAACATAAATTAAAAAAGAGCTTTTTTTCTGTAAAGATTGAAAAATAAAATCTTATACAGGACAGGACAAAAATAGGTTTATAGTTGTTCATATGAAAAATAATACACTCATTAATAAATAATAATACAAGAATAAACTCTGTATTGCATGTACTCACAACTGTAAACCTACTTTTGCCCAAACATATATGTTATATCCCAGCTGTTCTATCTGTAGTTCTATAAAATAATACCAGCACAGTACAATACAGTGTAAAGAGGACACTCTATCCATTGCTGAGGGAAATGGCATGGCATGTCAATTCAGTGCAGTTCAAAGAGTTCAGGACTGGACATGTTTATGTGTGGTTTCTCATCCAAACTACCCCTCCCCGCCTGTTTGGCTTAGTCAAACTCTTCCAAGTCCCTGGACGCCTGCCTCCTCACCTGGGGGATGATGGGTTCAGGTCAGATGAACTTTAAGGTCATTTCCAACTCTAAAAGGTATGACTCGATAACTCAGCTGACTACTCCTGATGACATAGTTTAAATGACGTTGGCTTTGGACCCTATATTTAGAGAGCAGTTACTTCTGGCCCGAGAAAGCTTTCAAGGAGCCAGACTGGCCATGTGACTTGACAAAGGCCCATAGAAGCACTGCCGTTGCTGGCAGAAAACCGCTTCTGCTTCTCCAGGGAAGAGGCCCCAGATCACCGCAGGCCATGCCCATAGTCACACTCAGCTGGAGACCAATACTCGCCCACGGGAGTTCCTTTTGAAGGAGGACAATGCCTACTAAAAGCTACCCAACGTGTGGCATGTACTCAGACAACCCGGGACCAGACCACACGCTGAGGGCCGACCCAGGTCAGGGGAAGACTTTCTTCAGCCTCAGTCTCCACGTCGGTAAAATGGACACTGAAAATCATCCTTCCTTGAGTTTTTGTGCTAACTAAATGAAACAGTGGTTAAAAGCACATAACATAGTATCTTGTTATTTTTAGCTGCTTTTATAAAACCTCTCTGACCTTCAGACAGAAAAGAATCTGCATCGAGGCTCACCTACAGCATATGTTTTAGAAACTTTAAATCATTCTGACAACAAGTCAAAAGAATTCCTCAATAGGTAACAATTTACATCCTTAAAGTTAAAGTCAAGTGGGTTTTTTTAAATTAAAACAAGCAAAACAAAGGTAATAAGGCTCCGTTTCTGCTTTTAGCGGGGCGTTCATGTGAATGTAATTATAGCTGTGCTCCATAAATCTGACAGCCATTTTCAAACTCCATCGGTAAATTTTATGCAAGCGGTACGCATTGCACATCATGCCACTCTGTTTGGGACACAAATGATGTATAAATACGGCAGCACTCAAATTTAGAGACCCTCTTGGAAGCGCTCAGAACACCCCAAACAACTTCCACGAGCCCAGAATACCCACAACCTTGATGGCTGTCATTGGTCATGCCGGGCAGGCAAGCCTCTGCCTTCTGATCTAATCAACTTCAGAATGAATGTGAAGCCAACAGCTGTGTCAGAGCAATTGGAAAAATAGAATCAGAACAAAGGGGAAGATCCATCTCTCTAGGACATCTCCCTCTGGAACGTACGCTAAGCTTCAATGGAATGTATAAATATTTTATCCACTATTTTGTACTACATTCCTCCAACAATTTATATGTCTGACCCATTACTTTAAAAAGCACATTAATGTCCCCTTCTAATGGTGTCTCCTCTAACTGCCTGCCTCCCTTATTTAATGAGCCTAGGGGCACTGGAACCCTAAGTAGAATCTATGTCTGTTCTGTAAAACATCAAAGCGTATCAAAATATAAACTCGTTTATTTTCATTTTGTGGAAGTATACTTTCCCCTCAGGACAGCTGCTATCTGGCACGTTTTCTGTTCTGTGTTTCCTTTCACGTACGATATCTGTGAGGGACAGTATGGCTTCTGGGAAAAATGGCATGAGGAAGTAATGGGACCCTGCACTTCTATTTCTGACATCCGAAAGGAGCGGTGGGAGGAACGGATGGCTAGGCCTGCAGAGGAAAGGTGGGAAGAGGAGAGCAGGTGTGAAACTACTGGAAGGACCTGGGGGTCCCCAGTCTGGGTCACTAATCCCTCCACAATCCCACAGTTGGGCCCATGGCTTCAAGGACAGGAAATGAACAGCCTCAACATGGCCTCCTTGAATTGCTTACTTTGGTCTTTGAAAATTATAAAACAAATTCCAGATTTCAAATGAATTTGAATAATAGATGATTAAACATGTTCCCTACTAGATAATTTTCATTTTAATGGTGACCATACTTAACATTTGGAAAGGTACAGGCCAGAACGATACAGGATGTCCTCCAAGTCAGGAAAGAGATGATTTAAAATATATTAATCACATTTTTTTAAAGATTTTATTTATTTATTTTTAGAGAGGGAAAGGGAGGGAGAAAGAGACGGAGAGAAACATCAATGTGCGGTTGCCTCTCAAGTGCCTCCTACTGGGGACCTGGCCCACAACCCAGGCATGTGCCCTGGCTGGGAATAGAACCATCAACTCTTTAGTTCGCAGCCCGCGCTCAATCCACTGAACCACACTAGCCAAGGCTATTAGTTACATATTTTAATGATATGGTAAGTATGATTTTCATTAACCTCCAAACATCTTTTCAGGTGAATTAGTTCAAATGTTAAAACAGTGGAGTTATACCAATCTGCATTCCCACCAAAAGTGTACCAGGGTTCCCTGGTCTCCACAGCCTTGCCAACACTTGTCATTTGTGGATTTTTTGATGATAGTCACTCTGACAGCTAAGAGGTGGTATCTCATTGTGGTTTTAATTTGCCTTTGATGATTGGTGATGTTGAGCATCTTTTCATATGTCTATTGGTCACCTGTATGTCCTCTTTGGAGAAGTCTTTTGTCCATTTTTTAATTGGATTGTTTTTAGTTTCAGTGTTGTTTTATAAGCTCTTTATAAACTTTGGATACTAGCTCCTTATCAGATGTATCATTGGTGAATATGTTCCTCCCACTCAGTGAGTTGTCTTAATTCTGTTGGTAGTTTTCTTTGCTGTGCAAAAACTTTTTTGTTTGATATAGTCCCATTTGTTTATTTATTTTTTGTTTCCCTTGCCTGAGGTAATATATTAGAAAAAATATTGCTATGAGAATTGTCTGAGCAAATTGGTGCAGCCACTGTGGAAAGGAGTATGGAGTTACTTTAAAAAATTAAAAATGGAACTGCCCTATGACCCAGCAATTCCACTTCTGGGAATATACCAAAGAAACCTGAAATACTAATTTGAAATAATATATGCACCCCTACATTCATTGCAGCATTACTTACAATAGCCAAGATTTGGAAATAGTCCAAGTGTCCATCAGTAGATGAGTGGCTAAAAAAAAACCTGCAGTACATTTACACAATGGAGTACTACTTGGTCATAAAAAAGAGGGAATCTTACCTTTCATGACTGAGTGAAAGTCATGACCTGGAGATTATTATGCTAAGTGAAATAAGCCAGCCAAAGAAAGACAAACACCAATGCTTTCATTCATCTGTGGAATCTAATGTACAAAATAAACTAACAAACAAAACAGAAACAGAAACATAGATACTAAGAACAGATTGAGAGCTGTCCGAGAGCAGGTTGGGAAGCTGGGTGAAAAAGGTGACGGATGAAGAAGAAAAAAAACACATAGACGGGGACAACGGTATGGTGATTGCCAGAGGGAAAGAGGGGTGCGAGGGGGTGGGGGAAGGTAGAAGAGGACAGAGAGGGGATAAGTGGTGGTGGAAAGAGACTTGCCTTTGGATGGTGAGCGCACGATGCAGGATGCAGATGATGTGTTATTGAGTCGTGTACTTGAAACTTGTGCAGTTTTATTAATTAATGACACCTCAATAAATTCAATTAAAAAGTAAAAAAGAAAAGGATGTTCAGATCTACATTTAAATGACCATGAAGTGTCTATTCTTTCATGCATAATATCAATCTTTTTTTTTGAAGCAGTGCCACCAGCTAATTCCAGGAGAGGAAACTCATATGCAAATATTAATGCCAGACAATATGCCAGATATTCTTGCCCTTGTTTTGCCAATTAATTCTCAGGGAGATAGAAAACAACCTTGCTTTACACATGAAGTGATGGAGACTCAGAAAGTTTCTCTTGGTTTTGATAGTTTGAATCTCAAATTTAATTCTCAAGATTAATTCTCAAAGTCAATATGTGCCAATTATCGTTCAAATCTGCAGCCAAGTTACTCAAAAATGCACGTACTTTCCAGCCATGCCTTGAAGCTTCACAGAACATACTCTTCAGTGACAAGTTTTTGAGTCATCACACTTTTTCTTGATTATAATTATGAAAGTGGGAATTAGAATACCCACTTTGTTTTCAGCTCATCCTATATAAAGGTAGGGAAAAAAGTAGATATTTCTTCTTCTTCCCTTTCAGTTAGAATACTTTCTGGAAAATAATAAATAATTACTGAGAATTGAAAATATAATTTAAAATGAGTCATGTATGAACGCAAGTGTACCTTTAGAAAAACTTTTCATAGTCTTCTCTGTAATACCCTATCCTATAATTTTTAATTTATGGAAGATTTCCTTGGTGACTAGTTGGTATTACTAAACCCACTTAAAGGTTTAGTACTCTATACTTAAATTCAAACATATGGACTGATTTATGGTGATAGACAATCTGTCCACACAACGAGGACAATGGAATAATGGAAGGAATAATAGAAACACATTATTTCCTGTAGGTCAGTTACAGCTGGGGGTAACAAGTGCTAAGTGTTCTGTGATAAAATTCCCGAGAGGAAGCAGAACTGAGTAAGACAAGGCTCCTATCCTTATGTGGCTTATAATCTATTTCGACCTTTGCTTTTTGATCTCAGAATAATAGCAAAAAATATTTCAACAAAGTTTCATAAAGTCACATTCCGCTGGGACTTAAAATTCCCTCCGCTTGTTACATCATGTAATTTCTTCAATCATCCTCAACTTTCTCAGAAATTATGCCTCTTAAAAAATGTTTTTAAAGCAAGTAGTGAAAGTGGAAGCCTTAAATAATAAAAAAGAAAATCAAGATGACTCTTTTCTCAGGGCCACTAGTTTGTTTGTCCATTTTTTATATCACTTTCTAACAAGTCAGAAATGTCACAGACTCATGATTAATGCAGCACCAATAACCATCTTTAGGCAAAGAAAAAAAAATGGACTGTCATACTTAAATTTCCTCACCTTTCAATTTTAGGAAACTGTTTGCTTGCCAGTCCTTTGGTTTTGTTTATTTTGACACTTTATCTTCCTTAAGGCATTAAGATCAGTGAAAAGATAAAATGTTTATAAAATATTAAGTATTTAATTGTAAAGTACATACATTTTCCCCTCAAGGATCTCTAATTCTTTAAAATACTGACTTTCCAATAATCATAATATCTTTATTTGATAAGAAAAGGCCAGGGGGTTGGATGTTCAGGAGGGATAAACCACAGATATGCAGAATATTTGAATAAAACTTCTAGTAGTGACACAATAGAATGGCAGTGAGAGAGAAAGAGACGAAGATAGAAAAACAAATGAATTCCTGAATTTCCCTTCGTTCTCTACTTTAAGTTATCGAAATTTCACTCCTCCCTTCCCCTTATAAACCTTAACACCCATTGAAAAATCATTAAGTGCAAGAATACCGAATGGACATTCTTCGAGAAAAGACAATATTTGGTATCTAATTTTGTTCTTAAATGATCCAGGTCTATGAATTTGGAAAATTCTCAGGTGCTCTACATGATTTTTTAAATGAGAATATTGGGCTAACCCCTTTCTAGCTCTAAGATTTCACAACTCCATGACTGAAAGTTAATTGAATAATCTTTCTAGTAATTCATTGTACAAGGTACTAGTATAAGGGATCTCTATGACCTAGGGAAAATTTAAGATAATCTGACACAGATAAATAATTTTCAAAACAAAGTTAGTTTTCTTTTTTGTATTAATTTCTTAACGTGTGCCTGTGTGTCTCTGTGTGCATACCTTTACATAGAAAATAGTAGAATCTTACCCTCTTATAGCCTCCAATAAAGTTAATTTGGACATAAGACTATTGACAATTAACTCTTGGAACCTACAACTTCCAGTCAGCTGACTGAATTATTTCACCCCAAGCATCTCATTAGGCTCTCTGTAACATGAACAAATATTCTATGCATTTCAATTTTGGGTCGCTACTTCCTGTGCTGTGTTGAAATTTTGCCAGTATGTCCGAGTCTGTCTGTATACGTGTGTGTGTGTGTGTGTGTGTGTGTGTGTGTTTATCTCAGCACATATAAAGTCCAGGTCGTTTGCTCCCTGTTTTGTGGTTTTCAACGCATTCTGTGTTAAGTGTAAAAAGATTTTGAACTGTCTATGGAGGGGTCAGGAGACTGTTATTTCAAAGATCCCATTGGCCTTTCTGGATGACTCCATGTTCTTTCTGCTGCAGAAATATTTCCCGATCAACGGTTTTATACCTGCAGGACCCTGGCCAGCCAGTCCCAAGGGAGTCATCATTGAAAAGCCATTAAAGAAAGAAGCATATTCAGATGTAATGAATAAATCCTAATACCTAACCGTTGGGAATTCTCACGGGCACAATGCAAATGGGCCCCCTAAACCACTCTCCACCCTAGTTCCTTCCTCAGCATCTTTACAGACAAGATTCTTTTTCTCTCCCCAGCTGAACAAGAAGGAACAAAAGTAGATTCCCCCAAAGGAGGAATCATTCGTACTAAGTTTCCTTATGTAGGTCACCTCTGATGTGTTCTCAGTTGCATTTCAACTGCTAAATTTCCCATGTCAAGCTTTCAGTTCTGATGGCTCTGCACATAAATTCTATTGCTTTCAAAAAGAATAACTGTTTAAATTCCCTGTTTGAATGTTGACAGATACTATAGGTTTGACAAATGCCCAGCGCATTATAGGTTATGTTAGTAGCATGATACAAAATGCTAGAATATTTTATTTCAAGCTGTTTCTGTGAATGTACATTTTAATACGTTAACAGGATGTTTATCATTAAGTATCTAATTTAAAGAAGGTAACCATCACCTATATTCAAATAGATTATAAATGTATGTCCCTTGTTGTTACCAGCTTCCCATATATCAGGCCAGTTTCCCTAAATTTTTTCCTTCTCCAGATTTTTGTCTCATATATATCTCTTGAGCCCATTCTAATTGTTATTGTTTTGCTTCAAGCTTTGGCAAGCCATTCTTAAATTCCAATCCTCCAATCCATCCTCTATTCTACCATCAGGGATTTCTAAAAACTAGATCCTGTCAACTCACCTCTGTTTCCTCATTAGCTATGAAAATACTAGATCTTGTCAATTCACCTGTTTGCTCCCTAGCAATTAAAAAAGATTCAGACACCCTCAAATGGCACTCAAAATCTCTGAATTAAAGTGCCCACACTAAAAACTTAAGTGCCCCACTAGAATGTAAATTCCACAAGCGTATAGATTCTGTTTGTTATTCACTACTATTTAATAAACATCTAGAACAGTATTTGGCATTAAGCAGATGTTTAACAAATATTCTTAAAATTGTCCCCCATGGGTGTGGCTCCTTTCGCTGGAGCATTGTCCTGTAAACCAAAAGGTTGCAGGTTCAATTCCCAGTCAGGGCACATAGGAGAGACAATCAATTGATGTTCTGCTCTCACATCAATGTTTCTGTCTTTTCCCCTCTCCCTCCCTTCCCCTCTCTCTAAAATCAGTAAGCACATCTTCATGTGAGAATAAAAAATATATTCTTAAAATTAATGAATTCAGCAACACTATCTGAGTGCTTATTATGTGCCCCATGGAGAGTCTAACATTGGGAATCTGGTGATGAGAGCCATTATCTCTATTTTTAAGGAGCCACCCAGGTAAATTGATATTCATAATGAATTCAGCTTGCATCTGTAAATATGAGTCTGGTTGCTGTAGTGATTGGCACCTAAGAAGCCGTGTTGTAGTTCATTCATCTCTATAGTCTCTGTTGCAAACTGAGGGTTCATTACCTGTTTACTAAGTAAGTTAAGCTATGAACGTGATTACAGAAGAGTGCCTGAAGGCTATGGCAGGCAAATAATGGCTGCTCCGAAGATGCCCAGATCCTAATTCCAGGCACTTGTGAATATATGGCATTACATGACAAAAGTGACAAATTGTTTGATGTGATTTAGGTTAAGTAATCACATTTGGGGTTGAGGAGAGTGTAGTAGATTATCCAGGTGGGTATAATCTAACAACAGGAGCCTTTAGAAGTCAGAGAGATAGATCTTAAGGACTCAATTTGCCAATGCTGTCTTTGAAGTGGAGGAAGGCGGACAGGAGCCAAGGAATGCGGAGGTCTCTAGAAGCTGTGCACAGCTCTCAGCTGACAGTCAACAAGAAAATGCAGACTGGTCCTACAAGGGCAAGGAAATGAATTCTGCCAGCAACTCAAATGAGCAAGAAACAGAGCCTCAAGGAAGGAAGGCAGTCCTGCCAGTCTCTTGATTTTTAGCCTGGTGAGGTGCTTATTTGACATCTGAACCACAGAACTGTAAGATAATAAATTTGTGTTGTTTTAAGCCATTAGGTTCATGGCAGTTTGCAATGGCAACAGTAGAAAAGTAATACAGTAGTTACTGTATCCTTGAAAAACTTGCCAAAATGAACCTCTGGGAGGGGCTCCCATGGCCAAAAGGAAAATGATCATCCTTACACTTCTGAGTGCAAGCTCAACATTTGCTTGCAATAAAACACATAGATGAAAATTAGCCATATTTCTAGATAAAACAAAAGTGTTATTCAGAAGTGAAATTTAGATAAAACCATGTTCTATCATGGTGATGGCTGATGAGAACATCAAAATGAGTGTCTTAGGACTTCAAGCTGTACTTTTAAAAAAAAGTTATACATATGTAGCCTTTGGAATGTGTTTTCAAATCAGTATGCCCTCGAAGACTAACTTTGACACGTGGGACATTTTTAAGTCACAGTCTTCCTCACTGTCCAGGCAGCATGAGAAAAGGACCACAAACAATGGTCCAAAAATGGCATTGTGAAGGTAACGAAACACAGGGCATAAATTAAATAAAATGTGGCCTTAGTTCTGAAAGAACAAGTAGACGCAAACAGGTTATGCCAGGTACAAGTCCCACGGGTTTCCTTCACAAAGCATCCTGTGAGAACAGCATTTTCTGAAGCTGTGCATGGCCCTAGACGTCTTTTTTAGGTTGTTTGCCAAGAATTCTTTAGGCAGACTGTGCCCCCCCAGAAAAAAAACTGTGGTGTTTTCCAATTCTCACAAAGGTGTCTGTTAGGGGAACTCACTTCAGATGCAACATGGCTCCAGCAGCAATGGCATCCGGGAAATGTTGGACTCTCGATTTCACTCTGTGTAGCCTCAGGCTTGGCTAACTACCCAGAAAACCAGAAGGCCACCCATAGATAAACATCATGCCCCAAGGAAGGAGGTTAATGAATGTAGAGAGTGTGATTACTGCCTGATGTGATCCGTTAATTTAGGAATGCATTGTTCTTGATGGTATCCTAGGTGACCACCTACGATATGGTTTTACTATTAACCCCCTATGGAAAAGAGCCCCTGTCCTGGGTGCGGTATGGTTTCTTCCCAGCCATCCACCGCTGGGAGCAGCTGCTTTGTCTGAGTATGTAAGTTTCTCTTATGAAAGCTGTTATGGATTTGAATAAGTCTATGTGTCAGTTCTTCGGAGCCCATCCTGAATTTAGACCTTTGGGGCTTTCCCTCAACGGTGTCACATATTCTAACTAAGTGGCTCTGATTCAGTCTGATATGGGAAATGTGAGTTGGCTTTTTTATGTTTTTATAGCCAGATACAAAATAAAATTAAAAATGAGGCTAAGACCTGGCTTTACAAGTGTCTCTCACTAACCTGACAAAGGCTATTAAGTCTCTGTCCCAAAGAGAAGCAGAAGATAATTCGGGCAGTTTTAGGCACCCAACATGGTGCCTACTACAGCCTTTTCTCGGGTAAGAAGGCATAAAAATTGACAATTCACCCCAGAGCCATTTTCTTCCTCAAAGAACAGACACCCTCCACAATTTCTCTGTTTTGGGTCTTTTTCCTGTGTTCGGTTAGTTGTTCTTTATATTTTGCCCAGAGTTTATAGTTATTATCTATAGAAAGTTTGGTCTAACGTGAGCTACTCTTTCACATGGGAGCAGAACTCTCCACCAGCTCTATTGCTGTCAAAGGTGCCGGGTGTCACTGGTTTGCCCCGGAAACGTTAATCACAAATCCAGTCATATCCTGCAGTTTTCCTTGGAGGGTCCAAATGTAAACCTTTGTCATTGTACGCCATCCAGTGTAGTATCATTTGTGCTGGATTAAAGTATTCTAGCTACAAAAGCAAAAAATACATAGTCACTCTACATAGAAGATGTATTAGAAAGAAAATTGGATCTTCCAGAAGGCAAATCAAGGACTCATGAGATAGCAAGAAAAGCTTGCTTCCATAATGATCTACCTTTACCCAAGGAAAGAGCATTATTATGTTTGAAGACACCCTGGGGATGGTAACCTATTTCTATGTTAATTATGATAATACTCTGCCTAAGCACTCTTTTGTCAAAATGTAATCCCATTTTCTTTCATTTTGTACTTTGTATAAATTGATAGTGCCTTCCTTTCTTCCTTAAAATTACTCTTTATATACTTCAAGAGAATTAGGAAATCACCTTTTGGTCCTATCTTGCAGACTGAGTAACCCCAATACCTTTTTATCCAATAAGTACTATTTAACTTCATTTAAATCATTTGATTCACCATCCTTCACTCAAAACAGCATTCCAAATCACTTTTTGAAAATCTAAGCCAGACCTTATGACTCAACAATTCCATTCATGGGTACATACTCAAGAAAAATAAGTGCCTATGTGCATACAAAGATTGGGACAAAATGCTCTTAGCAGCTTTAATCCAAGTGTCCATCAACAGAAAAGTGGATGAACCATTTGAAAGATATTCAGACAATGAACTACTTACTACAAAGCTATAAACATGAAAAACAAACAAATACTAAATGAGAAAGAACATGGATGAACCTCAAAACCTGTCGAGTGAAAGAAGTTAGACTACAAAGAATGCACTCCTTATGATTCCACTTATGTGAAGTTTAAGAACAGAGAAAACTAGTCTATGTTTTGGTTACCAAGAATGTATGTGTTTATGTGTGGGGGCTAAGAGTTGAAGGGGTGTTTGCTTTGGTCTAGAAAAGGATCAAGGAACTTCCTAGGAGCTGTAAAAATGTTCAATATCTTGATGTGGGTGGTGGCAACATGGGTTCACTTATAAACACTGATCAGTTGTGTGCATGTGTATGTGTGTATACACATACATAATAATGAAATAGAAACATATATTTATGTACGTACAGATATATGTATGAGTGAACGTGCGTGTATAAAAGTCAAAGCCAAACATTGCTTCACAAAGAAAGCACTCAATGATGAAAGATCCCCAAACTTAAACCCGCAGCCTCTTAACTTCCTGGTTGCTCTTCATGTGACAGAAAAGACTGGCTATCAAACAGCATGGCTATAGGACGAAAAAGCCTCTGGGACTCTTGTGAAATAGGGACTGTTTTATACCAGATACCTGAAAACACCAGCGAGACACCTCCTGGTGGGAAAGTCCATGTGAGGAGAGAATGTTGTCCACAGATGCTTTATCTCATGTTTGCAAGTAACGTAAAGGTCATCAAAACCAGTAATCAAATGTGCCAACTTGACTTAGTGTGATCTCTCTGGGTCCCGGACTTAACACACCACGCTGGAGGGGTTTTTACGAGCTTGGAAAAGAAGAGCAAGGGCACCAAGGTCATGTGTCAGTCCCGTATCTCTGCCCAGCCATGTTATCCTGTGAAATGTTAACCTCTGCAGTGTTAGGTTGCCTGCTTAGAAAAATAGAATAGTCAGGAAAATATCACAGCATTCTTTAAGAATTCAATGACATAATATTTGGAAGGGCTGAGTAAAATGTTGGGAGAGAAAAGAAAAGGTAGTAATACTCTAAAGTTTTCATCCGTACAAATTCTATGAAAGGACTGTAGGGTTAATTATCTCTTACCAATTTGATAAGTGCTCTTGTGAAAAATCCAGGATTCTACAAAGAATCAGTGTTAACCCAGGCATCACATCATCCTGGTGAGAACATTATTCTGACAAGAATATGGGGGCTTGATGGAGCCTCACAGGAGTCAGTGGATTTCAGTCTGGGTCATGGTCAGTGGCCAAACCCTTCGTGTAAGCCAGCTCTCTGTCAACTCTGTTATCTGGCCTCAACTAAGAACAGATGTGAGCTTACATAAAGACCACTGCAAACCTATCCACCAAGACCACAGAAATCATTCAAGCTATGACCTGCTCACCATGGCTAAGTTATATCATCATGCCTAAAAAGTAGAATTCCTTGTGTCCACGGAAAACTCAAGAGACTTTAGAAATGGCTGGTAAAAAAGGTTTGACCAAAAAAAAAAAATAATAACAAAATAAAATAAAATAAAAAGCTCAGAACAGTATCTGGATCATACAACTGAGCTCCTGCTTTTCATTCTCTCCCCCTCTCGAAAAAAAAAAAAAAAAATTGAAGCATCTTGGCCAGTGACCAGTAAGAGAGCTGCTTGTAACTGCTGATAATACAAAACCCGTTTGGATAGTTTTCCATCTGTTGGAGACACTATTACTATGCCTTTTTATCCTACATGCATCTATGACAGACAGGAATAATGAGAAAATTGGTATATCTACTGAGCTCCTGTGTATATACCCTAATGTGAGCCCATTATTTCTATCTACTGTCTTTGCTACCTGACATATAGAACTCGGGTTTATATTACAAGAGAAATTCAATGGACTTTTCTAGGGAAAATCGTAATATTTTTCCCAACATATTTGAAGCATTATTTTTTGAATATTTTATTATTTTTCTATTACAGTTGTCCCCATTTTCCCTCTTTGCTCTCCACTGCCCTGCCCACCCCTCACTTCCACAGTCACCGCCCACCCTGTGGTGCATGTCCTTGGCTCATTCATACATGTTCCTTGATTAGTCCCTTTGCCTTCTTTCTACCCTATGCCCCGCTTCCCTCTCCTCTGTTCACTGTCAGTCTGTTCCCTGTTTCCATGTCTCTGGTTTTATTTTGCTCATTTGTTTGTTTTGTTCATTAGGTTCCTCTTATAGGTGAGATACTATGGTGTTTGTCTTTCACCACCTTGTTTATCCAGTTCCATCCATGCTGCCATGAAAGGTAGGCATTCCTTACACCATACACCAGAATAAACTCAAGATGGATAGAAGACTTGAATATAAGCTGTGACACCATAATAGTCCTAGAGGAAAACATAGGCAGTAAAATTTCACATACCCCATGCAGCAATATATCAGCTGATATATCTCCTAGGTCAAGGGAAATCAAGGAAAAATTTAAAAAAAAAATGGAACTACAACAAATTTAAAAGCTTCTACATGGCTAAAGAAAACATCAGCATAATAAAAAGGGATCTGACTGTATGGGAAAACATATTTCCCAATGATACCTCAGACAAGGATTTTATCTCTAAAATATATAAAGAACTCACATGCCTCCACACCAGGATGATAGATAATCCAATTAAAAAATGGACAAAGAACCCGAACAGACACTTCTCCAAGGAGGACATACAGAGAGCCCATAGACATATGAAAGGATAGGCACCATCACCAGCCATCAGAGAGATGCAAATTAAAACCACAATAAAATACCACCTCACACCCGTCAGAATGGCTACATTGACAAATCAACAAACAACCAGTGCTGGTGAGGATGCGGAGAAAAGGGAACCCTAGTGCACTGTTGGTGAGAGTGCAGAGTGGTGTAGCCACTGTGAAAAACACTATGGAATTTCCTCAAAAAAACGAAAAAGGGCTTATTTTTGATCCAGTGATTCCACTGCTGGGATTATATCTTAGAATCCTGAAACAACAATTCAAAAGAAGCTGCACACCCTTATGTTCATAGGAGTGCAATTTGCTATAGCCAAGCACTGGAAACAGCCTAAGTGCCCTTCAGTAAATGAGTGAAGTATTATTTTTTGCTCTAAAAGTTTTCACTAAACATCCACTCAGAGATTTTTATGATATTATCTTATAGCATACTAGGTGGAAAAGAGGATTCAAGAGAAAAAATGTTGGACCAAGAAACTTTGGAAAATGAAGCATATATTATTTACAATATCTACATACACATGTGCCCTTAGTGATATGGTTCATTCCTACGGTTTTCAAGAACATATATAAACTGACGACTTCTAATTTTTTAATCCACAGCCCAGACCTGTCCCCCCAATTCCAGACTCAAATAGCAATAATAACGGCTAAAAGTATTTAGTGATTCCGAACAGGCCTCCCCAACATGCGCCCCTTTGGCCTGTGGATTATTTTGAGCTGAAGGCAATTGAGACCCTGCAGGTTCAGGAAAAACTTCTGTCCCCTCCCTTAATGACCTAGAAGAATCTCAATTGGGGGCTTTTTTCATAATAAAAATTATTACCCCAAATAACTCTGTATAACCTATCCATATGGAAGGTAATAAAACTACTGAACAGTGCTCTCCCTATCACCCTACAAATTCCCCTCTTCCTTTCTGAAGCTTTGGGGTTCTCACCGCATTGCTTAACTCGGAAAGTCATATAAACCTAATTTCCCTTTCTGTCTCTGAAATGCCTCTGTTTGTGGGGTCTCTGATTTTTTCATGTATGGTGGGTTCCCCATACGTATGTATGTAATTAAATTTGGTTATTTTCTCTTGTTAATCTGCCCCACACTGATTGATTCTACCAGCTGAAAGAACCTATAAGGGCAGAGAAAATTTGCTTACTCTGCCTAAGTTGGTGCAGTCGGCAGCATACTTCCTTCACTGGCTCGGCACTGCTCAACCAAAGCTAATGTAGTAGAAAGGTCCTGGGGCCTTTAATTATAGCTGGCAAAAAGATAGGAATTCTTGCCGAGTTAGACTTCCAGATCGCTACCTGCAGAGTTTGGAGGAAGGAGAATGGTGTGAGTTCTTTTTGTAAATTTAGACTAGCAGGAGAAAATATTTGTGTAACTAGTTCCTTGGGCTTAATGACTCATAAGTACTTGGTATGAGTACTAATGGTTTTTTAAATTCTTTTCCTTGTAGACATGGTAAAAAAAAAACACAGGGCTCCACATAGTTCTTGCCTTCTATCAGCTGGAGGATGTAAACTTAGGAAATCTACAAAAAATAAATAAATAAAAGGTCAACTTGGAGGGTCACCCTGTTCTGTTTCGAAAAAGGAGAAACACGATTCCCTGTGTTTTGGAATGGTTGCATCCAACTCTGGGAGTAACCTTTCTGGATCTTTGGAGGGCTGCATCTTTTGCAGTCTCCTTTGGGGATGTTTCTTTTGTCCACAGTTAAGCCACAGAAAAGGCATATTGGTTTGAGTTGCTATTGAGATCACTAAATCCTATCATCAACAGCCAGAAAATGAATCCTTTGAATTGGAAACATTTCTAAATTAGAAAAATTTTAGAGAGCTCTCATCAAAGCAGCTGTTTTATTGGTAACTATGAAAAGATCAAATTTTAAAAAGTGGATACAAAGACATATAATGACCTTAAGAATTTCCTTTAAAAATGTTTGGGATAAATAAAACAGACATTGATGAGGTTAAAACAAAGATTTTTATTTATTTATTTTTTAATGTTTTGTTTTTAAATATTTTATTTATTTATTTTTAGACAGAAGGGAAGGGAGTGGGAAAGAGAGGGATAGAAATATCAATGAGTGGTTGCCTCTCACGTGGCCCCCACTGGGGACCTGGCCTGCAACTCAGGCATGTGCCCTGACTGGGAATCGAACTGGCAACTCTTGGTTCGCAGCCCATGCTCAATCCACTGAGCTACACCAGTCAGGGCAAAAACAAAAATTTTTAATACAGCTCTGCCTAAGGCTGGGTGTTCTAAGGCAACCCTCTTGTGATCCTTTAAAATTAAAAGGCCCCATAGCCCTGGCTGGTGTAGCTCAGTGGATTGAGCGCGGGCTGGGAACCAAGCGGTCCCAGTTTGATTCCCAGTCAGGGCACATGCCTGGGTTGCGGGCCAGGTCCCCGTGAGGGCCATGTGAGAGGCAACCATACATTGCTGTTTCTCTCCCTCTCTTTCTCCCTCTCTTCCCCCGCTCTCTCTAAAAATAAATTTAAAAAAAATCTTAAAAAAAAAAAATTAAAAGGCCCCAAATAAGTCTGGTCTCTGTATCCCAGTTAGAGGAAACTTAAAAATCCTGGAGACAGGAATTACAATGAGAAACCCGTGACCTGTTGTACCAAAACCTATTGGGGAAGCTCTGATGGCGGCTACAATTAGGTTAAAAGGATATAAAAATGTAAGGATTGATAAGGTTATAAAAAATTAGAATGTTTAAACAGGCTTTATGTAAAGAACTTATGCCAACTTTATCTGAATGCTTTTGGGGTGTCCAATCTTTCAGCATCTTTGCACCACACTAGAAGAAGCGTTGTCTTGGGCCATACATTAAAATATTGCAACATGTAATCACAAAAAAATCTCATAATGTTTTAAGTAAATTTACGATTTTGTGTTTGGCCTCATTCGTAGCCACCCCGGGCTGCATGTGGCCTGCAGGCCAAGGTTTGGACAGCTTTATGGGAATGGTATTACGTCTGGCCAAGCACACTTCCTCTAGCCTGTGTTATAAAACCAAAACCTCCTGAAAAAGCCCTAATGAAGGCTATAGTTTTTTTTAAAAAATGGAAAAGTTGATAGAGTTAAGGTAAAATTTAATAGGGAAATTAGTATATTTAAACAGGCTTTATGTGAAGGGATTATATCTCTTTTACCTGATTGTATTATGGTGATGGATATTGTGTTTCCCCAGAGAACATATCCCCTGCCTAATAATGTAAAACTGAAGACATATAAATCCACCCTTCAAGCAATATTAATTAGGCACCCTAAAAAAAAGAAAAATAAAAGAAAGAAAGAAATGATGAAGCTGCCTGAGCCCACACAGTATGAATTAGAAGCTGGAGGCTAATATTCAGAGACTGATAGGAACAGATTTTTTAAAAGGCTTGTACTTTGGATATTTTCTCTATGTCCTCATGATGCAGAGTTTCTACCCCCATCTTCTCAAGGACCTAGGAGCCATCCCGTGAAACACAAATGATTCTTATAAAAAAAATTTTTAGAGACCCTAAGGGGAAATAAGCAAATTAGAAATAATGTAATAATGTTGTAGGACCAGTAAACCAAACTATGATGTCATTTAGGCTTCCATCCAATTCTTTGAGAAATTAAGAATGACTGTCTTTACCTTACAAAGCTTAGCAAACCAGAAATGCAGCTCTAGAATCAGCTCAAAGCCCACCTATCTTTACCATCCTCAATCATTAAGACTGAAGAGGAATAAATACAGTTTAAAAAAAATATTCAAGGTGCTCTACAGTGACAAGATTACTTGTCAAGAACAAACATAAATCTTCTTTTCTCTTTTCTCTACAAATATTAATAAGAAAAAGCTTTAGCCATCTAAACAGATAAACTGAACTTATTCCAACTGTTCTTTTTATGAATTTTACATTATCAATTATGAATTACATTATGATCAATTATGTAAATCCATTATGATTTTACGTGATTATTATGAATTTTAACCATCTCGTGGTTAAAATTTTAAAACAAACTATTTAAGATCTCTGTTTGCATTTGTCTGTGCCTTTGTATGTCTATGAATATGTTACATATATTTGTGGTATTTTTACTTGTGATTGGTATTGCTAATTTGTAGAAGAGCCCTGTTTCGTTGGCTTAAACAAACGTGAACTTACATAAAAATTCCCCAAAATATAATAGAAACTGATTCAAATAACTTTCAGGTTCACATGAACTAGGGAAACATTCAGAATTAAAGCTAAATTAAGGTTGTTGTTTTAATTGAAATAGATGTGTCTTTAGAGTTATTCAAATTAAGTATAATCCTTTCATTCTACCTGGCTATACTAGTCAATAAGCTCTTGTTACCCCTTGCAAAATTTGTAGCCAGAAATAGTAGCTTCAAATGACTGACATGGTCTAATATCTAATGAAGTTTTCAGGGCAATCTAAACATAACTGGAAAGAACTACTGTAATACATTAAGTAGATGCAAGTAGAATAAAAAGTATTAGGTGAAATTTTTAGCAACTACTATGTTATAGTATACCTACTTAAAAATAGTTTCCCAAAACCTTTGTGGTTTCACTTAGAATTTTGCTATGTTAAATGATGAATCAAATTAAATTATTGAATATCCAGATCACATCCAAATAAGAAAACATTAACAAAAGTAACAAAACATTAATTACTGAACATAGGTTTATGTATTTTTTGGCTTCTTATTACAGATAAACCAAAAGATAAATTTGGATCTATTAATAAACAACATTGCAAAATTATACTGTAAAGAAGCACATTTCTAAAAATTATGTGTTTTTATAAGTTTATCAATCTAAAGGATTCTTGTGTGACATACAGTTTATAATTGGTTACTTCTTAGTTTTCAGAAGAAATTAAATTTCTAAGGGTTAAGAATTCTAATAGGTCACCCTGGCTGGTGTAGCTCAGTGGATTGAATGCGGGCTGGGAACAAGAGGGTCCCAGTTCAATTCCCTCTCAGGGCACATGCCTGGGTTGCGGGCCAGGTCCCCAGTGAGGGCCATGTGAGAGGCAACCATACATTGCTGTTTCTCTCCCTCTTTGTCTTCCTCCCTTCCCCTCTCTCTAAAAATAAATAAATAAAATCTTAAAAAAAAAAAGAATTCTAATATGTCTAATAAGGGAAAAAACTTTATATAAGAAAAGTAGAATGTGTTTGGTTTAAAAAACAGTTGTAGAGGTTTACAGAAAAGGAATCTTGAGAAAATAATCTTATGTGTGATCAAGCTGAATAAGATTAAAATAATCTGCTGTAAAAGTTTTTTAAATTTAGCTTTAATAGTAATAGTTAATGATATGAAACTAAAGATTAATACTCTTTTATCTGCTAAAAGGACAGTTTTCTTGGACTACTGATATGCTTCCAATAAGAGATTATAAAAAGAAAAGTTTAAAAGATTATTCATAAAAAGTCAACAAACAACAAGTGCTGGCGAGTTTATAGAGAAAAGGGAAATGCTAGTGCACTGTTGGTGGGAATGCAGACTGGTGTAGCCAGTACGGAAAAAGTATAGCATTTCCTCAAAAAGCTAAAAATGGAACTGCCTTTTGACCCAGAAATTCCACTGCTGGGATTATGCCCTAAGAGCCCTGAAACACCAATTCAAAAGAACATACGCACCCCAATGTTCATAGCAGCATTATTTAAAATAGCCAAGTGTTAGAAGTAACCTAAGTGTCCATCAGTAAATGAGTGGATCAAAAAACTGTGGTACATGTACACAGTGGAATACTACACAGCAAAAAGAAAGGAGGAGCTTCTACCATTTGTGACAGTATGGATGGAACTGGAGAGCATTATGCTAAGTGAAATAAGCCAGGCAGTGAAAGACAAATACCATATAATCTC
This sequence comes from Micronycteris hirsuta, assembly GCA_004026765.1. Taxonomy (NCBI): domain Eukaryota; kingdom Metazoa; phylum Chordata; class Mammalia; order Chiroptera; family Phyllostomidae; genus Micronycteris; species Micronycteris hirsuta. The sequence goes on along the minus strand of PVJI01000102.1, from coordinate 101,756 downwards.
ACCTATAAGTGGAACCTAATCAACAAAGCAGACAAGTGAGCAAATCAGAACCAGAGGCTTGGAAATAAAGAACAAAATGACAGTGACCAGAGAGGAGGGTGGAGGGGGATAATGGATGAAAGAAGGAGAAGGGTCAAGTCAAGAAACTTGTATAAAGGACCGATCGACAAAAACAACAGGGGCAGGGGAGGATTGAAATTGTGGAAGGTGGGGGGAGGGTAGGGCAGTGGAGAGTAACGAAGGAAAAATGGGGACAACTATAATTGAGCAAAAATAAAAGAAATTTAAAAGAAAGTTTAGACCAGGTCTCCCAAAGATGTGTCATTTGCCATGTAGATTACATTGAGCTGAAGGCAGTCAAAACTCTGCAGGATCAGAAGAAACTTTGGCCTCTCCCTTAACTGCCTAGAAGAATGTAAACTGGGGACTTTGCCCATGGTAAGAGTTATTACCAAAAATAACTTTTTATGATCTACATGGTAAGTAAAACATCCAATTACTGGAAGTTTCCTCTTCTTGTCATGCAAATTACTCTCCTCCCCTCAGAAGCCTCAGGATTCTTATCTCTTTCAGTTCATGATTTCATATTTACTTCCTTTTACTTTTCTCTCTTTGAACCTCTTATGTGGTTTCTCAGACCTTTTCATGCATGTAGGGTTCCCATACACATGTACGCAATTAAATTTGGTTATTTCCTCTTGTTAATCTGTCTCTTGTTGATTTTATTATTAGACTAGCTAATAGAACCTAGAAGAGTAGAGAAAAATTTTATTCTCTTCTACTATCTATGCATCTAACAATTTCAACAACCTATGTGGTGGGTACTATTATTATTGACATTTTAAAGATCATAATTAGAAACACAAAGAAGTAAAATAGCATTTTTTAATTCTCACCCAATAATATGTTTATTGATTTTAGACAGGGAGAAATAGCGAGAGAGAGAGATGTCTTAGAGAAACATTGATTGACTGCCTTCCATATGCACCCTGATCTGGGATGGAACTCACAACCTAGGTAAGTGCCCTGACTGGGCATTGAACCCACAAGCTTTTGTCATATGGGATGATGCTCCAACAAACTCAGCCACGTGTCCAGGACTCAAATAGCATTTTGAAAGTAACAAAGTCAGCCAGTAAGTTGAAAAGGCAGACAGGTTGAACCCAGACAACTTGGTTCAAGTTTTATACTCTTAAACTTATGTCACAATACCTCTCTTGTCCACCTGTATTCTTTATAACTCTATTCATCTGTCTAATAGACATTTTCAACTGAACATGTCTAACACTAACTCTTGGTATTTTCCCCCAAACTTGTTCCACTCCCAATCTTCTCTACTACTGTAAATGGTGACCCAACCTTTTCAGCTCTGGAAATCACAAATGCTGGTGTCATCTTTGACATTATTATTTTTTCATTCACACATCATTCCACATGTCAAGAAATCCTGTCACCCCTCTTCATAAAAAATAGCCAATATCTGCCCATTTGCCCCACTTCTAATGCTGCTGCTTTAGATAGATCTCCCTTCCTCTCCACTTAGGTTGTGACATTAACCTCAAATAGTCTCCTGTTTCTACCCTTGCTCCCCTGAAATCTATTCTCCACAGAGCAGCCACACTGTCCTTTCTAAAATAAAATCAGATTATATAGAACTTTTTTGTTTAAAATCTTTATTGCTTTTCTCTTTCATTCAAAGTAAAGCCAAAGTCCTCCCAACAACCTATAAAGCTCCACTCAGTTCCTACTCTCTTCATTTCACTCACCTCTTTACACCCCCCTCACACCTTTCAGGCAGGAGGCCTTCCTGTTGTTTTTCAGATACTCCAGGCACACTCCTACATCAAAGCCTTGGCACTGTTTATTATTATTTCACTTTTGCCAAAAACATTCCTTCCTTCTATTCTAATGGCTAATATCCTGACCTCTCCCAAGTCCTGACCAACTGTTACATTCCCAATGAGCCCTATCCTCACTAGGGATGTGCAATTTTACATCCTACCCTCCTCTATCCCTGCCCAATCTCCCCTACCTAGTCTACATTTTTCCCCTAAGCATTTATCACACTCTAATTCAACATATATTTACTTTCTAGTTTTTTTAATGCCTGTCTTCCCCAACTAGAGTATAACCACCATGGAGTCTAACATAATTTTGTTAGTGCTAGATCCTAAGTTTTGTTACTGCGATATCCCAAGTCCCTAGAATGCATTCAGCCTGTGAAACGATTAGATAATTAAAAGCTCTGAGAAGTCCTCTATAAAGTTTCTATGTGTTTTTTGCTTAATCTAAAATTTTTCAATTATTGTTCATGGACCCATTTTTTTTTTTTATCCATAAAGCACCTATTAAAATCTCATGACATTAGTGCTTCAAGGAAAGAAATTTGCTGATGGCTGTTGTGGAGGATACAGGAAAAGCATTCACAAGATTTGTAGGCAGCTTTCAAGAAACAGCCAAAAACACTTAGAATATAATTTGATAGAATTTAAATTGTTGCATATATAACTACCAAATAACTATCGTTGATGTTATATTGTTTGCAGGAGGCCACATAATGGGAATATAACAAATAAGATTTTGCACACAAATTTACCTCGGTAGGGCTTTCTGAGTGATTCCAATAGCATATCCTATGTGATCTATGTTTTATATCAAAATTTTATGATCCCCAAAAGAGTCAGTTAAACTAGAGCATCATTGACAAGAAGTAGCAGGCAAGAAAAAGCCAAAAGACTGCTGATGTCTATCTGTTACACGATGTATTTAATCCATTTTTAATTAAATTTATTTGGGTGATATTGATTAAAAGTTTCAAGTGTACAATTCTAAAATACATCATCTGCATATTGCATTATGTGTTCACCACCCCAAATCTAGTTTCCTTCTGTTACCATGTACTCAACCCTCTTCACCTGCTTCAAAGTGCTCCTATCCCTCTTTGCCTCTGGTAATTACCATACTGCTGTCTGTGTCTATAATTCATTCTTAAACAGAAAATTAAACTTAATTTTCAAACACACCATATTAACAAGCAAGGAATATTTAAGATAAACAACTTTTGACCAAGACATATGAATATTAGTTATGTTTTGCTAACAAGCTGTAGGGATTTGAGTAAGTTATTTAATCCAGGCTTTAATTTCTTCATCTGTGAAATAAGGGGGAAGTAATAAGTCTCAGATTAGTTTTAAATGTCTTTTCACATGTTCCTTTGGTAAGTATTTGTTATGATTTAAGTTGTCATGGTGTAGTAATATAAGAAAGCATAAGTTTGAATCTCTGCATAGACGCTATTATAAGGGATGTTAAATCTCATGTGTTAGTTAAGCCATGGAAATTTTGAGTTTGGTGCTATAAGATGATCTAGGTAGGCTGAGATATCAGATGACTAATTCTCGCCATTCTGGTGGAGGAAAGAAGTAAACTGTATAATGAGTCACTGTGCATGTTTTAGAACTTTCAAAATATATCAGATAAGTTTTTAGTAAATTATATCTTTTTCAGGTAATCCTTCCATGAGCAAACACAGGCTTGAACAGATATTTGAAATGAATTTAATGACAAGTAGGAGTATATACTAGAAATCCAAATTCTATGGTTTTGAAGACAGTTCTAAATTAAACAAGGTAAAAATGTACAGAATAAAAGATATCAAAAGTAATTTTTCGAAAGCAAGAAGGTCTACCTCTTTGATCTCACAATTATTCTTTTGTAATAGGCACATGTCAATAACTAAACCATTTTTCTGTAATATGACAGATGGCTATTAAAGACGATATGCATATTTACTTCTTATGCTGCATAAAATAAAATAGAATCTTTCATTTTTTCATAAAAAGAATAATTGCCATTCTCTGAAATAAAATTTGTGATAAGAATTCATAGCATTTTATGCCACAATTTTTCTTAGACCTTAGTTCCTAAATACTTGGAAAGTGATGTGAGATTCATCTTCAGCATTTTCTATACCAGAGCATACTATTGATTAGTAAACTTTCCAGAGGCTTGACTATGTTGTTTTATGTATTAAATACTAGCATACAGTGAGAGGGTAAAGTCACAATTAATAGCCTCCCAAAGCTCACTGTCTACTAAGTTCTAAAACAAAGTGATTCGTATCTACTGTTATTTAATTCTAGAAAACCATATTTATTTCTGTGATGTTGATATTCCAAATGTTCAATGTAGAGACAAGAAGAATGAAGCCACAATAAGACCAATTAAAAGTAATTAGTCATAAAACACTGAAAAAAAAGACTTAGATAAGTGGAAAGGCATACTATGTTTGTAGATTACCAAACTGAATATTATTAAGGTGACACTTTATTCCAAACTGATCTATAGTTTAATATAAAGTTAATTAAAATCCCAGGAGGATTTCAATGTAGAAATTGAAAAGTTGATTATAAAAGGTAAATAAAAATGCAAAGAAGCTGAGGCAAAACAATTTTGAAAATGAAGAGCAAAGTTGAATGACTGGTACTCCAAAGTTCAAGACTTACTATAAATTACAATAGTTGAGATGACATGATATTGGGTAAAGAAAAGATGTCTTAATGAATGGAATATAACAGAAAATCCAAAAATAATCCCACACATATATGGTCAATCGATTTTTGACTAAGGTATCTTTTTAATGAATGATGCTGAAACAGTTGGGTATACACTGCAGAAAATGAACCTTCACCTTTATCTTGTACTCTGTACAGAAATTAACTGCATATGTAAAACCCAAATCTACAAAGTTAGTATATGTATATCAAATAAATTGCATACCTTAACTATTTATAATTCTTAATCATCAAATATATCTCAATAAAATGCAAAAAGCAAAAGAAAAAACAGAAGAAACTTCTGGTGACAATTTCTTAGCTACAACGCCAAAGGCATGACACATACAAGAAAGAAATAATATTTATTTTTTATAAATAAAATTAAATATAAATAAAAATTAAAAACTACTTTCTGAATGACATTGTTAAAAGGATGAGAAAACAAGTCACAAATTGAGAAAAGATATTCACAAGTCACGTATTTCCTAAAGGACTTGCATTCAGAATGTATTAAAAATACTAGAACTTGATAATTAAGTAACTAATGGAAAAACTATTTTTGACAATAAAATTCACCAAAGAAGATATACGGATGGCAAATAAGACCATAAAGAGTTGCTCAACATCACTAAAGAAACATTAATTCAAAAATCTCCACAATATAAAAACAATTACACATCTGCTGGAGGAACAAAAACACAGTAAAAAAGACAAGTAAGAATATCAACTATTGCTGAGGATGCTGTACATCTGAAACTTTTACATGTTGTTGGTGAAAATGAAGAATAGCCCCTGGCTGGTATAGCTCAGTTGACTGAGTGCAGGCTACAAACCAAAGGGTTGCTGGTTCAATTCCCAGTCAGGGCACGTGCCTGGCTTGCAAGCCAGGTCCCCAGTGGGGGCCACGTGAGAGGCAATCACATATTGATATTTCTCTCCCTCTCTTTCTCCCTCCCATCCCCTCTCTCTAAAAATAAATAAATAAAATCTTTAAAAAAAAGAAAATGAAGAACGGTACAGTTACTCTGCAAATCTGTTTTGCAGTTTCTATAAAGTTAAATATACTCTTAATCATGTGATTTAAAAATCCTATTCTTGAGCATTTACACAAGGGAGATAAAAAACATGTTTATATAAAACATGTACAAACATGTTTATGGCAGCCTTATCCAAAATTGCAAAACACATACACAAACAAAAAACTAGCAACAACCGAAATATCCTTCCACTGGTAAATGAATTTAAAAAGTACCAACCCCTCCCCCAAAACCCAGTGGTATATGCATGCAATAAAATATTACTGAGCAATAAAAGGGAGTGAACTATTGATACATGCAAAAAACATGGATAAATTTCAAATACATTATGGCAAGTGAAAGAAAGCCAGATTTAAAGCCTTCATATTGTATGATTTCACTTCTACAATACTGTCCAAAAGACAAAATGATAGAGACAGAAAACACCCCGTTGTTCCCAGGAACTGGAAGCGGGAAGAAGGTCTGCGTACAGAGGGGCACAAAAACCTTGAAGGCAGTGTTGGCTATATGATTATGTATATTTGTCAAAACTCACAGAACTGTTTATTGAAAAGGGTGATTTTTACTGTCTATAAATTATAGCTTGATTAAAAAACAAAAAGTAATTCATTTTTCAAGTCATAGGCCTGCCATGAGTTTGTTCAAACATAGGAATACAACAAATGTACTAGGGATATTATTTTTCTAAAAACGGAAGTTCTGTTATTAAAAATAACTCTGAGTAATTCTAGGGGTAAAATCTAAAACACAAATGCTAGAAAGTTTGGAAAGATAATAAAAGGATATAACTGGAAAGTATAATAAGGTATAGACTTTGAAAGTCACCTAAAATAAGATAAAGATGGTAAATTACCCTACAAATAAATCTATTCTAAATCTTTAATATTTATTGAGATAATTTAATAAAAATTATCCTGCTCTTTAACTCATGGACTGTATATGAATAGATAATAAACCAATGTCTCTGAATCTTGCCACTAAAATATATTATTTTTATATAACAGCTGCCCAGTTACACATTGGTTTTGAAAACTGGATAAGGTATAATAATAGAAGTATGATATAGAAGATAAGGGTAACAAAGAGAAATACTGTGTGTTAGACAATAACTATCTGATAATGTTCTTTCCCTTATCTGGCCCCTTCTCTAATGCCATGCATGCCATACCTCATTATATCCAGGTAAAGTGCAAGGATACAGAACAAACTATTCTTTTTTAAAAAATATATTTTATTAATTATGCTTTTACAGTTGTCCTGATTTTTCCCTCTTTGCCCCCCTCCACACAGCACCCTTACTCCCCTGGGCAATCCCCCCGCCATTGTTCATGTTCATGGGTCATGCATATAAATTCTTTGGCTACTACATTTCCTGTACTGTACTTCACATCCCCATAGCTATTCTGTAACTACCTATTTGTACTTCTTAATCCCCTCACCTCATCACCCATTCTCCCTCTAGCCCCTCCCACCGGGCAACCTTCCGGTAACTAACTTCTTTTCTCTTGCTTTTGTGAGGCTCTCCTTATCTTTAACCTTAAGAACAAAGTATTCCTAAACAGAGAAAGGCAAGTCTACATAATCAAAAATCTTTATCTTTGCTTTAAAGGTAACCATTCTCGTGTAATCCTCTCCAATTTTTATTGGATTTTTCAAGTCATTTCTAAGTATGAATTATTCAGTTTTCAAAAGAATACTTACAGAAAGGATGATACTCTGTGTGTAATATAAATACTACTTATAAATAAGCAAAAAAAAAACACCCTAGAAACAAGAATATATTTTCTCCTTATATTAGGAAACCAAGGTATAATATTTTACATAGTCAAGAACTCACTGGAAAGAGAAAAGGAACCCCTACAAAGGCTTATGTCCAGTGCGACCGCAATGCTGAAAGCACAACTCGCCATCAGTTCTATGTTTAAAAGAAAAAACCCTGGTGGTTTCCCAGCTCATATTCAATTAATAGAAAAGTCCTCTGGATAGCTGCTGGAATATTTTCCTTCCAAATTATGTTCCTTGAAGATATCTCCAACAAAGTGTCACCTACACCAGGATCGAGCCATATGTAACTCCCTCCTTGACATGTCACTGTATTGGTGGTGAGCTCAGGTGGCAGACATTGACATCACCAACAGCAGAGCAAGTCCGCTGCCTGACACGCGGTGGACTGACCCACCGACTCTTACACTGATACTCTGATAAGGTGATTCAAAAATATCCAACTTTCACACAGAGCTTCAATCAAATGTCTTCTTGCAAAAATAGAATTTACTTATAGTATGAAAGCACAATGTAGACATTTGTTCACCATTCATTAATGAAATCAAGCAACTAATATTTATTGAGTACCTAACAATATAGTCTATACACTATTCTAGGAACTGGAGCAAAAACAACATAGGCCATGCCTTCTAAAAGGGAAGACACTAAAGAACACAAAACAAACAAAATTAAAAAGGGATAAGGAGGGAAAATACATATATTCACTGGAAAGTTTGAAGTACTTAACGGGAGTCCAGTTTCACTTTTCTACTTATGCACAGCCAAAGAGTGTCATTTTATTTTTTTCACACTGCAAGGAAAAGACATGCACAGCTAACCACAGATATTCTGTTTATACCTCTTATGATTGTTGTTGAATTCAAATGAAATTCAAATGTGCTGACCTGTTGCTAGTCTGCAACAAATCACTCTAAATTATGTTCGTCTTTCATCCAGGAGTACTAAAAATTCTGCTCTCTTCCATGCTTTCACATTTGTATAGATAATAAATTAGAGGACTTCCATTGTGTTATTTTCATTGTTTGAATTCAGCTGTGTATATTTGTTCTCCCACTCTCTGTTACTGCTCTTTAATAAACAAGAGAACCTCTAGCAAAACAATTTTCTCTTAGAGACTCAAGTTTCATTTTATTGGAATAACAGAATTACAAGAGAATTAAGTAACCAGAGCCAATCAGTCTATATCCTGATTCTGGCAACATAAAATGACCTGTATGTGTTCACCCTCTTCCACCTTTTCTATGTCCAGTTCCACAACCCAACCTTGTCAAAGCTGGGAAGGTGAAAGGAAGGGAATCATGTCTCTTTAAATCAGGTACCCAATTTGTGGCAGCTTCTGAAAGCTATCATAGAAATGCTCTATTTGACCTGGTCAAATTTCATTTTTCTTACTTTTATCACCCTCAAAGCTAGTGCAACGTGTTTGCAATAGCAACAAGAAAAAACAAAAATGAACTGCTCCATTGGCTTGTCGGATTAAAAAAGTGGATTGATTTTATACCTTTGAAATAAGGAGCTGGCTGGGAAGCTCTTTCTTCAACTTTCTCTGTTTAAGGATGCCTTTCCTCTGTGAACTCAAAGAGAAGTATTAGGTTGGATAAATATAGCACACAATTCTATTCATGATAATGAGAGCAGCTAACATTTACTGAGCACTCTGTACTAGGGGTGGTGCTAAATGATTTGTGTTCATTATCTTGTTTAATACTGAAAACAACCATTATTACTCCTTCTCTTTCCTATTTGCTTATTGAATTTCTCTCACCTTTCTGAACCCTCTACTTTTACCCAATCCATTGCTTTCTTCACCTCATTCTTTATTTGTCTTAGATCTTGTGGTCCATTATTTTAAAAGGGCACTTGGTGAGCCATAACACCCCTCGCTGCTTACTCCAAAAATCAAGCGAATAATACATATCCTATACCTGAGAAACTGAGCGTGATGGAAGTCCCACAGAAAGACAGCTGGGCTTCACTGTGAATTTATGATCACCAGTCTCAAACAGGAGCATAGCACTGGCTGGCAATCACAGTCCATTTCTTTGATTAACTCAACTTCTCATTGTCTGCAACAACTTCAATCTTTTCTACTCCTCTAAAAGATCCAAATTCTAAGCCTTCCATTCTGCTTTTCCCTCTTAATCTCAGAAGATTATTCTGTCTTTTACTTTAGTGAAAAAAAGTTGAAGTGACTAGGTGGAAAAGCTCTCAGCTACCACCTACTGAAACTATAAATGCTACAGTTTCCTTTTTCTTTAACCTTTATGATCCCTCGTGGTATTAGGAGAACAGAAGGGTGCCTTTCCTATCATTTAAGCCCAATAAGCTTCTTTATTTCTCTTTCATTCCTATCAACTTCTTCCTTCTCAGTGACTTATATTTCTTGTCTCCTGAATGTCAAAGCAGTTCTTCTCAACCACATCATGCCAACCAAAATTTAAACATGCTCTTATTTCTCCCACTTAGAAATAGTTCCTTCATCCATCATCCCATGCTCTTGACATTTTCTCTTTCCTTTCATAGGCAAATTTTTCAAAGCAGTTGACTCCATATTCGATATCCACAGCCTCAATTCATTTGATACTGAATTTTAACCCCATCTGAAGGAACACAGCTTTAGCTGGGGGCATTATGGTGTAGACAGAACAACTCATTTTACAGAAAGGTAGTGGTAGTGCCACTGGGATTTGAACCTATGGCAGCTTGATTCTAAAACACAAGATCTTAACTAATAAAGTATACAACATAGAAAACATTAATCCACATCTATCCAAATTACAAAAGCATTACACTTCTGAGCTAACAATGTCAATCCTGGTTATTTGCCTTATCGGTATACTTAAATATTTCAAAATGGCATATATATGAGGTTATTCCTTATTAATAGCCAATACTTGGAAATAATTATGATGTTCATAAACAGACTGGACTGGACAAATGGATTATGCTGTGTGGGTAAAGTGGAATATTACACACATGTATGAAAGGATAAAGCTCTCTAACTGCTGATAATGAAAAGTTTAAAGATATATTACATTTTACCCTGGCTGGTATAGCTCAGTGGATTGAGCGCGGCTGCGAACCAAAGGGTCGCAGGTTCGATTCCCAGTCAGGGCACATGCCTGGGTTGCGGGCCAGGTCCCCAGTGGGGGCCACGTGAGAGGCAACCACACATTGATGTTTCTCTCCCTCTCTTTCTCTCTCCCTTCCCTTCTATCTAAAAATAAATAAATAAATTCTTTAAAAAAAGATATATTACATTTTAAAAAGTAGGTAAATTATTGTGTATAGCTTACATAAAATTAGGGAAATTAAGACTATTCTTATTGGCTTTTTTTTCATAAATAACCACACACAAACAACAACAATCACCTCATGTCAGTGGGCAATAGATGAAAAATAGGAGTGCGACTTAGCACAGTGAACTTTCATACTTTTTGATTTTTGAACCATGACATTGTGATAGCTATTCAAAAATTAAATTTTAATTGTTTTACATGGATTTACTATTATGAATATGTCAGTATAAATATTTAGATATTATGTAAAAAATTATGTGTATCATGGTTTGATTTATGTATTTGCTCTATCATGTCACTCCGTGTGATTTTTCCAACAGCTTCCTCCTGTAACAAAAATGAAATCAAACTCTTTATCAAGGCCTATAAGGCTCTGTAGGGAGAGAAATTTATCAAAATATATTCAAAAGTTTTCTTAGAATGGTATGCGTATTTCCCCAATTATAAGAGCTTACTGATTTCCTAGATAAATGGATAAAAAATATCCATAACAAACCACATCTTTGTGGAATTTTATGTCATGTATACAGCATTAGGAATTAGATGCCATCTGATTTCTGAACATCAAAATTCAAATCTAGGAGGCAATGGAGAAATGCATTCAATAGTCTAAGAAAAAATGATTTCCAACTTCAAATGCTATATCTGACTAAACTGTCCATCAAATGTGAATCAAGCACAAAGCAAAATTAACCGCCCACATACTTCATTATGGGAAACTATTGGAAACTTTATACCACCAAAATGAGGGAGTAAGCAAAGTAAAAGGAAGACATTGGAGTCAGAAGGCAGTAGATCTAAGGAAGAAGGGAACCCTCCCAATGAGTTGTGGAAGGAGATCCCAGATGGCCAGCTCTGTAGCTGCTCTAGAGAACCACAATCCAAATTAGAACAGGAAAATCACCAAAACAGTGACAAAAGGGAGATTATAAACATTAGGGTTCAGAAAAATTATGCAAAAAGATATGATTTTAATATAAAACATAGTTCAGATGTTCAATAATATGAACACTGAATAACCATCTAACTAAATATGAAGATATAGCTGTATTGGCACAAGTACAATGAAAATGTGTATGAAGATGTGTGAGAAATAGTTAATTTAAAGCTTTAATGCCTGTTATGGGAAAATAGTAGATAATATCCAAATTGAAATATCAACAAATAGAAATATAGGTATATTATTGAAAACTATACAGACAAATAATAAAGGAAACCACAGGAAGATTTCCAAGTAGTTGTCTCTGGAAGCAGAAAGTAAGCACCGAGCAAGAAACTGCTAATTTCCTCTTTTTTTTCTTTAAGATATACTGGATGAATGAAGAACATGAATAACTATGATAAAAATTGAAAGTTAAAGAAGAGAAGGAAGAAAAAAATTCCTTTACATCTAAACTTGATGTTAAAAATATTAGTTATCTATCACAGTTAGAGAGAAAGGAGCATTTCAAAGACTTATTTCTTTGGCATTCTGAAAATGATACAAAAGTAATAAACTATCTGCTAAGATGTGCAATTAATATTCTTAAGGGAAAAAGATCAAGAGTTTATTCATTCTCCATAGCTGTTTTCCAATTCATTTTCCATTATTAGACAGAAACTCTTTCTAAAATTAATGGTAGGTATTTGAGTGTAAGTAAAGGATAATTTATTCTTCCACAAGCCAGGAAGTACTTAGTGAAAATAATGTGGAAAGGGTATTACTGCTGAATTAAAAATAATTCTTCATGACCAAATAACATTACCAAAAATAAAATAAAAATCTCATTATTTTATACCATATTTTTCTGGAGTAAAATGATATTCTCAAAAATTTCATCAGTTCACAAGATTTTACGTGTTACCAGACTTTAATTTTACTGCAAATCCATACTACCATGATTCCATCTATTTGTATCTCATTAGTGATCAGAACATTTTTTTTAAAAGATTTTATTTTTATTTATTTTTAGAGAGAGGGGAAAGGAGGGAGACAGAGAGGGAGAGAAACAGCAATGTATGGTTGCCTCTCACATGGCCCTCACGGGGACCTGGCCTGCAACCTAGGCATGTGCCCTGACTGAGAATCGAACCGGGACTGCCTGGTTCCCAGCCCGCGCTCAATCCACTGAGCTACACCAGCCAGGGCTGATCAGAACATTTTATCATCAATGGATTTATTTAAAGCATCAATGAACCGTGATTTTAACTGCAATATTATAGTACTATCTGATTTTAAAAATTACCACTAAATTTCTTGACTTTGTACTCAACGATGAAACAGAACAACTACAGTTATAAAGAAAAAAATATTTTTTTCTTCTAAATTAACATGTCATTAAAAGTTCCCTTTCTCCCTTAAATGGTATGAGGGGTGTAGGTTTGGGGGGTTACTTATTTATTTAGGTTGACATCATAGTTTACTATATTTGAAGCTTATTTTTTAATTAAAAGAAGATTATTTTACTTATAAACATTTATAGAATGTTTAATTTTGGCAACTACACATACATGTATACATTAAAGACAAAAGGAAAGCATGACCAGTGTCTTCTCCTGCTGCTCTAGCACTGATGCCACTTGTTGTGATGGTTGCACCCTTACTGACAATACAGAGAAGTAGGATGAGTGATTAATAAATCTTTTATTTTTGGACTGAGGCACTGGGATTTCAGAGGTATTTTGTTACTACAGCACAATCCAGTCTAGTCTGATAAATACTCCCCTGAATACTAGCCTCATCAACCAACCCCCTTCAAGAGAGTCAAAGAAGAAGGAAGGAGAGAGGTAGAGAGGGGAGGAGGAAGAAGGAGGGAGGGAGGAAGGTTAGCGACCAGGCTGGATCTGTTTATTTGGTAGATCTTGATGCTAACCTAACAGGACCACATATGCCAAGTCATGTGAAAGGTTAGATAAACACTATCCTGGTTATAGGACCACAAAAATAAACCCAAATCAGAAAGCTTTGAAAGAATGCGGCGGACTCTACTAAAGTTATCAATAATTATAATAATAATGGCCAATACTATCTGAGAGAGTATTTTCTGCCAGATCCAGTTCTAAGCATTTGCACATGTGAAGATTTAATTTGCACAACTTTATGAGGCAGGTAGTAATATTATCCCTATTTTAGAGATGAAAAAACTGATATACAGAGTGTCCTATAACTTCACCAAGGTCACAAAGCTAGTAAATAACAGAGCTGGGATTTAAGTGTAAGAAACCTGCCCACAGGAAATGGATTTTTATCTACCAGGCTATGCTGCCTAATCAGTAACTGGACTTTACTTCTTTATATGAGAATATGGCACATTACTGTGGCCAACTATAAACTGGATATAAATATAACATACAATAATTTATATGTTACTCAATTCCATTATTTATATTTGCATCCAGCTTTGATTTTCTTATGTTTCTGGCAGGTTCTTTTGTCAGGGAATAGGTGGGTTTTTAGAGGCAAAAACAATAAGTGGCAGCAGCTAAACACGATGGAGGAAAATAAGGGTCTTTCTTTGTCCCACCTGCCTTGCCACCTTCCCTTTTGGGAGACTGGAAAGGAGAGAGGTTAAGAGCTTTGAAGACTTAAAGGCTTAAATAGACATTTCTCATTCATTATAATTCATAACATAAATAAACAAGGGAGACATTCTAGAATTAGTCAAGTTCTTCCTGTCAAGTTGAAAAGATGTCAATTGGTTATCAACAGAATTCAGCCAAGACAATGCTGAGGGGTACTTCTCAGAAGACTAAGTAGTTCAATACTAGCAATGGTGTGGTTTACAGAAGTGGAATTTTATAATATGAAAATGCTATACTTCATGTTGACCAGATTTAAGTGAACTAAGCATTTGAGGACTAAGCATTTATTTTCATGTTTCTCAAAAAATAAAAATGCATGGAAAAAATGGATGTGTATCATATTGAATACTTTACCCCGGCTAAACACCATAGCCCTCAGTGCATTTGGGAGTAGCACCTCTCTTGCCTTATAATGAGATTTTTTTTAAGAACTGCCTTCCTCCTAACCATATTTTAATGAGCCAAGCATCTTTAGAATGTGCAAAAGGTCAACAATCCACAAGCCTGCACAGGTTTCTTTGGGTGGCTAAACATTACATGCCAAAACATTTCAGAAAACTAGACTGTGTCGCTCTTTCCTCTCGAATATTGGAAAAGGTAAAATTTAAGAACCACTGATACAAATATATTTTGATGTTTCAAATTTACGTAAAACTCTGTTTGGCAAACTAGAGCCTGTAGGCCAAATCTGGCCTGCCACCTATTTTCTGTAAATAAAGTTGTATTAGGAACACAAAGCCATTAATTTATTCATTGTTCATGGCTGTTTTGGCACTTCAGTAACAGCATAGAGTGGTTGTAGCAGACACAATATTGTCTGCACATCTAAAATAGTTACTGTATGTCCTACAACAAAAAACATACCCATCATTTATGTTGACAACATAAGCAAACCATATCTATGACTCCAAGTCAAAAGTATTTGGCCTTTTAGTACAGAGAAGCAAGATGGTCTTTTTCCTGACTCAAAAGTGGTCGAGCAGCTGTCCTTATGCGCCATCCAAAGTGTCTATGTTTTTAAATGATTGTGTGTGTGTGTTGTCATGAAATGTACACTGCTGTTTTGAAACTGCACAGCGGCCTCTCCAGGTGCTGAGATAATTTGTAATCTACTAGTAAAAATACTTGGTTCTGAAACAACAGTGATATTTGAGGACAGATGCCAGGAAACACCACCATGATGATCTGATGAATGTTTATGAGCACCTCCACCTGGCCTTCAAGATTTCCGTGTTTCAACGCTAATGTATTTGCATCTGCACAGAGGGGTATGTGTGTGTGTATGTGCATGCGTTGGAAAGGCTGAAGAAAGGGAGAATCATTCTGAGCCCACCTCTTGCAGACTAAGCAAATACGTTCAGTTCAAACTGTTACCCACTTTTTCCCTTTTATGAACACTGACTACAATGTTCTTTGGACCCTAACTATAGCACGCTCTTCTGACCCTTGCACACACAGTCTTCATTCACATAATTGCCACCCCTCTTTCCTGAAATAGAGTTTTTCCATTTCTCTTAGCTCATTTCCATCGGTACACAAGTATTCTGTATTAACTCCTTCCAGTGTACACTAATTTCTTTCACTATACTTACAATAACACTCATTGAAAGACCTTTCTATATTTGCCCTCTTCAATTACTCCCTTCCATTCTCTCTTGAATCCATTCCAATCAGGCTTTTGGTCCCCTAGCTCCCCACACCACTGAAACTGCCCTTTTTAAGTCACTAAAGACCCTCACACTGCTAAATTCTATATTGTTTGCATTGCTGATTTTATTCAGCCTTTCAGTAAAATGTATAAATGTCTACCAATACCTTCTCATTATCCCACTTTCTTCACTAGACTTCTAAGTTACCACTCTGTTATGGTTTTCCTTCCTAGCTCCTTGGATATGTCTTCTTTGTTCCTCTGACTGGCCTAGCCTCATTTCTCTGACCTCTTAACATCAGAATGACTCTGCTTATTCAGCGGACCTCTTCTCTCTTTAATCCTCTTCTCTTTTTCTGCACTCACTTTCTAGGCAAACCTATCCAGTCTCATGATTTTAGATACTATTGTTATCCATATTAACTGACCACTTCTTACACTTGGTTATTAGTTTGCACCTGGCCTGGACAGCGGCATGCCTTCACTGCGTTGAATCAGGGCTATGCCAGCTCCCCCTCCCTCTGCCATAATGTAGTCCACGGGGACCTAATTTGTCTGGAAAGCCTATAGATCACCACTGGTCCACCACATGCGGCATCGGGTTGACTGGGCCTAGATAACAGAATGTAGCATGAAGCTAGATGCCTTAAGAAGACAAATGAGTGCCAGAGGGGAGGCAAAAACACACGAATGCAGAGGCCCACTACCTTTGTGAAGTTTCTGGGACTCCAGTGGTCTGGAGCAAGTTCAGATATTGGATACTTCCTCCAACATGAAAGACAAATTGTGGCAACTTGTACTACCTGGAATTAAGAAAGAGGCATGAAGCTAGTCTGGTATGTCTGGATTTTCCAGGCAAAATACATCACATTACAGTTGCTTCCTTAAACCATTTAAAGGGTACCTTCAAGGCCTCTGATTTTGAGGGAGAACCAGAGAGAGAGCAGATTCTGCTGCAGATCCAAATGCTCTGCCATTTAAGCCTTATGAGCCAGCAAGCCCACTGGTGTTTAAATTGCTCGAGGCAAATATGTATTCCACAGACCTGCGAGGAATATTTAAGAGAATATTCACAAAACAGACTTTTAAGGTTTCAGAGCAAAGGCTTATCTTATACTACAGATAATTATTCTGTTTTTGAGAAAGAGCTCCTGGATAGCCACTGGGCTCTCATGGATACGATGCACTTGACTGAGAACCATCAAGTGGCCATGCATCCTGAGCTGCCCACCCTGTTATCTGACCTATTAAACCAGAAAGTTGGGTGCATGAGCCAGCAGTCCACCAAGAGGAAATGGGATCTAAGAGGTGGATCTGGAGCAGGCCCTGAAGGAAGAAACAAGTTATGTGATCAAGGGATTCGTATAATGCCTACTGTTGCTGTATTGCCTCCTCTCCCTCAATCTATACTTAGGGCAACATGGGACGTTCTTATGAACAGTTTGAGGATAAAAATGTTTGCAGCATGATATACTAAAAACAACTGGACATAGATTGCTTCAGCATCATTGCACAATCTAGGGTAGTTCTTAAAGACAGAAGTAAAAGGAAAACATTCTGTTAGAGAGAATTTAAGCAGTGTATTCTGTTGTCCCTTTCTCTAGATTTTGAGATGGCTACAAAAAGGGTCTGCACCGATTTGCAGACAGTTGCTGATAGCTTGACTGATTGGTCAGGAACTTGAACAGAACTGGAAAGTTAACAACAAGGAAATTTGGAGGAAAATGTATGTGAATAGCTCTCTGAGAAAGGCACATATACAAATATTTTGTGCTATATAAATTATAACTAAATGTCATGTACTACAGAGGAGGTGCTCAGTAATTAGGTGGCAATGAGATAATGAAGATATATTCAGTGGATGTCAATCAGTCTCTTTCTCTAGCTGTTCCAGTTCTTGCTAATGTATTCATTTAAAAATTAACCAAGTTAACAGGGTACCCACGTGTTCAAAAGCACGGGCATCCCTCACCAAGGCTGATTAGGCTCTCACCATTTGTGAGTAACTAGCCTGCAAGCATCAGAGACCAACACAGAGCTCCCTACATAGCACCCATTCCAGGGAGACCAAACAGCCACCAGCAGCAGGTTGATTATACTGGATCCTTCTGTCACAATGGGACCAGTGGTTTATCTTCACAGGTATAAACACTTGCAGATGCTGATTTGCCTTTCCTTTCCACAAGGCTTCTGACACCCTTACCAACTCATGAACCATTGCTTCTGAGTAAGAAACTCATTTTACATTAAGAAGTCCAGCAATGGGCCCCTGCCCATGGAATTCAGTGGTATTAACACATATACCATTATTTAGAAGCAGCTAGCTTGACAGGTGAGTAGAATGGCCTATTGAAGACTCAGACATGGCATGTTTTAGGAAGCCACCCTCCAAAAGTGTGGAGTATTTACCCTACAGGTATAGCTTTAGAACCAGGGACCAATGTACAGTGCTGTTTCCCTCACAGCCAGAATACTCACGGTGAAAGTAAGAACAGTTCTTTTCTCTATTGCAACTAATACCCCTTCATTAAATATTTGCTTTATATTGCTCCAAATCTGGACTCTGCTAATTTAGCTGCCTTAGTTCTCAAGGGAAGAATGGTTTGACAAGGTCATGCAACAAGAGCTTCACTGAATTAGAAATTGACATGATCATCTGGCCATCAGGGCCGTTGGTGTCACTGAAGTTAATAGGTAAATGTGATTAAAATATTGGCTGGGTAATCAATGTCATTTACCAAGAGGAAATTGAGTCGATGTTATACAGTGGGGGGCAGAGAGAAATACATCTGGAACCCAGGAGATTTTCTGATACACCTCTTAATAATTTTATGTCCAATAGTATTACTAATTGGAAAGCTACAAAAAAAAAAAATGTAAAGGCACAGGAATTGAGAATTCAAGCCCTTCCTGCCTTTCAGAGATGAAGGCCTAATTGAATCCTCCAGGTTACAAACTCTGTTGAGATAAAGGGCTGGCTGATGGAATAAAAAATATGAAATGGGTAACAGAAGGAGAAAGTTATATACATCAACAACAGCCTTACTCACAATACACATCCCTTACCGTGACTTCCCAGTCCGCACAAGCTCTGCTCCCCAGAAACCGTGCAGAGCTCACCCCTTGCCACTCTCCCTCATGCTCAGCGGCCATGACACTGGTCTCAACAGTCCCAGAGTGCCTGAGGGCTATCCTAGCACAGGGCCAGCACAGTGCTGTGACCTCTTGTTGGCTCACTCTTCCATTTCAGAGTGGCCTCTATTTAAATGGCCTCTCACAGGAGGGCTTTTCCTAACCACTCACTCTAAACAACCCAGGTCATTTCTCTATAGTCCTTACTCTACTATATTTTTCTTCTTAGCACATACTACTACCACATAACAGATCAAGCTATATTACCTACACAGGTATTATTAATATTATTTTAAATATTTTATTTTAAATATATTTATTAAATATATTACTATAATAATAATAATAATATTTAATGGTTATAATTACTTCTTAATTGTCCTTCTCCCCGATCTGAAATGAAGGATGGACAGAGGCAGAGAAGTTATTTTTGATCACAGCTGTATCCCCATTGCCTAATATGATGTCTGGTATATGGCACCACAATCAAGGTATCTTTCCATCTATTACCACCCACCAACCCTGAGCTCCCTTTTGAAATTTACAAAGGATTCACTGATGTCATATATTCAGCCCCTTGCTACATTTGACCTTGGTGAATGAACACAATATCAAGTACAGCTCTGAACTTATCATATAATTAGTGATAAACTTACAACTTTAGAAAGGCAATGCTTCTCCCACAGGGCCAAATTTAATCCCTGATGATTTGTTTGCTCTTTTCAGAGTAATTATTTACTTACTAACTCTTGGATCAGAACCCAATGGAAATGAATGAACAATTAGTGTCCCATCAACATCGAAAGGCCATAGACTCCCCCTCAACATCACCAGGTTGTCAAGTCTCTGCTCTATATCTTTACCTCCCTCAGAAAACATATTCCATCCTGCACCTCTATTACTGACATGATCAACATCACAGGCTAGTCTTTGTCACAGAATGAGGTTGCACCTGTAGGCATTGTGGGTACATCTATTTTCTGGTGATGTTGTTTCCAACACAAAAGATGTTCATACATCATTAAAGATTCCACCCTAATGATTCCGCATGTCCACATTCTGCAGAGACAAAACAAGGATGCATCTCTTACATCTGAAGACTGTCAAAGTTCTTTTGTAACTCAAGTCATGTGAAACTATTCAGAGAAGGAATGGCTCTTGAAAGAATTTGGGGAGAAAAATGCAGAGTTAATGCAGTTCAGTCCAGGTTGCTGGTTGCCCCTGATATCTATTCTCTGTTTACATGGTAATGGAATTTTGTTGGTACACGGTCATCAAGATGAAAACTTGATTTCTCAACCTCTCTTTGTAAGGAAGTGGTGCCATGTGATGAAGTTCTAGCCAATGGGTATGAGATGTGATGTGTCAGCTTCTGAGTTATTTTTACACTTTCATAGGTGATACAATATATTCATAAGTTGCTGTTATTTGGGGTGTCTCTTATAATTTTCAAATGCATCCCACACACCTAGCATGCATTGACAGACAAGTACGACACAGTACCTACTACTCCTTGCATAATACAGTAGAATCTAAGTCCTCAGGCGTGGGTCAATCTCTAGGTCTGAACCATATATTAGCTGTGGAACTTTGATCAAGTGACATTACGTCTCTGTGCTTTATCTCTTTGTGCTTTCAGCAAAATCAGAACAGTACTAGCGCACTGCTTATATGGGCTGCTAAATGCTGTGAGCGTTTAGTATGCTTAGAACAGAACATGGCGCTCAGTAAGCATTACCAATCTATTTAGAAATGGCCCAAGGCTAGCTATTCATTCAGTCAAGTTTTCATCATCTCACTGAAGCTTTCTTTGTGTCATACAAGTTTCATTCTCTTAGCAACTGGTATAACAATTCCTGCTTGAGGGAAAATTACCTTTGCTTAGAAAAATTTCTGATAAGCCCAGTTGGGTGAGGTGAGTCTATTTGGCTGGAATGAGTGGAGGCTAATGCCAACATTTTTAAAAGATTTGATGTCTCTGAATATAGCTGGGAGAGACATTTCTTTGATGTGCGGGGGGGAAAGAAGGAAGGGAGGGAGGAAGGAAGGAAGGGAGGGAGGGAGGAAAGAAGGAAGGAAAGAAGGGAGGAAGGGAGGGAGAGAGGGAGGGAGGAAGGAAGGGAGGAAGGAAGGGAGGGAGGGAGAGAGGGAGGGAGGAAGGAAGGAAGGAAGGAAGGGAGGGAGGAAGACATGCTAGGAAGATGGTGGAAGACTGTGCAACATCTGTCATCCCTTCTCTTGGGTCACAAAATACACAGCAGACTTACTCAAGTTCAGCTAAACAATGATATTGAACGTTTTTTAGGAAATTGATGATGAAGCTGAGTTTCTTTTTCTAGTTGATATGGAATTAAATAGAACCTGTTTAAGCAGGAGCATAGAATGTACAATCTTAAAAATTTGTTTTTAAAAAAATTCTAGGATAAGTCTTTAGGTGCTCTCGTTGCTCGGACGCGGGAAATCACAAGTTGAGGCGAACCTGGGCTTGACAGATGTCTCTCCCTTCCCCCCATCTCCATCCCAGGGAGGTTGACCACATTCTCCTTGCAGTTTCCACTGTACCAGGAACAGACCTGTTTTCTATGAGCTATTATGCTGTACTGAGTGTTGTTGTTTGTTTCTCAATATACGTTTTCCCTACTAGAATGTGAATTCCTAGTGGTACAGATTATGTTTTATTTACGTCTGTACCCTAATATCTTGTTTGTTATTATTGTAAGTGCTTACTGAATGAATAAGACAAAATAATGCTTTGATACCCACTTTTCTACTTGTAGCCATGAATAAAGTAAAGAGGGTGGTGGCTACAGACATCTATGATAAGTATGATAATGAAAACAGAGCATCTGAAACTATCCCATTACGTGCCTTTTGTGATGATCACCTACATGTCATATTCTGTCGATCAAAACTGTCAATAACAAATCACTTTTTAAGAGGCAGGTATATCATAGTAAGAAGAGCACAGAATTTATGCAAAACATATAATATTTATATTGTTATAGTAGCACCTTTTATTGCACAGATCAGTAGAGGCAGGTTAATATCTTAGAACCCCAAATGGGGAAAATCTTCAGTTTTTATACTATATCATACCCTGGAAAGTTCATGATCTTTCTCCTTCCATGACCTTTCTGGGTCCTTTTTGTCTATTCAGTTTTTAAGATCAGTAGAAATCTTGCTTTTAAAAAAAAAGACTACAGGGACATGTCAGTCACCTGGGAGTGGGGAAAGTGGTGGGAGACATGTGTGGTCAACGGTTAAAGAATGCGTAATTAATGAGAATAGCTGTCCCTCAGCAGTAATGACCCTGTGCCCTCATTTCAAGGAATCAGAATATTGTAAGAGATTGGAATTTAGCTAACAATTTGTGTTTCCAACTTTATAACTGTGATGTATCACAATACACTGCATATAAATATGTGCATATATAATATATAATATGCATATATACTATATACATGCTGCATATAAATATGTTAGTCTACATGTGGTTCATGGGAAGGTTCACAAGGAAAAAGACAATAGAAAGTGTAAAGCGGAATTCTAGGCCTGTGAGCGCTTCTGTGAAGGCAGCCAGGTTTCTTTTGACTTGCTGAGCCCTGTCCTTGCCAGCTCCAAACAGAGCCCATGGAGACTGCTAATTCAATAATTATCAAATGCATGACATATGATTTTTCCCTTTATTCTCCTTTTGAAGCATTGCATTTTAGTTTTTGAGTTTTAATATACTTTACACAGGGAGTCCATTTGGGGCTTTTGATTTTCAAAGCTGATAGAGTTCATCTATGGCAGAGCAAATGCAAATAAAATTCAGTGCAACGTGGAAGGGACAGCACGTGTGGCTTATGAGCCACTTACGGTGAAAAAGAAAGTCCCAGTGTATTAGGCGCAGAAAAATCTCATTACTTTCTATTGATGGATGGCATTTCTTTGCCAAGCTGATTTGCAGTTTAATAAAATGAACAGAGGTACTGCAAATCCAAAATGTTAAGGTGATGGAGAAGGAGACGTAGATGTACGCAAGCCAACGCACGGACGATTTAGGCAGGCACCAAGCACGATGCAGGTTGACAACGCTGCATGAGGAATACAGACATCCAATCATTTAGTCCATGGTGATTTAGTTCTAGCCTGTCGCACAGCGTTCCATTTTTTGTATAACACCTCACTGAGCACTGGAATACAGCACTTCTTAAAGTTTTTCAGTTACAGTTTACATTTGATATTAGTTTATATTAATTGCAGGCATACAGCACAGTCCTTAGACAGTCACATACTTTACAAAGGTCCCCCCCGTTATTTTAGTGCCCACCTGACACTGTATGTAGTTATTGCAAAATTATTGACTACGTTCCTTATGCTGTACTTTACATCCCCGTGACTATTTCATGACTATCAACTTGTATTTATTATTTTAATATTTTATTTATTTATTTTTAGAGAGAGGGGAAGGGAGGGAGATAGAGAGGGAGAAACAGCAATGTATGGTTGCCTCTCACATGGCCCCCACCAGAGACTTGGCCCAAAACCTAGGCATGTGCCCTGACTAGGAATCGAACCAGGACTGTCTGGTTCCCAGCCAGCGCTCAATCCACTGAGCTACACCAGCCAGGGCTCAATTTGTATTTCTTAATTCCTTCTCCCTTTTTACCCTGCCTCCCACTCTCCCTCTCTTTTGGAAACTACCATCTGATCTCTGTGTCTATCAGTCTGTTTATATTTTGTTGTTTTTTTATATTTTGCTCTTTAGATTCCACATATAATTAAAATCATTTGTCTTTCTCTGTCTGACTTATTTCATACCATAATACCCTCTAGGTCCATCCATGCTGTCACAAATGATAAGATTGCATTCTTTTTTTATGGCCAAGTAACAGTCTATTGTGTGTATGTACCACAGCTTTTTTATCCACTCATCTATTGATGGGCACTTGGGTTATTTCCATTTCTTGGCTATTGTAAATAGTGATGAAATGAACATAGGGGTGCATACTGTATTTTTTGGACTATAAAATGCACCCTTTTCCCCAAATTTAGGAGGAAAAGGGGGTGCATCTTATAGTCTGAGTGTATCTGAGTTATAGTCGGAATATTATTTATGTTATTAAATATTTGACCACGTTTTTTGCTTCAAAATTATTTCCCTATCTTCCTCCTCTAAAACCTAGGTGCATCTTATGGTCTGAAAAATATGGTATATTCTTTCCAGCGGAACCTCTAAATTGGGTTTTAGAATTATTATTGACTCCACAGAACCAGCCCCAATCACACATCAGTTCGGAATCGTTAAAGGTTTGCGAACAGGAGTAGAAGTAATGGCAACGAGGGCACGAGAAGAGCAAGGCTGGAAGAACAAGGTGGAGGCAAGGAGAAGGACAGCCCTGGCATGGTGAAAGGACCTCTGCAAATGCAAAGCATCAGGAAGCAATGGGTTGGGCTGAGATTCATTAACGAAAGTTGCATTCTTTGTTTGCTTAGCTTATGGTGGTAGATATACCACTACTGATGCATTTTGTGAAGTCTTCTTTTTTAAACAGCTCTGTGCTTATAGAAGTACCAAAACCCAAAAGGATTAATTATCATGTAGGATCTTAATCTGATGAGAGTTAACTGTAAAGCTTAATTATATTTGTCCAACAGTAATTTAAAGAATTAGAACAAGGCTTTTACAGTATCCTGATTAATGAGGGGTTTGTTCTGTGTTTCCTCTTCAGGAGAATTTTTCTCATGGCACCGTATATTGGTGAAAAGCATAACATCATACGTTGCCCTTTAATATCAATGCATTTCCTGATACTGCATCAGTTTCTAGCTTTTTAATCCAGGTTCCCCTGTCTATAAAATGCTGATAATGACAGCCTCTATCTCATAGGTAATTGGTAGAATTAAATGAAGTATTGAATGAACATTTTTCAGTGCCCAACATAATTAGCTCCCAACAAACGTTATCTGTTACTTCTACTATCATCATAAGGTTCGTCTTGGACACAGTGTGTCCAAGGAGGAACATGTTTCCATTTGGAAATACACAGCAGAAGAATGAGGATACCTGTTCAAATGCTCAATTCTGAAGACAGAATTGTTCCCCTCTCAAAAAATAAAAGGTGAACTGATATTTATTGAATTCCTTTCTTCCAAATCCTGAGTCATCTAAAGTAAACTACTTAAGCGTCTTGTTTCTTTGTATCTATCTCAGTAGAGAAACTAACACTATATACTTCACGGTATTTTTTATTTTTTGGATAATTATGAACTAATGATTCTAAATGGCCCAGGAAATACAAAGTATTTATGCCAGACTCAATGATATTGACCTAGAAACAGAGTTAGCAGTTATACATAGCTTAGATAAAGTAGCGAATTATTTAAATCTTCACCATACCGCTAAAGATCTTCAGATTGTAGCCTACTTATTTTGATTAATTTTATTGTCTCTATCTAAATGTGATAAACAGGTAAAATAATATACTCTTGAATCTTATACTGACACTAACATAATGCATGAAATAAACAGTACAATAAATGCAAAGCACCTGTTTTAATACGATGGATTTTCATGTGATTTCAAAAATATCATCTGGCTTTCTATGGCTCTTTGGAAATTGTTCTTATCATGAGAACATAAATTCTAATGTGTGCTAACAACAAATACTACTATAGTGCATTTTTTTGAAATATATACAAATAAAAAACATTTTAGAGGCATAGAAATAGTACTCTCTAACCATCAAAGAAAAAGAACTCTAGAGGAGCCAAAAGGAAATCCATTTTTTAGCCTCAAACAAGGGAGAAACCATCTGTGCTAAATCATAAAACAAATGCACTGAGAGTTTACATCAATATACACATGGGAAGGAGGTTATTTACTTTGTGTAGGAAAAATCCTCGTTACATTTAATCATGCGAATTTCATGGGTAAGTAGACTCCTAGACCATTTTTATGTTTTAAAAAAATGCTTAACATCGTCAACTAAACTTCTCAAATAGAGCCAAGCTCAAGAACCTTCTCATCTCTAGCCAATAATGTTCAGGATTTAAATTCTGAAAGGAAGTATGAGAAAACGAATTATTCGGGTGTTTGCATCTTTTTCTTCCTAGACATCTTTCACATTCGTCTTTTTGTGCATTAATTGATTCTGCCTGTGTACTCTCAAAGGTCTGGCACTAAGCTAGCTAAGGGAAAATGTACAAAACACAGAAGTAAGAAGGTATTTAGAAGGTGTAATTGTTCTTTTTTAAATCAGGTTACTAATATACTTTTGTTCTAATAGATAGGCCTGGGTATCTGAGCAATACTCAAACAACAGAAAAATTCTATATTTAAGTTAAGATGATGTGGGTCTTGAACCCATGCAAAGCTATCTTTGCAGGAAAATGATAAAGGGCCCTTATTAGAACTCTCACCTTTAGCAGGAGGCCCAAGGACAGCTTTCTTATAAAGCCACAAATTGTGAAATACGAAACTTGTGATTGAAAAGGAAAATAACAGGAGACTTCCTGAAAAGCAGCTGCAATAGGATTCAACTATTTTGCTATAGCTTAAAGAAGAGAATGACTTTATAATTAATAAGCACACAAATTGAAGTTTTCACAGTCACAGAAATTTTTACAGGCAATATTTTAATCAACGGTGTTAGCTTAAATAGAAGTTGTGCTGCCTGAGTGAGGGCAAAAATGGGTCTCTAACTTTAAAAGATTATGAGGTTGAGCTGGCAGGAAGCACTTCCTAGAATTGAAACATTTCTCAAATAATGTAATGAATAACAAAATTTCTCTTGAAGTTACACCCAACAATAGAAATAGTCTGTCTTGTATAAATAGGTTAAGAAAAAAAATGGAAAGAAAGAGGCACAAAAGGAAATTACAAATTTTTGGAGTTTTTATTAAACATGGGCCAAATGTATTTCAAGAACTCTAATGGCCTGCACCATAAGAATCTGCATGAATGAATTCTATATCCGTGGTCTACAATGCATTCATCAAAATCTGTTACATGCTGAGATAAGTTTCCGAAATACATTCATTCTCTGCATTTAAAAATTCATTCCATCAGAATAACTTTATATTTCTCTACCAGTTTTATGAATACTTTAATATTCATTTCCATTGTGTAAATGAAAAGCCAGCTTGTCATTTGGTTATTTGCAAGATTCATAAAGTTTTATTTCTAAAATAACAGCACTTCTAAACTTCCCTTCCTCCTGCACTGTTGGCTTCAGTCGAATATCTGACATTCTCTCACATTTTGGCCATGATCTGCAGATGTGAACTTGCTGTACCCACCTTGACAGCTGAAAAAGTGACACAAACTATCGCGGGGAAATTCTCATTTTTCACTCAACACTCAAGTAACAGTTACGTATTGAATACCTTCTGTGGAGCGGTTACCTATTACATACCTCCAGCACGGCGAGCTGCTGAGGATACAGTGCTCAATATGCCACCCCAGTGGCTCCCGCCCTTCGAGAGCATAGACAGTAATGGGGGGCAGACCCCTGAGGGGTGTTGTGATGGAAGATAGGCCAGTCGAAGAGCAAATGGAATCTAACTTGTCCAAGGTAGCTTACACTGGGTGTCCCCTTTGCATCTCCAAACACAAAATCACTTTCATTGTTCAAGGAGACATCAGATTATTTGTTCAAAGAACAAACCATGACAATTGAAGATTTTGTCTTTCATGATGTGAATACCTGTAAAATGACATTCTGGTTTTCAGGGTGTTTTATTTCTTGTATCATTTCTTTAACTTTTTTTAAAAAATAAGGCTTGGAGTAACTTGTGAAACTGAACCTCTAAGACTGAAATAAAATGATGTACATACTTTTCCTCCTTTCTCCTCGTCACAACAGACACCCATAATTGATCACAGCACTTGTTATAATGAATCTGGATGTGATCTTACAATCTGCTCGCACAACACTCCAAGCACTGCTGTCAATTGGCCAGCTGAGGAAATGCAACCTCTTTACCCAGTCTTACTGGGGAGTGAGTTCCTGGAGAACACAGCTAACATTTTCTCCATAGAGGCCAGCACGTCGTTTGGCATGTAGCAGATATTCAAAACACGGTAGAAATCCTAGGAGCGTGGCACTTGTAGAGAGACGTGATAATGCATTCACTCCAGCTCTTCCATGTTACAGAGGACTCTGGGCTCAGAGAGGCTGATGGCACCTGAAGAAATAGGGACCTGCTGCTGCGCCGATTTGTCTGTTTACATGACCTTGCATACACATGGCTAATGCTTAACTTCCCAAGGCTCTACTAACAGAGACTTTCTCCTGTAAAATCATCCCTAATTAGAAAGCAAAAACAATAGATCATACTCGACGGTTTCATGGCAATTTCCACAGACGTTGCTTTACTCATACCTTATAATTTTAATGATCTGTAGGTGCTGCCTGTTCCATGCAATTAGGAACTCCTTTAGTGATTACTTCTTAAGCATCTTTGCACCCCAAACACCTGGACCAATATGTGGCACATAGCACACATAGTAGATCCTCGATAAATATTTGTAAAAAAAAAAAGAAGAAATATATAAGCCATTTTCAATTAGAAACTTGTGTTTTAAAAAAATGTTGTCCGTACTTTCTAATTCAAAACTCATTTCCCCCCAAAACAAATTTAAATAACATTATAGTAAGATACTATATAACCACAAGCCTGTCACAATATTTTCCTTAAAGATTTTATTTATTTATTTTTACAGAGAGGGGAAGAGAGGGAGGAAAAGGAGAGAACCATTGATGTGATAGAGTACCATCAATTGGTTGCTGCTCATACATGCCCATGCCATGACAGGACTGAACCTGCAACACAGGCCTGTGCCCTGACCAGGAATTAAACCAGCAACCTTTCCTTTCAGAGGATGACACACAACCAAATGAAACACACCCGCCAGGGCTGTAGCAATTTTTTGTTTCAGAAGAGGATAAAGTCAGGAAGTACTTACTGGAGAAAGTGATACTTCCACTGAGTTCAATATTAACAGAACTTCTAAATGACCCCTTTGTTCATAGAAGAAATGCATCATTTGATTCACAGAGTCTTAAAGTGCATCAAGTCCAAGGAAATAATAAGCATGTATTTGCTTGGAAGAAGAGAACAGTGGAAATAAACGGAGCCAGACAGAATGAAGGAGCAAGGGCAGGGAAGAAAGGGGGGGCGGGGGACGAGTGGCATGATGCACCAATGGGTGAATCTATGGTTCTGTCCACACTTCAAAAAATGCCTTCTTGATCCTAGAAGAATTAGAGGGAAAGCTATGAATGAAGCAAAATAAGAGAAAGCTTAGCATTTAAGATGTTCTGGGCTCAGAATAAACAGGAATTTTATGAAAAGGAGGAGATGAACTTAATAGCCAGGATACTGAATTGAATCAGAAAAAGCAAGAAAAACATAACCAGAGACATTGAAATTAAGAACAATCTAACAATAGCCAGAGGGGAGGAGGGAGGGGACTATGGGGAGAAGGGTTTTCAGGAACCACTATAGAGGACACATGGACAGAACCAAGGGGGAGGATGGAGGCAGGGGAGGGAGGTGGGTTTGGAGGGGGTGGGGGGAGGGAAGGGGAGAGAATGCAGACAACTGTAATTGAACAACAATAAAGTAATTTTAAAACATTTTAAAAAAGGAATGATTCTAATAATGTTAATGTTTTCCCATTAATTAATATTAAATATTACTAAGTGTTTTCACTTCTATCATCGCACTTTGCAGAGAAGAATACCAACTCAAAATTTCCAATGATTTTGCCCAGAGTCAGAAAATGAATAACGGACAGAGTCTGGACAAAAATGTGGGCCTTCTGACATTATAATACCTGCTTATTGTGCAGTGCCAGCCTTATAAGAGATCACAGGAAAGGAGGGGGTGAAGAGGAGGCAGTTGTAAATCAGTAGAGATTACTTGGTCTGAATGTCTTCAGATTTCTTCTCAACTTCTTCTTTTAGTCATAAAAAGTATTTATATCTGTTGAATTTCCCCTGAAAACAACTAGAGACTTCTCCCTATCCTTGAAATAAATCCTTGTTTTTTAAATATTTTTGAATTTTTCATGTACCAGTAGAATGAGGAAGGGAAAAAAAGGGGGACTTTTTATCCTGAGGTGTCTGCATTTCTGACAATTTCAAAGTTTTACTAACTAGGCTTCCAAAATAAGAACTTCTCACATGTAGCCACACATGGCAGGGCTCCTTATTCTTGGTGATCCCACATCATTTGTGGAAACTAAATCAGTGGACAGCTCTGCCACATCCATGCTTCATGTTGGAGTACCTCCTTCTCCCAGGGTTCAAGAGTGAGCTGGCATCTGTCCTCATCAGGCACACAAAAGATGCCATGAACAAAAAATAAAATGAAAGGAGAGGGAAGACTGCAAAAGAAAAATAGAGTGATAGGGTTGGAATAGGACTCCCTGCCACCTTTTATCCTTAATTGGTTGAGGATTTCTAGTGGCCTGCCTAGGTTTGAGGCAAAATAGACTGACAGTGATTTAACCTATTATTCTGTGCCTCAAACCAAGCTCCAAATCAAATACCTAAACTTAAGGAAATTTAGATGGCAAGAAAATAGAGATAGGAAAGAAGGTAGGAGCATTTTGGATGACTATAATATAAACTTGAAGAACAGCAGGCTGGCTGGTAATAAAAAGGCCTAGATTATCGAAGGGTACATTGGATAATCATATTAGTTAAATTTGGAATAGGTTATTATACATTTTTGGAGAGGGGAGTATTTCAGAGCAGTATTTCCAAATCAAATGATCTGCATCAAATTTCACAATTTTCCTTGCCTCACAATAATGTCATAATTGACAATAATAAACTTTACTAAAATACTTAATATGAGGACAAAGCGTATTTACAGTAGAAAAAATTAATGAAAATGTTTTAAATATCTCATTCAATATATATTAGCTTTGGAAGAGCCCCAGGGGTTTGGAGTTGTCAGAAATTCTAGGAAGGCAGAGGACATTATTTCACATCATCTCATGCACAGCGAAGAAAACAAGTTAGTGTTGGCTAAGAACTTGGTTGAAATCATGGCTGCGGCATCGTTAGAGTCATGACTTTAGCATCAGAGTCAGGTGTAAATCTGACTAGTTCTTCACTGGCTGTGTCATCCTGCAGAAGTTACGTGAACTCCATGAGACTCCATTTCATTGTTTCTAAAAGGGGGCATAATATCAACTCCCCAGATTTACTGAAAAGATTAAATGAGATAATTTACCCAAAATACTTAGGAAAATCTCTCCAGGTAGAATGAGCAAAGACCTCTAGGACCTGCACACAGTCCTCCCGTGCCTCCCCTCAGCTTACCCATGCCACTCCCAATCTCAGTCAATAAGCTCGGGCCAGACTCAGCCTCTCTCTGAGCTATGAATGCACTGAGCCCTGACTCTGACCCTTTGCCATATGCCTGGAAAGTTTTCCTCTAGGTCTTTGCAGAGCTGATACTTTCCCTTCATTCAGGTCTCCGATGGAATTTCATCTCAAGAGATGCTCTTTCTTTCATCCTGCTACTTAGAGGAGCATCCTTCCTCTGTTGTTCACCTGAATCCTTCTTGTCTTCGTTGTTTTCTCTGCTGCACTCATCACTGTCTGGATCAGTATGTGTATATCTGTTTACGTGTCTTTTGTCCATCACGCTACACCAGAATGGATGCTCCATACAGGCAAGAACCTCATCTGTCTTGACTAATATTGCAATACATTTGGTAGAGACTGGCTTCAGGCTCACCAAACATATTTTCTCCTTTTCAGGAACAAAGGCCACACTTTTGAGGTTTCCTTGCAACCAGCAGGACCACGAGGTTGAGTCCCAGCAAATGGCATGTGGTGACCATGATATATGTCCCTTCAAGGCTAGATCCACAAAGTCCTCCCAATTATAGTTTTCTATTTTCTCCTCCCTTCTTTCCAGGTTGAATAAAGAGGGTCCTGGGGATGACTCCAAGGTTCTAGGACAGGGGTGTCAAACTCAAGTTCACCAGGGGCCACGTCAGACTCACAGTTGCCTTCAGAGGGCCAAAATAATTTTAGGACTGTATAAATGTAACTACTCCTTAACAGTTAAGGAGTTGAAATTACATTCGGCCCTTTGAAGGCAACCGCGAGGCTGATGTGGCCCCAGAGAAAATGAGTTTGACACCCCTGCTCTAGGGGATTGCAAAGTTGGGAGGTGTAACAATTCTGCCCTGAGAATTTTTTTGGTAAAGAAACCAGCCACATGAATACCTGAACAAACATACCGAAGGGCCCAGAAAACTGCCAGGCACATAAAAAATTCATATGTTGAATCCCTATTCCCCACCCACTGTGATGTAATTGAAGACGAGACTTATGGAAATAATTAGGACATTAGGTCTTGAGGGTGGGACCCTCATGGTGGGATTCATGGCCTTATAAGAGGAAGATAATCTCTTTCTCTTTTTCTCTCTCTCTCCCCCACCCCCCGCTCCCTCTCTACCTTTCCAAGCAGGCGACAAGGAAAGCCTGTGAGAAAACACAGCAAAAGTTGGCCATCTGCAAGAGAAAGAGAGCTCTCAAACCAACCTAACCATGCTGGCACTCTGACCTCAGACTTCCAGTGTCCAGTACTGTGAGAAATACATGTCTGCTGTTAAACTGCCCTGTCTCTGGTATTTTGTTATAGCAGCCCAAGCTGGCTAAGACAGTAGGTATTTAATATACATGTAACAAGGATTGGTTGAATAAGAAAAATATTTAAATTGATGGTCATGTGTGCCATATGATATCACGTCTCTGTCCCTAAACTATATTGTCCCAAAGTAGGTCAAAGAAATGTCATCCAGATGATGCTTGAGCATGTCCCAGGTCTACACTATGTTAGGGGGTAGGGAAAGTACTCTTTCTGGGTTTAGAATTGTAGTGGATATTAACATAAAAAAGAAAATTAAAGAGATTTTGGTGTACAGTGTTACTCATTCCCTGCACTGACATTTCCTGTTTGGGATCATAAAGAGAATACGAAGGACTCATAAAAACCTAAATGAATTGTGCCATAAATGTTAACTGCCACTGATAGCAATGTTGAACACCACTGCAAGGCAATGCTACTGCTGCACGGTAATCTCTGCTATGAGATCTGAGAGTGAAAGCAAAGCCAATGTCAAGTCCAAATGTATACCATTACATATGCGTGCCCCCCTACCCGATGTTACATTTTTATTCACGTCTGTCAGCAAAAATCTTGGCCAACAAAAGTTCTGTGTGTTTAAATAGGATAGAGCTCCCATCCTGAAAAGACTCCTTCACAAATATTACTGTGCATTTTAATCATTAAATCCAAAGCTGACAATAACTAGCCTTCAATCTTTGATCTTTCAAAATGAGCCAGACATCCAAACATGGGGCCATGCAAAGTCCATTGCTCTCACCCTTAGGCCTTGATAACAAATGCACTTGGGAGATTTAACAAACTTATTGTCACAATTTAAGAAGCAGAAGGTCGTGACCATCAGGTTTTTGTTATAAGATATGCAAACTATATAGATCAAGGAGAACGGTTTGTTCAATTTTTAAAAAACGTTTTATAAGAGTGGTTTCGAGTAGATTTGTTGAGTTATGTGCCATCCTTATTTTCTTCCTTTTATGCAGATGCTTTTAAGAACTTTTACTACTTGTGGTACAGATGAACTAAACAAATTCTAGTAATTGCTATCATCGGAGTGTTTGTCTCTGCCAGATTAAGTACAGGCATCCCAGCCATTCAGAACTGGTGAATTGGCTCCACAATCCCCATCCTGAATGGCTGCCAAGGATACTGGCATTGAAACCCCTCAGATGTGATCATTAAGCTTTAGAGTGGTAATCCTTTTTCATGTGCCACTGTAGATTTGGAGAAAGGCAAATACTGAGGCTTTAATTTTGAAGAAATAATTTACAAATATATGAAAGTATAAATCATATATATGCAAATACCTGAAGGTCTATCATCCAGCTTTAAAAATAGAAGGTACCCATGTACCCTTGCAAATATTCCTTCTTAGTCTGAATGTTGTAATTTCCCAGGGTTTTATGTGTACTTTGATTATATTCCATCATTAAAATAAAATATTTTCACTAAAAGCTTATAACAGGGATTAGAATGCCAAATATATAACACCTGGTAAAAGAACTTTTGCAGTAATAAATTAATAAGCATCTTGTGCTAAATTTATATCTGTTGATTTAAAAATATTCAACATGTAATGGATCAGACGAGATAACATTGCTCAACATGTTTTGAAAATCTCCTCTTATTTTAAAACATAAAAACTAAAAGATCTCAGGTAGCAAATGGAGGCAAATCAATTCGTCTTTAGCATGGTCAGGTTTGTGATATTTTTTTAGGTTTAAGTCCAAATACCTACAAAAATATCAATTTGCAGGTGATGTGAATATAATTGTATTGCTTTTATAATAAATTACAATGCAATAAAAGGGCAAACATCTCTTCAGTTACACTGCTTTCTATTATCATTCTATTTTTATTCCACGAAGGAGCTAACTTCTTACAAAATTATAAATGGTTGACACAATGAAAAGATGGTTGGCCTCTCCACTGATAAGAGAAATGCAAATTAAAATAATAGCTTACCATTTTCACCCCGATTAACAAAAGTTTAATTGACTGATAATATTGAACATAGGCTGGAGTGTGGTGAAGCAGACCCTCTGGGCCCTAGGAAGGAGCTGCGTTACAGGGGAATGTGGAAGCAGCAAACGTATTGTACGGTTCTGTTTCAGAAGGATTTCGAGGTTCTGTTGTGTTTAGAGGTTCTGATGGGTTTAGAGGTGCACATTTTGTCATATTTTTGTTACTATTTCTCTATTAGTATTTAAATACACACCGACGTTGGAGGAGCTATTCAAGAAGAAACAGCATCCACAACCAAAAAGTATCTGAAAGATAAACAGCTACCCTTCATGGCAAGGGAAGGAAGATGTTGGGATTTTCACTCTCACTTAAAGGTCAAAATCAAAAAGCTTGAACGTGTGTCCCCAAAGAATCTGTGCTAATTTTGTAGTTGAAAAGACCCAGCCTTATGGGTCTTCATACACAAACAATTAGGGAGCTGCTCCAATGAGCTGAACTGATACACTTGATGTCATTCAAGTTCACTGCCTGCGATGACTGCAAAGCTGCACCGTAAGAGATTGTATTGCCTTCATAAAAAGTGATGGCTAAAATTTACCTTCGGAAACATTTTAATGCTTCTGAGCTCATCAGAAGCATTTTCAGGAGCTAATCAGAAATATTTTTTGTTTCTAAGCTTACTATTTTTTTTTTCATTTTTCAAAGGGCTTCACTACCACGGAAGTGTAAAGTCTCAGCTTAACAAATTCATGTTTAGGAGGTTTCATTGACAAAGATAACAGATAGCAGACATATCCAGTACCTTATGTCAGCCTTAACATTTAGAACATGCTGATCACACACCAAACCCTTTCAATGACACACTCTTTTTTTTCCTTAACATTTTTCAATTCCCCCCATGTATCAGAGTCCTTGTTAAGAGGAGAGTTTAATCTCACTCCAGTGGTCATAACCCAATTGTGCATTGATAATGTTTTAAATTAAATGTATTGGGGTGACATTGGCTAATAAGATCATAAAGGTTTCAAGTGTACTTTTCTATGACACATGATCTTATATTGAGTTGTACGCTCACTACCCAAAGTCATTATTGATAATTTTTAAATTTACTATTTTATGTGATCCTATGTTGCGTGTAATCAATGGTATGGTTAATTTTTAACAAATATCAAGGCAGGGGAGTTTTAAAAAACAAACATACAAAAATGAAAGCTGCTGGAGTTAGGTTTGAGCTGCATGAGATCCTGCCTGGAATTCCAACAGTGTCTAATGAAATCCAAGCTTCTGTCACAGGAGGTATGGACCAAGACCAGATGGATGGCTGAATCCATTTCCCAGAACATCTGTTTTGGATACTCAGAATTAAGTAGCACCAAGCCATGCATTATGGAGATGGGGTACAGGACTATTAAAATCAAGGGACATAACTCTCGTGTCGGGGAACAGAGCACAGGGCATAAAATGCATCAGATAAAAACTTCAGCATTTCAAACCCTGTGGGAAAAATATAGGTCAGGAGGGAGTAGCAGAAAAGGATTCTCAATGTTATCTGGAAAACATTGCCTTTGGGGAGAAACACCACATAAAACTAATAGCATTTAGACTTCAGGTCTTGCTAGAAATGACCAACTCTGGGTAAAGTTACAATGCTTTCCTTGGTCTGGGTCGCCTAGGGTATGATGCTCAACAGCAAACTAAGGGGAAAGGTTGAAGTCTCCAGGTAGACACAGAGTAGGCATCATGTGCCTTAGGGGCTCACAATCATTCAAATGCTGAGTCCCAGGGTCTTAAAGAGGATGCTATCAAAATAATACAACCTGGGAGTCTGTAAGCCTTCTCTGATCATCCAATTGAAATTTATTTCTTCCTTATTTTAGTTTAACTTCTATCCATTAAGTTATTTATAGGGTAAGCCTGTGTTAAACAGCTTTGCATATATTATCTCATTAAATTCTCATAGTGACCTGGAGAAGTAGCTTATAATTCCTATTTTCATAGAGAAGGAAGTCAACTCTAACAGGTTCAATATCTTGGCCCTGGGTCATACAGCTACTAAGTGATACAGCTGGGATAGGAACCCAAGTCAGTCAGAGTTCAAATGCTCAGCTCTTACATGTCTGCAGCTTTCTCGACCATCAGGTTTCAAGGGTCTGCCTTTAGTATTTATGAACCACTGGTTTGAAACCTTGCTACCATCATCTGCTATCCATGTTTCCTCAGCTCTTCTCCACCAACTTTTAAGCAACTTGAAAATATGGACACTTTATATTATTCTTCATTTCCCTTCCTTTTCTACCCAACTTTCCTATCAATGAGCTTACCCCAACAACATCCATCTTACAGCATATACTGAATGTTTGCTGAATGAAGACATGACCTCACTCAAAGTTTAAGAGAATTGAGGGATCATGGCCGGGACTCAGCTATTCTAGTCTATATGAGTACTAGCCAACCAAAAAAAGTACAGTCAAGAGGCAAGCTTACTTCAGTGACACAAGCCTTAACTATTGAAAAATTATGCAAATAAAGGAGGGAAATTTAGGACAGTAGGACCAAGAGTGTTTTTTCTCCTTGGGCCAAGTACAAATGAGCGACAGACCAGCCACACAGTGAAGTAGAAGTATCACAGCTGATTCAACCCTGGTGTTACAATACTGTGATAAAAACAGGAATTGGCATTTAGTATGTGTGATTTGTAAAACTGTATTCCAAGGAGACTTAATCCTCTCGGGAGATGCCTCAGGGCATGCTGGGGGAGGCAAAATAGCAGATGCTGTTCACTGTTTCTCGATAGTTGTTTCCTTTTTCGGCCCTAACAGAACCCTGAATTTGTTTAGGTAACAATATGACTGGCCTCAGGGAATAAATTATTGTTTGTTTAAACCAGTGCTTTGTAAACATTCACATACATACAAATAAATGGGATCTTGATAAAATGCAGATTCATATTTAGTATGGCTAGACTGAAGTATTTCTAATAAGGTCCCAGGTAATATTGATATTACTAGACCATAGATAACACTTTAAGTCCAAGGTTTTAAACCAAAGATTCAGATATGATTGCATGGTAGAATCACATGGGTAAGTTCCTCTTTCATTGGTTGGAGTTAAGTTTGGGATTAGTTAAAAATAATAGTAATAAATAAATAAAATTAAATCAAAATCCCAGGTTATTTAAATGGGCATGTCTTAGAGCCATATTAGAAGGTCTATATTCTTTTGCCTCTTACTAGTCTACAACTGAACATGAAAACCAGTTCTAGTTAACGAGATGTAAAGGCAAGTGTACCAAAGGAATTCTGAGCAACATTCTCCTCCTTGATAAAACAATGGTGCAAATGAAAATCCCTGCTCTCTTCCTTCCTTTTGGGGAGGCTGTTTTATGTACATGAAATGCTTGGAGTTCTGGGTTTCAGAGTTCTGTGCCAAAGAAAGGTGACATCACAGTTCACTGAGGATGACAGAAGAAAGACAAAAGGACCCTTTCTTGAATGATGCTGATTAACTGCTGCGCCAGCCTTGGAAATCGTTACTGTTCCATCTACTTTTGCTGAGAAACAAGCTATCCCAAGTTTAGTGACTTAAAACCACAACCATTTTATTACACTCACAGTTCTGAGGGTCAGGGATTAAGACAGGACACAGTGGGAATGATAATGTCTCTGCTCTCTCCTGTCTGGTGCTTCAGATAGGAAGACTCAAATACCCGGAACTGGCTCAAACAACTAGTGAATGGAGTCATCTTGGAGGTATCTTCAGCTACATGTCAGACATGTAGGCTCAGGAGACAAAAGCTGGGCTCAGTTGAAACTATTGACCAGAGAGTATCTACACATGGCCTCTCCATGTGGTTTGGGTTTCCTCCCAGAATGATGGCTCATTCAGAAAGAAAGTGTCCTGAGAGAGAACATTCAGAAACCAACCTTTTCAAGGGAGCTAGATAGGAGCAGCATGGCCTTTTCTGACCTTGACCTGGAAATCACACAGCACCACTTCAGCAGTATTCCATAGTCACAAAGACTAGCCAGATTTAAGAAAAGGGCATTTAGATATCACTTCATGGGAGAATGGTAATGTCACATTGCAGAAAAGCATGAGGGATTGGGTGGTAATACTGTACCATATTGGCAAAGATACATGTCTACTTCTACATCTACATTTTTTTTAAAGATAGGAAGATACATTTTTCTTTACATTTTAAAATGTAAAAACACATTTATGTTTTTGAAGCCACTGTTAGTTGGATATTCTAGGAGCAGCAAAAGAATCCTAATGGATGAAATTCTTTATCCTCCAACTTAAATGAAGGTAATTATGTTATTACCTACTTTGTACATTTAGTCTTGTAGGAGATTTTGTGGGTGTGAAGGGGGAGTGATAGCCTTAGGCATGATGTAACATGAAAGAGATAAAGATGTGTAATGTCTTGGCCTTTAGAGCAGCTGGGCAAGTTCAGAGCAGCCAGAGTCCTGAGCAGTGACCCACCTCCATGAGAAGAAAAAACAGTTTTGGAGAAATTACCATTTATTAGTGGTCTTTAAATTCTATTCACATGTTCCTTGAAGAATTTTGAAAAATTAGGATTTTCTATGTACACTATAATGTCATCCAAAAACAATGACAGTTTTGCTTCCTCCTTTCCAATCTGAATGCCTTTTATTTCTTTTTCTTGTCTGATTGCTGTGGCTAGGACTTCCAATTCTATGTTGAACTGACGTGGTAAAAGCAGACATCCTTGTCTTGCTCCTGATCTTAGTGGGAAAGCTTTTAGTTTTTGCCCACTGAGTATGATGTTGGCTGTAAGTTTCTTTTTTATGGCCTTTATTATGTTGAGGTATGCTCCCTCTACTTCCACTTTGCTGAGTGTTTTTATCATAAATGGGTGCTGCACCTTATCAAATGTCTTTTCTGCATCTATTAATATGATCATGTGATTTTTGCTTTTCCTTTTATGTGATGTATTATGTTTATTGATTTGCAAATATTGTAAATCAATAACCCTTTATCCCATCCTTGCATCCCTGGAATGAATCCCGCTTGATCATGGTGTATAATCTTTTTAATGTATTCCTGGATTCAGTTTGCCAATATTTTGTTGAGGATTTTAGCATCGTGTTCATCAGCAATATTGGCCTGTAGTTTTCTTTCTTTGTTGTGTCTTTGTCCAGTTTTGGGATTAGGATGATGCTGGCTCCATAAAAAGATATTGGGAGTGTTCCCTCTTCTTGGAGTTTCTGGAATAATCTATGAAGGATAGGTGGTAGCTCTTCCTAAAATGTTTTGTAAAGTTCTCCTGTGAAACCGTCCAGTCCAGGACTTTTGTGTGTCAGGAGTTTTTTTTTATTACATCAGCTGTTTTCGGTCTGTTCAGGCTTTCTGCTTCTTCTTCATTCAGTTTTGGAAGATTATATTTTCTAGAAATTTACCCATTTCACCTAGGTTTTCAAATTTCTTGGTATATTGTTCTTCATAATTTCTAATAATCCTTTGCATTTCTGTAGTATCAATTGTAATCTCTCCCATTTCATTTACGATTTTGTTTATTTGGGTCCTCTTTCTCTCTCTCTCTCTCTTTTTTTTTTTTTGATGAATCTGTTTAAAGGGCTTGTCAATTTTGTTTATCTTTTCAAAGAACCAGCTCCTGGATTTATTGATCCACAGAATTGTTCTTTTAGTGTCTATGTCGTTTAATTCTGCTCTTATCTTGGTCATTTCCTTCCTTCCTTCTATGTGCTCTGGGCTTTGTTTGTTATTGTTCATCCAGTTCTTATAGATGTAGGGTTAGGTCGTTTACTTGAAATGTTTCTATCTTTTTTAGGTAGGCCTGTATCACTATGAACTTCCCTCTCAGGATTGCCTTCACTGTGTCCCATAAGTTTTGGACTGTTGTGAGTTCATTTTCATTTGTTTCTAGAAACTTTTTGATTTCTACCTTGATGTCATTCTTAACCCATTCATTGTTTAATAGCATGCTATTCAGTCTCCATGAATTTGAGTGTTTTTGAGTTTTTTCTTTGAGCTTGGTTTCTAGTTTCAGACCTTTGTGGTCTGAGAAGATGCTTGATATAATTTCAATTTTCTTGAATTTGTTGAGTCTTTTTTTAATAATTACCTTATTGTTGTTCAATTACAGTTATTTGCATCCTCTCCCTTTCCCTCCTCCCTCCCCCTCCAACCTCATCCCCCTCCCCAGCCTCCCTCCTCCCCCTTGGTTCTGTCCACATGCCCTCCATAGTGATTCCTGAAAACCCTTCTCCCCTATGTCCCCTCCTCCCTCCCTCCTGGCTATTGTTAGACTGTTCTTAATTTCAATGTCTCTGGTTATGTTCTGCTTGCTTTCTTCTTTTGTTGATTATGATCCAGTCAAAGGTGAGATCATATGGTATCTGTCCCTCACCGCCTGGCTTACTTCACTTAGCATAATGCTCTCCAGTTCCATTCATGCTGTTGCAAAGGGTATAAGCTCCTTCTTCCTTTCTGCTGTGTAGAATTCCATTGTGTAGATGTACCCTAGTTTCTTGATCCATTCATTTGTAGATGGGCACTTAGGTTGTTTCCAGCACTTGGCTATTGTGAATTGTGCTGCTATGAACATTGGAGTGCATAGGTTCTTTTGAATTGTCTTGTTTTGTGCCCTTTCATGTGGTCTATCTTTGAAACTGTTCCATGTGCATTTGAAAAGAATGTGTATTTTGCTTCTGGCCATCATAACCAAATCAGCAAACAACAAGTGCTGACGAAGTTGTAGAGAAAAAGGGAACCCTAGTACACTGTTGGTGGGAATTCAGACTGGTGAAGCCACTGTGGAAAAAAGTACAGAATTTCCTCAGAAAATTAAAAATGGAACTGCCTTTTGACCCGGCAATTCCATTGCTGGGACTATACCCTAAGAATACTGAAACACTAACTCAAAAGAACCTATGCACCCCAATTGTTCATAGCAGCACAATTTACAATAGTCGAGTGCTGGAAGCAACATAAATGCCCATTTGTAAATGAGTGGATCAAAAAACTGTGGTATATTTACATAATGGAATACTATGCAGCAGAAAGAAAGGAGGAGCTCCTACCCTTTGTGACAGCTTGGATGGATCTGGAGAGCATTATGCTAAGTGAAATAAGCCAGGTGAAAAAGACAAATGCCATATGATCTCACCTATAAGTGGAACAAAATCAACAAAACAAAGCAAGCAAAATATAACCAGAGACATTGAAATTAAGAACAAATCAACAGTAACCAGAGGGGAGATGGGAGGTGATAATGGAGGGAAAAAGAGGGAAGCGTTGTCAAGGAACATGTATAAAGAACCCATGGACAAAGTTAAAGATGGATAGGATTGAGGGTGGGACATGGGATGGCTGAGGAGGGAGGGAGTGGTTGGGGGAAAATGGAGACAACTGTACTTGAACAACAACAAAAAAAAGAATTTTGAAAAATTATATACTTTCTTTCCCATTATTAAACTACCTAAAATTTTCATTATGAGTTTAAATAATTGTAAAGGATATAAGTTTCAGACTATGATACACTACTTTTGTTCCTTAACATACACACACAGCTGGGTAAGACTGGAGCCCCATTGGTTTATGGTGCCTGATTAATCATTACATGAAGCATCTCCTTTGTTGGTGTCCCCAGAAGGTTTTTATACTCCAAGGCAATAGGCCAAAATAAGATTTATATGCAAGGAATACACTTTTTTTAATAAAGGGCTATGGTAGAGAGACCATATAATATATCTTCCAAATGTGAACATTTTTTAGAGTAAAAGGGGACACTATTAATAACTGCTCTAGGAAATAAGCATAAGCCAGGGAAACTGAGATATATGATGACTTTAGCTACTGAAACACTAGTAAGTTATAAGACGAATCAGTTTGTAAAAGAGAATTCATGGATGCTGAAGATCTGATCATTATTTCACTGAAAACTATGCATTTTCAGTACTCCTTGAAAAGTTCTCAATAGCCCCAAGAGTTTGTGCAGACCTGTTATTAAGCAAGTGTTCAGCCATGGCAGTTGTTAAAGTATTAAAACAGTATCACTGTGTGCCCTGGCTGTTGTAGCTCAGTCGATTGAGTGTGGGTCTACAAACCAAAGGGTCGCTGGTTCAGTTCCCCATAAGTACACATGCCTGGGTTGCAGGCAGGTCCCCAGTGGGAGACACATGAGAGGCAACCACACATTGATGTTTCTCTCTCTCTTTCTCCCTCCCTTCTCTTTTCTCTAAAAATGCATTAAAAAACCCCACTATCACTGTGTTAGCAAACATAATAACAGTAACTGGGCTACACGTTAAAAGTAATCAATAATCTAAATGCCAGCATTTGTGTTTCATTTCAGAAATCACCAACAAGCAAGCTGCTATTCCAAGACATCTTTGTGATATGGGTATTGGAGCACAGTGCTAGGGAATCTGTTACAGAGGACTTGTTATTTATTTCTGAAGTTAGTGGGTAGTAGTCTTGAAGCATGAAAGTCCTTATTTAGGAGAAAGGAGAGTTGCAATGTCTCCCAATCTCTCT
The DNA here is from genome assembly GCA_004026765.1 of Micronycteris hirsuta. Classification (NCBI taxonomy): domain Eukaryota; kingdom Metazoa; phylum Chordata; class Mammalia; order Chiroptera; family Phyllostomidae; genus Micronycteris; species Micronycteris hirsuta. Next base: position 58,603 of record PVJI01000102.1, on the reverse strand, counting down.
CTTTTTAAAAAACTTTCATTGGTGAGGGAGACAGAGAGAGAGAGAGAGAGAGAGATTTGTTGTTTTACTTATTTATGCACTCATTGGCGGATTCTTGTCTGTGATCTGACTGGGGATGGAACCCACAATCCTTGCATATTGTGATGCTCTCAAAACCCGAGTTACCCAGCTGGGGCCCCAACCTCTTCTATAAACCTCCAAAAGAAATGCTTGTCCCATGCATGGGGAGAAGTAGGGTCTGGGTTTAGGAAGCAGCTAGTAAGGTACTGGGTGCCATGGATATAGCCAGTTGCCATAGATACGGACAGCAAATGACTGCATTGTGAAACAACATCCCCTCCAATAGGCCTGTGGAACATTTGTTTCATTCGACAACTTAACTTCTGATGGAAGGCAGTTGTCCCCATGCCTCGTAAACAAGTTTCTAGAGAGAGAAACTCCTGGACACCTGTTCAATGACGAAAAGAGACATTCCTCTAGCCAGAGTGCTTGAATTGCCTCCCCTCTCCCCCTGGAAGGGTTATTTTTGGAAAGAGAAGCTAGCACCAGGCTGCTCCCTCTTCCTCCCCTACCTGTCAGCTCTTCTCTGGAAGGAGAGACAGGGCCTTACCAATAAGGTCCACTACCTCCAGGCAGCACCAACTTCTGAGCACACTCCCAGTACTTTTTTATTTTCGTTATCTATTCTGTTCTTTAGCCATTTCTATTTTGTCTCTATTATCACCTTGGCTCTCCCTGGTCACTGCCTTCCAGTTAACTGGCTGTCTCCCAGTTAACACCAATGGGGCATGGAGGAATATCATGTTTCCTCACCAGAGGATGAGAAAATAACACACAGGGCCCTGGTCTCAGCAACGAGCATTGGGTAATCCACAGGTACTTTTCATCCTTCCCCAGTCCCCCTTTCCCTCCATCCATCTCTCCGGGAGCACCCAAATGATAACATCCTTTCAGGTGCGAGAAGAAAAAGGCACCAGTGAGGAACTGGTGCAAGGAGAGCAGAGCTAGTAGGCAGGGCCGCCCCGTGATTCCCCTTCTTTGATGATTAACATGGTCCCCAGTCACTAAACAACTATCAATTCACAGGAAGTGGCTGGAAGTGTGATGTAGTTCCCCATGTCAAGTCATGAAGCTAGAAGGTTTATCATTCAGCTGTTGGCAAAAGCATCAAATGAAAGGTGAAAACCAGCACACTAGCCAATATAGTATTTGGAAATTATTACAATGATTTTGTGAGTGAAGTGCGTTACAAAAAATATGACTAGGTAAGAAATTTACATTATATTAACTTTCATAGACAATGAAAAGAGTACGGTATATTTAATATTTGACTTACATTATCAGTTATATTACTACACTACTTGAATATTTTGAATATTATTTTTTGCCATTTTATATACCAAATTAAAGAGGCTATCTCAGATGCTCAGACATGGATTCTTCATTTGTAGGTTTCCTTCATTTACTAGTTTATTGGATTAAACATTAGGAGAGTTTTTAAAACTTTGTCTTTATATTTGCTTTTAAGATATGTATTGGAGTAGTTATCAAAGTGATAGTTATCATTTCATTTGAGAAGTAAAAATGATGTGTTTCAGAAAAATAAAACTTATGTTAATCAACGTCAATAATTTTGAATTGCCATAGGGCAGCCATTTTCAACTGATGTGCCACAGAATTTCTCAAACATACAGTATGTGACTGTTTAGTCAGGGGCACTGACCTCTTTTCCCTTAGCTTGCCAAGCTTGAAAAAACAATGACAACATCCAACACAACAATAGCTGGCCAGTGTGAATGAATCAAAATTATACCTAATATTTTGTCAGACTGGCAAAAAATATGACATATTTTTGGTACACCACAGAATTTTATAATTGGTGTATGTGTGCCATGAGATCGAAACAACCCATAAAAGTTTGAAAATCGCTGCCATTGGGTACACATTTCAGTCTTCTATCACCCCCAAAACCCCTCTCCCCTTATCTCCCTCAGGGAGAAGTCTTAATCAATTTCAAGAAGGCCTAAATAATTACCTAATGGCTCAGAGGTTAGCCACCGTGCCACTTGATACTATGGTTAGTCTGATTGATAGTCCTCCCAAATGCCCACAACCTAAACCCCGGAACCTGCACAAGTTCCTTCATGTGTCAAAAGGAACTTTGCTGATATCATCAAGTTAAGGATCCTTAGATGGGAAGGTTACCCTGGCTTATTTAGGTGGTGGGCCTAAGTAATACATGTAAACTTTGATGACATGTAGCGACATGTCATCCAAGTGTCTCCATAAGAGTCAGAGAGATTTGACTACAGACTTAGAAGACAGCATAAAGGTGGGGAAGAAATGGATTTGAAGATGCTATGCAGCTAGCCTTGAAGACAAAAGAAGGGCACAGGAGCCAAGGTTTGCAAGGAATGTAGCTCTAGAAGCTGGAAAAATCAAGGAAAAGATTCTTCCCTTGAGGCTCTTGATGGAGTGCAGCCCTGCCAACACCTCGATTTCAGACTCTAGCTTCCAAAGCAGTAAGAGAATGAATGTGTGTTGTTTTAAGCTCCTGAGCCTGTGGTAATTTGTTACAGCAGCCATAGGAAACTAACACAGAGTTGTACAAGAGGGTTCTGAGAAATCCTGCATTGGTCAGCGAGAGGCGCAGCTGTACTCTGAGATTCCTATAAGCTACCAATTTCAAGTTAATGCACCAGACTCTCACGGGGTATCTCAGTAGCGGGGAACGGAAGCAAAAGGAAGCCCTTTGCGTCACACATGCTGACTACACAAACATCGCATAGGCTGACACCCTGGTAACCCCAGGAAATTACAGTTAAAGAGCTGGAAATCTTCAATCAAATGAGTAACTTCGAGAAAAGGGCCAGAATCTCAAAAGGCTGGCAGGGTATTTATAGTTTCATTAAAGGCTACTAAATTATATGACTCAAGAAAATCACTGGCAATCTGTTCAAACAGGAATTCCGTTTCTGTGGTTTCAACCACAAAACCTCTGTGGATCTCACACTGCATGACAACTGTGGAATCTACTTTCACATTTTGGAGCCCCAAATATTTCTCTAATAATTGGCTTGCAATGTGGATCCAACTCAAAATTATAAGGTAGTCACCCTATTGAGATGTTGTCACCATAATCGAGCTTTCAAAATCCCCTTATACTGAGCCTCTGGTCTATTTTCAGAGAGTATCATTTCTTTTACAAGATGGTAGGAAACTTAAATGAGCACAGATCTTGGAATCAAGAGTTGAATGCCATCTGAGCAGGTATAGGAGGAAAATTTGAAAGAACTGTTTAAATGTTGACATAACAGAAGAGTGTCAAGTAGGCTTAAAGTTAATCCTCAGAGCAGGGGTGTCCAGCCTGGGCCCACAGGCCATGTGCAGCCCAGGATGGCTGTGAATGGGGCCCAACACAAAATTGTAAATTTACTTAAAACACTATGAGTTTTTTTGTGATTACATGTTGCAATGTATTTAAGAGAAGAAGAGACAACTCTTCTTCTTCCAGTGTGGCCCAGAGTCACCAAAAGCTTGGACACCCCGTTAGAGTATCCTTAAAATCAAAAGTGCAACACCCACGATCATTTCTTATAGATTTTTTGTTCTTTTGCTTCTTTCACACTTGACTCAATTCACTCCCAGTGGTGTGACAAAAGCAAGTTACAGTTTCTAGATATTAAAGCACAAAAAGTGGCTACATATCCTGTAATTATTCCAGTGGCTTCCAGGACAGGGTAGGCTCTATTCTTCATTCCCAGCCCCAGATCTAAATTGAGTATCTTATAAATACAAGCACTTCTCTAGAGTAACATGTACATTTGAGTTAAATGATTACAAATAGCTCCATCTCGGATACAATCATTGTTCTCAGCATGTAAATAACAACATAGGGACTCAGTGCCAAGGAGCAGCAGATAAGAATACTGGTTGGGGGCCAGAGCGCCAACAGTTGAATCTCAGGCCCCGCCATTAGCTATAACTTTGGGCAAGATATGTAATTTCTCTGAGGTTCATTTCGTTGATCTTTAAAATGATGATAATAATAGTATCTACCTCCCAGAGCTACGTTGAATACATGCATAGTCGGCCCTTGAACAATTCATGGATTAGGGGCACCCACCACCCACACAGCAGAAAGTCTGCATACAATTTAAGTCGACCTTCCACATACATGGATTCCCAACCTGAGAGAGACAATAACATATATAATACACACGAACATGTTAGTATAGAGCTTGGAAAATGTTCTCAATAAATGTCAGCTATTTCTAGACGACCTTGAAGCCAGCAAGGATAGGAATTGAAATATTTCACTTAATTGTTTTTGTCATAACTAGCTTGATGAGTAATGACTGAAGGAAAAGGAAAAGGCCAATGAGACATTTTAGATACGGAACTAGTTACTACAGGAAATTTTATTCAAAATATATGCAACTTGGTATTTGATTATTTTGAAAAAAAGTTGCATATATTTTGAACATCAAATGGACCAAGGGATACACAAGAGGAAGTACCCCCCGACACATGCATGTGTGTGAGTGTGCATGTGACGCTCTCCTAATGTGAGTCCTTGACTTCCTCTTGTTCCTCTACCAGAAATCCTTAAAGCAGCTCAAGTGAGTCCTAAAAGAATTAAATTATGTCCTATAATATCCTTGCTTAAAACATTCCAATGGTTTCCCACCACACTGAAATAAAACACAAACTTTCTATTCCAGATCACAAAGTGCTACGCAGTCTGGCTCTGCCTTTCTTCCTGACCTCACCTCCCTCCTTCTCTCCCAGAGAAGCTCCAGGCAAACGGGCTTTGTCTCTGTGGGATGACCTTTAGGGCTCACTCCCGCCCTAGGTCCTTCACATTGTTTCCTCTGCTTGGAAAGTTCTTCCTCCTGAACTCGGCTTTGTTTCTTTTTTTTATTCAGGTCTCAGATAAAACCTGGCCTCCTGAGTGAGGACCTGGCTGACCATCTACCTTAAAGAGTTACCCAGTCATTCTCTATCATTTCAAACTATTTTGAGTCTTTGCATAGCATTTAACATGACTACATACTTTTCTGATTTGTTTGAAATTTTTTAATTTATTCATACATTTATTTATATAATTATCAGCTTTCTGTTTCCTAGAGTAGGAGCTCCATAAGAGCAAGACCTGGTCTTGCTCACTCCTGTGCCTCTTCTGCCAAGAAAAATGGGGAATACAAAAACGCCTAATAATGCTTAATAAATTATCATGGAAAGGATGGATGAATAAAAATAAATAAGGGCTATTTAGGTTCTTTTTCCAAGTAATTTCAAAAATACTGCTAACATCGTCCTTGTGCATACATCCTTGTACTTTGTCCAATTAAATGCCAAAAGTTTAATTATAGAGTAAAAGGTATGTGCAATTTAAATTTTGACACTTATTTCCAAATTTACCTTTTAACAGAGTGATGCCAATTCACATTTTGAGTGGATTCCTTGAGTCTTCTTTTAAGTGTTTTTATGACATGATATTGGAAACACATTTTCTCAATTTAGAAGCCTGGGACACTTTATCATCTCATAACCTTGAACTGCAAACAGGACGGCCAAAGTGCAGAAGTCCACATGGCCTGGCAAACGGCTGATGAACCCATGTCTACAGTTACTGACACAGGGAGGAGGGACCGTGACAGGCATGTGTGACTTACTTTCAAAGGACTCTCATTACCCAGAAGTCTTGTGTCTGGATTTTTTACAGTCAACAGAGGTCTTCCTAACCAACATTCATTATGACCCTTTTCAAGTAAGCAAGTGTGGTTTACAATAACAAAAACATAGTAATCTTACTGGGATACCAAAAAAACCCCCCAAAACAAACAAACAAACAAACAAACAAACAAAAACCTGATGGCTGGTACGGGTATCCTATTCTAAAAGGTTCTCAAATTCCGTGAGTTTATTTCTCCCCACTAAAAGTTTATCCCCCTTGTCCTTTGAGTCACCTATACCAACAAACCCAGAGTTTTGTATAGCAGGAACTGGAAAATACCCCAGATGAATTTGTCTGTGTATGTTAATATCTGTTTAACTATAGCAACAAATCCATTGATGAATTTGGGGACATACAGGCTCCATGGATTCCTCTATTCCATTTTGAAAGACACCCACTCTCAGTGCAAAAGCAACAACTAAATCCATATGCAACAGCCAAAAGGACACCAGAAAATAAAACCAGACTATACGTACATTCAGCCTCCATGCCATCATTCGGAAAATTCTGCCAATCTCTTTCAACTAGAGATAACTTTAAATGTAATATCAATTTTCATTGCAGACCATCCAAACATATGTTATTTAAACACATGAGACGCTCTCCATTGCTCACCTGTGTTACTCAAGAGCAGCATATTCTTGCCTGAGAAGAATTATAACATCGGAAAAGTTGCCCAATTAACAGAGAGACACCAATTCTGGATTCGAAATGTACCCAGATGAAGCATCCAATTTTCTAAACACAGAAAAACGGGGTACTTACAGCAGGGTGTCCAGTACAGTAGGTGTAGCTGGCGTGGGACTGGTAGTGCAAGCTCGCTCTTGGAAAGGAGTATGTATTCCAGGCTGGTTGGCTGCTGTTCCACTGGGCGCTGAAGCCAGGGCTCATGGTCACCCTTGACTTACTAGTTGGATAGGCTCTCACTGTGGAGCTAGACTATCAAGAAGAAAAAAATGCAATGTAAAAGCAGCTCTGCATAAAACCCAAGTCAGATGCACATAGACATACATACAGCAGCTGCATCAGCATGCATTCTTCGTCACTCATGTACGAACACGGCACAGAACCCAGCTGGTTAAAAGAAATGGCTGATTTCTTAAGAGGAGCCATTAAATGCTGTTCTTACTAGGATAAAAGTGTTTTCTCACTGTTAGAATTTTGACTGGATGGCAACGCACAAAGGCTCATTGAAATGGATCTCATTGAAAACAGGTTTTGAGTTGGTTTTTTTTTTCCCGTTGTGACATGCAACTCCATCCTTCAGAAAGGAGATGCATTGTAGTGGTGACAGCAACAGTGGTGCTTTCGGTTACATAAATTTCCTTTCATCACAGTGTTCACCTTAGAAACTCGCCATCGGCCTCATCTGAATGCAGTAAACAAAGATCAGCTTCTGATGGTCGGATGGAGGCACAGATTGGTTCCTTACACTAACTGGTCGTCAGGTTCCACGAGTCTATTGCTCTCCTGGGGAGAGGCCAGCAGAAATCTGGACAGATGCCCACATGTCGCCCTTCCACTACCTAAAGACAGCAAAATGATGAAGGGTTTGAAATTGCCATTTACCCTCCGCTGACCCTACTAATGTAATTAAAAATAGAGGAATAGGAATATCAATCCATTTGCCAAATGTTAACTCTGTCTGCGTGTTCATAATTGCATATAGAGTAGAATGAACTGAAAACAAAACTCATTTGTGCCGTCTGTCTTTTTGTGTCCTCAGATGGCCATGGCATATAAGGCATATAATAGTTTCTTTTCAGAAGGCATTTTCTATCCTCAAATTGCAATAGCTACTTACCCAAGTAGCACAGTAACTTTCACAATAAATTCTATTTATAAATCTATGGACACAGGCCAACTCAATCACTGGGAAAATGTGCTAATCTCATTGCCATTATATTCAGGAAACCTAGTGGGGAAGAAACTTTTATCCGAGATTGTGTTTCTTATTGGGCTAGATTCCGATACCATTAGATACTTAGAAGAACAACTTTTATGAAGACAGATTTGGGTATCTTGCGGTAACTAAAAGAAGTAAGGGCCTCAACAATTCAAAGGCACCAGGCAAGGCAATTTTTCTCATGATATTCTCAAAATATTTGGAAAAGGAAAAGAAAATATAAATCAGTAATTTACTGACAAACAATTTAAAACATTTAAACCCCAAACTGGGGAACACAGCTTTGCTAAGATCAGTAAATTTATTTGATATCTGCCTCTACTCTCATCTCCGTCACCACCCAACTCTGTGCGCTTTCCAAGTGTTCGATAGTTCGATGAGTCAGGCAGAGCGATACAGAATTACATACCACTGCATACCTGCCCAGTTCAAACCGGTGCTGGAGAAGCACTAGTGGGCTTTTATAACACTAGGATATCTGTGCTTGGTTCTAAGTATGGAAGTTCAGTATTTGTATTTGTTTTAAAAAACCCTATTATTTGTACCATATACACAGTCACTTCAAAGACTGTATATTAATAAATCTATCCACAGAACTACTTTTGGCTCTGAAAGCGTCTTGGTTTCTGCTCTGCATTTGTGGTCACTTATCAGTCTCACTAGCTCAATTGATTCTATAGGCAGCTCCTTCAAGACTAGCACAGTTAGGCCCTATATATTTAGATTAGCCTGGGGACCTTAAAATTCTTGGAGAAGGAGGCAGTGTAAGCATAAGTAAGTTTGTAAATACCCTCCTCTCTTACTTTAATTCTGTTCCCGAATAGCTTCAGTCTCTCTTCAATAATTTTATTCATGGTGGTGGTCATGCTAATTCTTTTTTCTCCCTTTCTTGCAAAGCTCATACTCAAGGTACACCTCTTACTTTGTCTCATTCCTGATGCCTCCAGCTTATGCTGACCCTTGCCTTCCTGTTCTCACAGTGCAGCTCAAACAGTTCAGCACGTGATTTATGTGGCTGTGTTCGTCCCTATGTATGTACATTTCAGCTCTCCATCAGGCTGAGAACCCAGTGAAGAACATGTATTACCTCTCTCCTAAACTCCAGCCCCAAATCTTGAAATATCTGCTTGATATGGATATCAGTTAAATTACTGTGCATAGAATTAAATAAATTAATTGCTTTACTCTGAAATTTTATCTCCCCTTAATTTCTTTATGTCTGATAATGTTAGGGCAATAGTTTTGAAATCTACTGCCTTGAAGCTTTGAATTACTTGGCCTCATGTATCTGCCCAGCTTTCCATTATCCATGTCACCGAATTCTATTAAATCTACTGAATTCTATTTCAGTAGTTTTTGAATGGATGCTGTCCTTTCCATTCCCATTACCACTACCCATTTTTAGGACTTTATCAGTTTATATCAGTCACTACAACTACTTTCGACCTTAAGCCATGATTAATCCTCCAAAATGATACTACATTAGTTTTTCCAGAAATCTGCTTTTGTTGGGTTGCTCCCTGCTGAAGAATGTTTAAGCATTCTCTACTACCTGAGAGAAAAATTCCAAACTTCCTAGTCTATCATTTGAATCTTTTTAATATGATGCTAACTAACCTTGAAAGGCTTATTTTTGGTCCTTTCCACATAATCTCAAGCTCCAGAAAGATTGCTATTTCAAACATGACGTGCATGTCCATGCTATCGTCACAACCCATCTATTTCCTAGAATGCCCTCCCCTCCTCTCACTTCACACTTCAGTATCTCCAACTTTTCTAGAAATCCCTGCCCAACCTTCAGCCTCTACTAGCCACTGGCATGACGGACTTTCTGCCACACTCATCTGGCCTTTCATCATTTGTGCAGTTACCCAGAAAATCAATGCCATAACTTCATCAGCATACCTCATCAGTGTCTTAATTAGTTTCTTGCACAATAATGATTATATCCCAACACACATCTTTGGGGACAGGCATCTCAGCTGTATTTTCCAGAAGGTGGATCACAACACAAGAACTTGGGTACATGTAGTTCATTTTGGAAGTGATCTTAGAGGAAATCAGTAGAAGAATGGAAAATGTGACAGAGAAAGGGGGAGCTGATAAGTTTGCTTGATGGAATAAAAGATTACTGTGGAGAACTGAGGTTCAATTCCTTTGGGGGACTCGGAGTCAGGGTAAACCATGCTTCAGAGTTATTCTATGCACAGTGCAAGAAAGTGGGGGTGTTTAACCTCAGATTCCCATTCACCATTGGCTGAGTGCTGCTTCTGGGAGCATTAATTCCTGGGCATTTCTGGCCTAACCCACCACAGGCAAAAAGGAAGTTCTTACTTAGAGAGTCCAGGAGATCTATGGCATGCTCTGGGCAAGTAAATGCCAAGAGGTATGAGCAGAGCATTAATAGCATGCGCTACTAAGTGGATGACTCCTGGAACTTCTTTGTACCTGCCATGGAACCCTAGATATTTGCATTTTCCTCTTGCATAATTGAAAGGAGGGACTCAAAAATATTGGTCAAATTGACTTCACTTCACTACCATTAAGGACTTGAAAAGACAGAAGAAGATATTGGGATAGTGGGTAAGTGCAGTGAAAAGGTGCTCAAAATCACTAGTCACTAGGAAAATATAAAATAAAGCTACAAAAGGCACCAGTTCATACCCATTAGGGTGGCTAACACTAAAACAACTGAAAATACTAAATGCTGATGAGGTTACTGAGAACATGGAACTCCCACACATTATCAGCGGCAGGGTAAAATGGTATGGACCCTGCTTGCCGGTGTCTTTAAAATCACACATGCTTCTACCTATGACACAGCAATTCTACCTGGAGCCATTTACCTAACAGAAAATATATTTCTACAAAAATACATTTTTAGAACATGCTCAGCAGCCTTATTCATAATAGTCCCAAACCAGAACATATTCAAATGGCTATCAACAAAATAATAGATTAAAAAATATTAGAGCATGTTTAGTTAAAGGAATACTACTTGGCAATAAAAACAGAACACACTTCTAATATATACAATTACATGGATGTATCTCAAGATTTCCCTAAATAGAAGAAGGTCAGGAACAGAAAAATAGATATGGGTGATTTCATTTAAATGAAGTTCAAGATGAGGAAAATATATATAGTAATAGAAATCAAAATGTGTTTGCTGAGGGAGTTGAGGGGAATTGATGACAAAGAAAAATAAGGTAATTTTCTAGGGTGATGTAAATCATCTTATTTTCAGTGGTCATTACATGAATGCATACATTTGCCAACTGAATGCTTGATATGTGTGTTTTATTATGTCTTTATGTCTTAATTGTATCTCAGTCAAAGAAAAATATACTGCCATTAACATAAGGCTGATTCTGAGTTTTTCATGGTAAGGGAGGACAGAGATGGCCCAGAAAACTGAATCCCAGTGACCCCAAAAGTCCTAATTTCTTAGACCCTGTAACTGGCCAATCTGAGGTCTGCTATGTCTTCCCTCCTTGGCACACCTTCAGAGAGCAATGTAAGGAAGCATCTAATGGCCACAGGCAGGCAGCCAGAGAGAAGAGCAGAGTCTGGATAAAGAGTCTCTGAATAAGCAAGAGCTGGCAGCATCGGCTGCTGTCTGCCAACAGATCAGGGGGCCAGGGCTGCTGGAGCAAGAAAAAATGGAGCACAGCACATAACAAGGGCCCTGTTACATGCTTCCAGAAATTACAAAGCTCCGGGGAACACTTGTGGTTCTCTCTACTTAGTCAGCACTAGAAGACAAAAGGAAGACAAAGAGAGGGGCAGAAGAAAGTTACATTAAGAAAAAAATGCAATGACGAAGAAAGGAATAACTCATGTTAAGATTTCCAGACACAACCAAATAAGTCTGCAGGGGGATATTGAGACATAACACTTACATAGAGCTTGCTAGCTCTCAGACACTGAGTGTCCTAAATATGTTGTGTTTACACTGTCATGACTCACATATTTCTCCTAACAATTTTACAAGAAAGTTTCTATCATTATCTGAATTTCATAGGTGAAGAAACTGAGGAAGAATAAAATGAGGTAACAACATGTAAGGACATAGAACTACTAAGGAGATGAGTTGGTTCAAATCCAAGCAGGGAGCTCCGTAATCCATGCACTGAACTGCACTGTCTTACCTGGGAATCTGTATAAAACAGATTCTAAGGAAAAGGCTGGTTTGGGTACTAAGGGGAGGAGCGGGCAGGAATAATTACAAAATTAAGGAGCGTAGGAACAGTAAGTCAGGAAAAATCAATATTAATGTGTATCATTGGGATCTATGGTATAAGGTAAAGAGCAGTGGATTGTGCTGAGACTTCCGGGAAGTGTTCAAAATGTCACCCAGAATTGTCCACTGGAAGATGGGAGGCTGGAGGGTTTGTGGATGGGCTTCTCTCTTGAAGTGGGTCAGGGTTGCCTTCCAGGAAATGATCACAGGCAGCACTTCCAAGCTGTGTGTGGACATGGGAGAATAAGCTCTTGTGGCATCAGAGGAGGTACTGGGAAGGAAAGTGGAAAGAGATGCAGGGAAACTCAGGTAGGGTGCTGTAAGTGCTTGGTGAATAGGAACTATTCATGAGAGCTGCAGCCGTGATTAGCTGAGCCAGAGGTGGAGGTGGGTGAATGTGATGTGTTAACCAGGGGCAGCTTCTACAACCACCTCTCTACTTCTGGCTGTGTCTTGCATGCATTGTCTCTCTGAATCCCCAGAACAAGCCACTGCTGTCATTCATCCACATTTTATTGAAGAAACAGGGATGCATAGAGTTTAGGCAACTTTCCTAAGGATACACAGCTAGTAAAGATAGAGAACTAAGAATTAAACATTCAACGGACCAGAATGCGGGTTGATTATATGATTAACAATGTATCATCTCCAAAAACCAAGACTTAGGAATGAACCACATACTCCGCTCTGAAAGACAGATTGAGAGAGAAGCGTTATAGGGATACGTTAACACAATTACATAACGTCCACAATCCAAAACAGCACAAAACGGTTATGAGATGCAGGTGTGAGCACCACCCACTGTTAGGGAGTGACACCGTCTTTCCCTGTTGGTAATATCATTGTCACATGATAATGCACTCAAGTTAACTCAAGTTCAAGTATTAGTGATCACACCATAGCCAACTCAAACTGCCCACATTCGTCTCCTTTAAAAGCTGCCCAGTCTCCATCAGTGAATCCTCCTCCACAGGAAGACATTGCAAGATGATTTTAGAAATACAGTCAGGAATTTATACTGAAATTAGTTTAACTATATTCCAATGGTAACCTAAAACTACTTCTAAAGTTAGTCTTAAGGAGAATTTATATCCTTGATAAGAAACACTATTAAAATATATGGAATATACTGATGTACCAACAGAAGCTCCTATAGCCTTCCCACAGCTCCTGCTGAACACAGCATATGCCTATAGAAACCTAGTTATTCCGGATGACCTCCTCAATCTAAGTCTGATCAAACCAGGTTGTCACCTGACCCAACCTGGGCCACTCAGATGACTCCACCTGGAAATACGGAATTGTGATGCAATGACTCATAAATTTCCATTGAGCACTTAAACTAAGAAGGGATGTAAAGAAAGTACTGAGTTTTGGTGGCATGAATGTAGAAACTAACAAAGCCCATCTAGGAAGAGGTGGGGCGGGGAGAATGGGAGTGAGAGGGGAGGGAAGAAAAAGAAAGTACAGACAGTAACATATACGACAGATACTCTTGCTTGAGGGGGATAGAAGGAACGATTCAGTTCTGGGTGACTTTCATAGCTTTTGGCTCCAGTCTCTTGCAACAGCTGGCTGTACTCCTGATCCTGAGTTCCATAAGTTATTCCTGCATCCAGATACTAAATCCTTTTTTCCTGCTTAGGTGATCTTGAGCATAAATTGGAATTAAATGACCACTGACTAGGCAAAGTGAAAGCAGCAGACATGCAGGAAGCAGCAGAGTTGAGAGACCATGTGGTACAGATGAAGAGAGAAACCAAGGGCTTTTGGGTTCCCAAAAGACTTGTCACACGTCACAGGAATCCCGTGAACCATTCCAGTGATTTCTCCTTTGCCTTCACTCACTCGAGTGGATTTTTCTTCCTAACAACCAAATGGTTTCTCTTGGTCCATGTACCTTCATTTTTCAGCTGTAAAAGGTATTTACTATTCTTCTCCTTAGGCTTTTTAAATCAGCATTTCCACTTGACATCAGAGATTCACTGACCCGTCATTGAAGGTTTTGAAGTTGTTTCAGTTCTAAGGCAGGAATCGTGCAAGTAGAGATGAAAAGCATAAACCAAACATTACTCATCAATGATGACATCCTGGGCCAAGCAGTCTGTGTAAAACACGGCAAAGTACACGTGAAAAAGAGCTGCAGATTATTAAAGATTCCATTAGAAATCCAACAAATCCAGTTTCTACTCTTAAAAACAGAGTTGTAAAAGGTACATATTTATATTTTTGTTGTCTTTTTTCCCATCCTTAATTTTATTTTTAGCCTCACATTACAAGCATTATGGGGGGATTAGAAAGTGTTTATATACACATATGCATGTTTCTAGGCACATATACACGTGTATAGCCAGCCACACACACATGCATGCACACACATACATAGGCACACATATGTATTTCTTAGGAGCCCACAATGGACTTTTTGGTCAGCAAATGTCAACATGAAGTTCACAGAGAGGCTAACTGACTTCCTCTGTGTGTTATTGCCCATACTGCCCATGAGGGAGTCTGAAAAGAACAGTTTCTACCCATCAGCTCTCAGGGTTTCAATAGCTTTTTCAAAGTTCGCTGCCCACCCTGTGCCCCAAGCAAAGGATTCCCGCTGTGTGGTTTCTAAAGAACACTTAGAACCAGCTGAAAACAGAGCCTGAATGGACAGTCAAACCCACAGCAAACCTCTCTTTGCACCCCGTGTGGGACAAGTGGCGACTTTGTTCATTTACAAAGGCCTGAGAGAGGAGAGAGAGGGAGAGAAACCGACCCTATGGAATAAGAAGCTTCTGTCAAATAAATCCTTTCACACGGACCTAAATCATGGCACTCACAATGAAGGAGGCTGTGTAAGAAAATGGGGGAAAACCTCTAAGTTCTTACACCCGTTGCCCACGGGGAACAGGAACAAGATTTCTCTCTTCTGACTGACCTGTTACCTTTTGTGACACTCCTCAGAGATGGACGTCTCCTTTGGCCCCTGCAGATTTGCTTCTCTGAGGTAAATTGTTGTTCTCCCAATGGGGGGACTGTGTGGTTTACTCAGCATTGCTTTGCTCGTGACTAGTAAATGTGGAAAAGCATCCAAGTGTGCTTTACGTATCAGTGGTCCATCTTATAAAATCATCCTAAAACATGGTGCTTTCTGGCATTTAAGTCTATTGTTATTGTCTAGCTTCAAACCTTCAAACATAGAATGAGGTGAAACATTCTGTATGCTCTGCAGACAGGATTTAGGGCGCTGGCCACCCCACTCTGGTGCTTTCCCAGTTCCAACTGAACACCGACCCTAGACCAGCGGGTTCTCCCAGCTCACTCCCCCATGCACGAGTATTTGATTGGACTGGGTAGTCACCTGACCCACCCTGATTGATCGGATGCTCCCTGCTAGACACTGGTAACTGTCACTTAGTGAGTAGTAAACTTCTATTAGGAAGAGCAAAAAGAAGCTTGGTCCACAGTTACGTACTAATTACTATAATGACTGGTAGTATTCTGGAAATTGGAAAGAGGGTTTCTGGCATGAATGTGATTGGAGAGAAAAGTTCACCTTTCCTCTGTTGCTTTTGTGTATGTATCTGGGGAAGGATCAGGTAATTCCAAGCCCAGGGTAACGCTCTCTCCCAGCTCCATAGCTTTGGTAAACTCCCATGCCCTTAGGATGCTGGTATCACTACGCAAGTCTTTCCAAGAGGAGAGGGTGTTAATATAATGACTATAAATACTTTTTCTATTTCTTTCCTACATGACCCCAATTTTATTTGTACCTTATTTAACAGTATTCACAGGTCCAGAGCTACAACTACACCTGCTGGAAATAGGGATGATTCCCAAGCAAGAAACTATAACTGTTTTTAAACCCTTATGTCAGAATTCCTAAGGGCCTGATGGAGCAGGTTGTGCCTCAGCGCCATCTGGTATAACTGGGGCTAATAAGAATGTAGCTACATTGTCTAGTGGTAAAACTTGCACCCTGGTTCTACACCTGCGTAACCTTACCCCATGCTAAGGTCAGTGTGCTGTTGCTAGACTAGTTGACAGATTAGAAACACTGCCTACAGTCTGGACCAGCACAGTGGCTGAACCTAGTATCCTTTCCAAAGGTGGAAGAGTTTGGGAATAAATGGAGAGCCAATGAAATTATAGCTGAGAGTAAACAAATGAATGAATGGTTATGTAAAGAGGGAAATCCAATACTACATGACACAAAAGAGGCTCAGAGTAAGAGATGATATTGTCTCTTTGCTCAATTATAGCAAATGCCTGAGAGGGGGAGGACACGCATTTGCCAAGATCACTCTTGCTTTTTGGAACCTGGCAGGATCAAATGAACGCCTGCACACCTGAGTGGCCTTGCCCAGGGGACATTCTTACATGATATGATGGTGGACTGGACTAATAATTAATGACTAGATGGGATGCAAATCATGTGCCAGTGTCTTTTGAGTTGTATGTCGTTTTGCTGTAAAGGGACTATGGCCAGAGACCAGAGGGCGGGCTGTGAAATAATAGAACATGTATATTTCCCACACTGCCCATACATGTGTGTGTGTGTTTCTGTCCCTGGTCCCTGGCACAGAGCTCCTAACTCCCTTGGAATCTCCTGCATGTTAAGAGTGCCTTTTGTTCTAATGAAGTGACCCTTGGTGGCCTCCTGGTTAGGGCTGGTCACCGGAAAGACCAAGCCATGATTAGAAGTTCAGAAATTTCAGCACCACTCTCCATTCTCAACAGAGGGGAGAGGGGCTGGAAATAGAGTTAGTTAATAATTGATCATACCTACCTGATGAAGTCTCCATCAAAATCCCAGAAGAGGACAGGGAAGAGGATCTTCCTGGTTGTGAACATGTAGAAGTGCACAGAGAGAGAGAGAGAGCACGGGACCTCCACACTCTTTCCCATATACCTTTCCCTACACATCTCTTCCATCTGGATGTTCATCTCTATCCTTTATTATATCCTTAAACTTAGAATAAAACAGTAATCTAGTAAGTAAATTGTTGTCCTGAGTTCTGTGAGTGGCTCTAGCAAATTAATTGAACCCAAGCAGGGGGCTGAGGGAACCTCTAACTTATAGCCATCCTGTCAGAAGCCCAGGTGACACCCTGGACTTGAGACTGGCATCTGAAGTAGGGGGAGGGGGTAGCAAGGAGAGGTAGAGGATAAGGGGCGACCTGCAGGATCTGATGCTATCTCCAGGTAGACAGTGTCCAAATTGAGTCAAATTGCAGGACACCTAGCTGGTGTCACTGAATTGCTTGGTGTGGGAAAAACCTCCATACATTTGATGACCTGAAGGGTCAGAAGGGACGTGTTTCATGTGGGTACTAAGGAGCGGCACAGAAGACAAGTGTGTTTTCTGACTCCAGCTTTCCTGTGTCTGTTTTGTTTTCTATAAAGTTGGACCAATGATAGAACCTACCTCATAAGATTGCCATTAGAATTAAGCAAATTAATAAAACATTTAACGGCATGCCTCGTACTCATTAGGTGGGACTAGTAATTATTGAAAGAAAATGCTATTTTTTTAAAAAACAATATGAACATATAACTTTGGGACTAGAATTTATGACAGTCTTCTTTCCTTCCTTTTCCTTTTTCCTTCCCTTCTCTTCCTCCTTTCCTTTCATCCTTCCTCTCCTTTGAAATGAGGGGGAAAAAAACATTATTGGCTTAGCAGAGGCTAATTTCTTTATATTGGAGTAATTGGTTCTAATACTTATTTTTCTTTTCTACACTAAAAGTCACTTTACAGCCAATTGCTGGCTCAGTGCACATTCAATGAGCCCGAGCACACTATCGCTCCTGCATGAGTGTGCTGGAAGTTAAAGTCACATAGAGCATCCCTGGAGGACACTCCCACAGTCCCAGAGTGACTGAGACTGGAATGGGCTGATTCCCTAAAATGAAATGAGCCTATAAAAATGACAGTAAGATAAATGGAAAATGATACTTACAAGTTGTTTAATAGCTTAACATCAAGAAGTAAGCCAGTTTATCTCTTTTAAGAGGGATTTCAATGCTAGACCATGAGTGATGCCAGGGCAGGAGTTAATAATCTTCTTATCTCTGAAGCTGGAAGCATACCTAACACACAGTAGATGTTCCAAATGAATCATCCACCCATTCATTCATTAAACACTTACTTAATGAGAGCTACAATGGGCCAGGTATTGTGTAGAGGCTGGGACTACAACCATGGGAAAAAATTAATACAGATTAATAATTAGCAAGAGAGACAGGCATTTGAATAGGCACATAAATAGCAACATAACTATTTTAATATGGAAATACATAGTATATGAGAGTATAGAGCAGGGGTCCAGACCATTACGTGGTTTTACGGAAGAAAGATGCAAATGAAGGTGTGGATATGGCTAGATGTAAACTGGAAAAAGTGATGTTTAAAACAGAAGTCGAAAGATAGAAGTGTTCCAGATGAAGAGAGGATGGACATACTAGAAGAATGGACTTGATTATGTGAAGGTTTAGGGAGCAGGTTCTTATGGGAAATTCACTGCTTGTCAAGAATTAAGGGAAAGAGCAGAGTCCCCAAGAGCTGTTCTTCAGGGGAAAAGGCTCAAGGAACTGTGGGGCGGGGGCTGGGGGGCAGTGTGACAATAAACCTAGAGAGGTAGAGAGGGCACATGTCCAGAGGATTTTAGGAGTCAAATTTTTACCCAGGGAACAAAGAAAGGGTAACCAGTGAAATATTTTACTCGGGTGGGCGATTGGATTTGCATTTAATAGCAGATACTCTGGAAATCCCTGGAAAATGGATGGAGCAGGGTCAGACCAAAGGGTGGGGATATGATTTTAGGAAAGGCATTCAGTGACACAGACACGTGGTGATGGTGGCCTGAATCAATATAAGTGCAAGTAGACTGGTTTGAGATATATTCAGGAGGGGCTGCTTTCAGGGTCCATGGGGATCAGAGGTGGCAGGAAAGGTGTGAAGGATCACAGATGATTCCCAGGTGATAGATGATATCACCATTCATTAATCTAGGGAGCACAAAAATAAACAGTCATCATTATGAAGTAGGATGGTGTAAAAGATATAAATTCAATTGTGAACATAACGAACCTGAGATATCTGTGCGTCTACTATGTGCAGGACTGTGGATTTGGCATTCAGCAGAAAACTCTGGGCTAGAAACTTAGAATTCATCAACTAAAGCCATGCAAATGGACTGAGTTAAGAAGGTGGAAAGCTTAAGGCTATCACCAAGGATATTAGTATAAGCTTAAGGTGATGAGCTAATTCAATTAGGTCCACTATCCAAAAAAATTAAATTCCCATCGGCCAAAGACATAAGAGTGGCTTATTAGTGGAAAATTCTATAAAATTACTGTTCCATGCTGCAAAAGTGTGGCCAAGTACCAGCAGTGGCTTGCCCTTGGCATCAAGCTTATTCTAATATTAGTACCACTTACTGAGTTCCTACTTCAAAGGACACAGACCGTAGGGAGTTTTCATTCTAAAGCAAACAATGTAGTCTCCACCAGCCATGAAAAATCATTACAGATTGGAAAACTGAATTGGGTGTCAGAGAATTAAGGCTAGTGGAACAATTGAATCTTAGTGGGAAAAAAAAATGGTCATCAACACCCAAGATTTGTTCTACCCACTATGTAGTTTCAGTATCATTCTGTCCAGGAAATCCTGCCAGAAATGATCTTTTCTCCATATTGTTACAGTGTATGCTGTAGAATATTGTCATGTATTTGTCACACACTATTTCATCAGCTAACTAAATAGCAGGTATTTATTGCTACGTTACTATGTGCAAGGTACTGCCCTAGGTCCTACTGAAGGCACAGGGGACTGATAGATTCTCATCCTAAGTAAACGTTCCATCTACATGACTATGTCAGTGGATACTCAGTAAATGTTTATGTAAAAAATGTTTCTACTAACCTTTTGGTACCAAAATCATTCTAATTTGTCAAATGTTTTACCAAGATGTGAGCTATTCTGTGCACTCCCATGCAATTTGTAGTCCTCAGCAGATATTCATTGCTCTTTCATCTTTACAATCACATAATTTGGTAACATATCCTTTGTTACGTATCTTTTTGTATGTGTGGCAGGTACATCTAGGTTAGAAAGTGTTAGAATATGTGTTTGTGCAAAGCATTTATATCTTACCCTATCTCACACACACACATTCACACACACACATTCCACCCTCTTTTAGATGAGAGGGTGGGCAAAGTTTTTTCTTTAAAGGGCCAGATAGTAAATCTTTCAGTCCTTATGGCCCATATAGTCTCAGTAGCAATTACTGTGTTCTGCCATTATAGGGTGAAAGTAGCATTAACAATCAATAAACGAATAGGCATGGCGGAGGGCCAATGAAATTTTATTTTAAAAAACAGGCAGTGGCCAGGATTTGGTTTGCCATAGTTTAACAAACCTAGTTTTAGACTGTCAATTTTTTATTTATCTCTGTACTTTTTCCAACAACTTACATAATGCTGTGAAAATAGAATGCACTGAAAGAAAAGGCTTTGGATCAATTACTATATTTCTTCGTGTGATTACAAAACAAAAGCAAGAACAAATTGATTTTGAAAGTCAAAGGGAGGAAAAGATCACCAAGATGGCAGGTCTATAAAACAGTGATATTGATGAGATCAATAGAGAAGAAGAAAAAAGTGTTTTGGTACAAAAAGTAACATATCTATCAGTATTTTGCTCCATCTGCCTACAGAATATCCAATTGAAAATGCCCTACAGAACATAGATAGATATGTTTAAAAATAAAGTTAAAAAATTGTAGGTTAGAGAAGCATATTTTTTACCATGCACCAAAAAAAACCCCCAAATAGTTGAAATTACTTTTCAAGATGATATTCCTAAGGAACCAAGTCAAAACAAACAAACAAATAATCAGAAGGCTAAGCATAAAGACCTGGGGTAATATAAAGGGAAAAGTTAATTTTCAAGGATGGGACTAAGGTTTGGAATTGTTCTCTCTCCCAATTCATATGTCGAAGCCCTAACCCTGAAATGTGATACTATTTGGATATGGGGCCTTTGCCTGGTAATTGGGTTTAGATGAGGTCATGAGGGTGGACCCTCATGATGGGATTAGTGTCCACAAAAGAAGAGATGCCAGGGAGATTCCTCTTTCTCCTCTCTCTCTCTGCCCCCTCCTACATAAGGGCGCAGCAAGATGGCAGCCATCTGCAAGCCAGGAAGAGAGCCCTCATCAGGAGCTGAATTGGCCTACACCTTGATCTTGGACTTCCCAGCCTCCAAGACTATGAGAAATAAAGTCCTGTTGTTTAAGTCATTCGACTGATGATATTTTGTTATGGTAGCATACTAAAACAAAAGAGAAAATTGGTTAATCAATACTAACTAGTACATTCACCTTTAAGGTAACCTTGCTAATTAAGTGTAATTATATTTGTTACAAGTGCTATGCAACTCTATCTCATCCTATAGTCCTAAACAAAAAACTAATAACTTCCTATATTTCTTGGTTTCTTTTTTCTCCAGTGTTTGTCACTAATCCAGTTCACTTGTTATCGTGTATGTTAATCCATACAAGATAACATTTCAAATATGGAAAAGTGGTTTAAAGGGTTTAAGCTGAGTACATGTAAATTCAAATACATGTGTGAATACATAATATACTATCTATGTGTATAGTCATGCACCTGATAATGCTATTTCAGTCAATGAGGGATCGCATTAATGACAGTGGTCCCATACGATCATAACGGAGCTGAAAAACTCTTATTGCCTAGTGATGTAACCTTCCTCATGTTTTAGCACAAAGTTTGCAAAAATCAATAAGGCTGTGGTTGAGATGGCAAACAACCGTAACCTGGGTGTGTATAGGGATGACATTGAGGAGCTCTTAGAGGTGGATCCTGAGGAATTAATTGACTGATGAGTAATTGGTGGAACTGGAGTGGGAATGCATAGCTGAAGAAGTGAGAAAAGGAAACTTCAGGAGAAGAAAAAGAGCCCTCAAAAAATTTCACAGTGAAGGATTTAGTAAAAGCTTTTGCAGACCTCAAAAAGCTCTTTAAAAAGTTTGAAAACACGGACCGCAACACCGAAAGGTTCTCATTAATAGAGAGGAAGGTTCTTGGTACATTGTTTGCTTATAGGCAAATGTATAATGGGAAGAAAGGAATAAACTAAGCAAACCACCATGGACGTGATTCTGGAAAGAGTGACACCTCCTCAAGCGGAGCCTCAGGCAGATCCTTCAGGAGGTGTCCCAGAAGAAGGCATTGTCATCACTGGGACAACAGCACCCTGTGTTTTCACCCCTGAGGAGCTTCCAGTGGAACCAGATGCGGAGGCGGAAGACACTGCTATTGATGATTCGGACCCTGTGTAGGCCTAGGCTAACGTGTGTGTGTTTATGTATTAGTTTTCAACAAAAAAGCGTAAAAGTAAACAAACATAAAACAAAAGTTCTAAATAGAGAAAAACATAGCATAAGGACATGAAGAAAGAAGCTTTTTGTACAGCTGTGCAATGTGTTTGTGTCTTAAGCAGAGTATTACAGTGATCCCTCACCTATCGCGGGAGTTACATTCCAGACACCCCCGCGATAGGTGAAAATCCGCGAAGTAGCAGCGCATTATATTAATTTTATTATTTATATATTTTTAAGGCTTTATAAACCCTTCCCACACTCCTATAAACCTTTCCCACTCTCTTATTAACCTTTCCCATGCTCTTATGAACACTTCATATGCTCTTAAACACTTTCTACACTCTTAAACCTACGTAATTTTAATCCCACGATATAGTGAAAACTCTGCGATACAGAATTAGATATATTGTTTCTTAAAAACCCACAATACAGTGAAGCTGCAATAAGCGAACCACGACATAGTGAGGGACGACTGCATTACAAGAGTT
The DNA here is from genome assembly GCA_004026765.1 of Micronycteris hirsuta. Classification (NCBI taxonomy): domain Eukaryota; kingdom Metazoa; phylum Chordata; class Mammalia; order Chiroptera; family Phyllostomidae; genus Micronycteris; species Micronycteris hirsuta. The sequence continues at coordinate 35,823 of PVJI01000102.1, read as the reverse complement.
AAAAAGTTAAAAAATAAAATATTTACAATGTAAAAATGTTACAGTAATCTCAGTTAATTTATTATTGAGAAAGTAAAAAGTTTCAATAAATTAAGTGTAACCTAAGTGTATAGCGTTTATGAAGTCCACAGCACTGTATAGTAATGTCCTAGGACCACACATTCACTCCCCACACACTCTCTGACTCACTGAAAGCAACTTTCAGTCCCACAAGCTCCATTCATGACAAATGCCCTATACAGGGATACCCTTTTGAATCCTTCATACAGTATTCTTACTGTTTATATAAGCTCAGATACACAAATACTTATCAGTAGATTATAATTAACTACAGGATCCAGTACAGGGATATTCTGTACAGGCTCGCAGCCTAGGAGCAATAAACCTATAGGCTGCACCACACAGCCCAGGTATGTGATGGGCTATACATCTAGGTTTGTGAGAGTGTACCCTGTGATGTGATGTTCACACAAGGACAAAATCGCCCAGTGATGTATTTCTTAGAACGTATTGCCATTGTCAAGTGACATATGACTGTACACAGAAATTTGTATTTTTGTGATTAGAAAATAGGCATGATCCACCTAGAGCTATCCATGACAATTTTCTTCACTTCTGCTCTTCTTGTAGCTATAATCTAGTGAGATTTTGCTCAGGAGTCTATGTAGCTTCCAGGGAATGAGAGAGAAGTGAGCAGGCTCTTAGAAAAGTGTAAGAACAAGAATCAAATAATTTGCAAAAAACGTAGAATTGTCTCTTTCTCACTATTTCTCTCTCTCTCTCTCCATATATACATATATATGTATATAAACACACATATATAAAACATATAAACATATATGTGTACAGAGTGAATAAGAGAGACTGAGAACAATAACACGCTCATCATTGTCCAGTACTTTGTGTACATTATTTAATTTATCTTCACAACCATCTGTGAGGTCATTACTGGGGACTCTGGGCTGGAGCTAGCACATGGTGAAACCAAGTTTCAAAAATAAATATCCCCAACCCCAGAACACATGCTATCCATCCTGTTTGCTACATTGTTTTCCACTCAGTGGGTAAAAAACAAATGTTAGCAGCAGAAATAGGAGAGGTAACCAAAAAACTCTAAAAATAAACAAACAAACAAACAAAAACTCGTCACAAATGAGAGTGAGAGAGAGATAAAAGAAAACACCATGGGAAAGGGCCCTGTAGAACCCTGTCTCCACTTGGGGACTTACTGAATGGGAGAACAAGCTGCTATCTGTGATTGGACAGTGAAAACCCTGTTGCTACGGCTTCCTTGGTGATGTTCTGTGCTAATCGGTTGAGGAGCCATTGTTTTCTAATTCTCTGACCCCCTCACTGATCCACTATCCATCCTAATATCTATAGTTTCCACTGACATAAGGAGGAAGCATCTGGCCCGGAGGTCATTCGCACACTAATGGCTGATGAAAGGCAAATACGAATAGGCTGCTTCTAGAACATCTGCATTCAGGTTGCAGATACTAACATGAGGGATGACTGGAGCTTAAACGGGGATCTTCTGAGTGGAAAACCGCTCTGAAAATAAACTAGCAGTTGTTCAGATGTTGAAATAAAACTAACAGAGGAGTTTCAGGGATGCCTCAGTCACCGCCCATGTAGCAGATGGTGTCTCTGTCGGCGTGGAGGGGATTTGGCAGAAAAGAAACTCCACGAGCAAGAGGAATTCTCAGATCCTGGAGCAGCAATGAGACATCCAGGTAAGTATCTGAGAAATGCCTGGAAATTCAGCACATTGAAGTGGGGCTTGGCATACCCTCACAACTCGGAGCACTAAGAACAAAGAAGGAGGCATAGACAGTTACTTATAAGTCTAGCTTCATATGTGAGACAGGTATTTCCATGTACTACTGGAAGGAGCATAGAATGGTACAACCATTTTTTTTAAATGTGGCAGTTTAAAGTGAAATGAAAATATTCCATATCCTATAGCATCAATTCCTGTTATTATATTTCCATTAGAGAAATAAAACCACAAATGAACAAGGGAACATATGCAGTAATTTTCAATGTAGAACTCTTTCTAATAACAAAGATTAGATATCATCTAAATGTTAATGATCATGGAAATTTCAATAACTGCATTCTATGGCAGATGGTGTTTGCTGCCCATCCATTAGGCATCCGTTTCTTCTTCTCTATAATCAGGGAAGTTTTGTTTGCAACAATATATGAAGTCTCAAGGATAGATCATTGTAGGTCAAAGCCAGTGATGACTACTCGGTCCCCCCTCTCTGAACATTCACGTTCCCACTGTCCTGTGTAGCAGGTGTGGAACTGACCCAGTTCTCATGAGTGAGATGTATTGGGAAGTATGCTGAAGGATGCTGGGCTTCCTGGTAAAAGGAAAGCTATTGTATCCTGGCCCTCTTGCTCTTGCTTTTAAATGCAGTATGAACTGATGCCCAGCCTGAAGTAGTCAAAACTACATGAGGGACAAAAGCTGATGTGTGAGGATGTTTAAGAAAGATAAAAAGAACTTGAGTCCCTGGACAATATGGCTGACCTGCTGAGTTAGCCCTGGAAATACCTAATTTCAGTTTTCTTATAAGTGAAATAACAGATGTCTATATTATTGAAGCCACAGCTAGAGGAGTTTTGGTACTCTCAGCCAGGTGTCTCCACCATACATACTGGAAATATGATGTGGTTTTAAAAGGAGTCATGTAAATCTGTATTTACTGATATACTGCTTATTATTAAAAGTAAGCTGTAAAATTATGCATGTGTGTGTGTTATAAAAATACTTAGGAGTGTGTATATACCTATATATCTGTATCTACATAAATGCACAGGATAGGGTTGGGAATCATACATACCAAAGCTCTAACTATGTACCTGGAGAGGGGGCCTAAGTTGAAGACCAAAGTCCAAGTGAAAATCTAGTCACTGTAATGATGTCTTTTACAACTAAAGTAAATTTAAAAAGTTAAGCGAGAAAATAATTTAAAGTAAAAATAATAAAGAGGCAAAATATGTATTTGATTGATATCCAGGTCTTACTAAAATGCATGAAATGATTATAAACTTGGAATAAATCACAGATTCAAGGTGTTTTTAGTATCCATTCATAATTAAAGCATGTAGAGGGTATATGTGTATGTATATATATATATATATATATATATATATATGTATATATATATATCTATATATGGTTTATTCCTATCTCTTTAACTATTCCATGGAAAATATATTTATTTGTGCTAAACAAAGATACTAGGAAATGCATGTCCTAACAATTTAGAGATATATGGGAAACAGATGCTTCCACACACAAAGGGTTTATTTCTCTGCAGATGTTGCCATGGAAGGTCTTATGTTGTCCTGTTGTTGTGGCGAGCATGTTATGAAAGAGGAGTACTGCATTGCTTTAATCCAAAAAGACTCTCCCACTAATGGAAACCCACAATAACTTCCAGAATCCACCACCATGAGACAGCAGATGGTGATGATGCAAATTACAGAAAATTGTTAAGACATTCTATGTTGAATATATTAGAACAATCATTACAAGATTAATAATGGAACTAAGCAGACATTAGCAGATAGACCAGAGGAAAATATATGCTCAAAATGAGATTCAAATGAGAAAGAAAACCAACTAGTGTGATACATTAGCAAAACCAGGGCTGTAACTCTGTGAAAACATAAGAAAGTTAAATTTGTAAGGAAAGAATGTGAGCTCTTTTTCAAACTTTGTACCTCGGTGCAGAGGACTGGATATTTATTCAATATTTATTGTACATGGCTATGTACCACAGATGGTGCTAGGAACTTGGAATTCAAAACTGAAAAGGCCTAAATTTTCCCCTTATGGAATCACTAATGTGGAGAGTAGGACCAAAAAATGGCATTGGTCCAGTCATGATAGTATGAAGTATATAAACCAAAGTGGAGGCACTCGTATCAACCAATAAGGCTACCAGTCAGCCATGACACTTTGGTTCAAGAAGGAAACTATGTAAGTCACACTGGACACGTCTGGCAAGAAGACACACCCATGATATCTGCATACATGGTCAGAACAGCTGTGTCAGCAGAGTGGGATCACCCATTGAAAGGCTTCTGGGGAAATTCCCCACTTGCTATTATGTGTGCCAAGACACTTATCAAGAGACCCAGAAGGCTGGAGTCCACCACTTTCAAGGTATAACTGAGGCAGGCTCCAGACCACTGCTGAGACAGGTGAGTTCCACACACCAGAGTGCTGCTCCATGCCACGCTGTTCTCCCTTGTCATAGGCCACTGGAATCTCTGCCCTGATGGACTAAGGACTTTGTCTGTCCCGCTGGCCACCTGGCTCTGGAGATCCTTCCTTGCAAGACTCTGACAGCTCCCTTGTTCACCATGCTGTCTCTGGGACCTCAGACTGAGATTCTGGGACTTGGGTTTCTTATCCCCCATCGATTGCTGTGTGTGTGTGTGTGTGTGTGTGTGTGTGTGTGTTATTTCTCTTAAATTGTTAGAGCGTGAGTAGGACATTAATGTATGTTGATGCTCTACTTTGAGTGAACCTGCATTTGATAAAAGCTGAGTGAATAGCACAGTTACTGTGTATGACTCTTGTCTATTCCTTGGTGCTGGGCTGCTCACCAGGCAGCTAGCCAAGCAGTTGCCCAGCTGACTTACAGGAAAGACTATATTGTGAACATATGTTCGCGACAACCATCCGATCAAGTAATGTCAGTGTATGAAGAGTAGAAGATTACTAAATAAGCCAGGTAGAGAAAGTGGCCCAGATTGGGAAAAGTTAACTTGGTTAGGGAAAGGAGGAAATGAGGGAAAAGGCGATATAGGACTTGGTCAGGGAACATGGGGAGGAACCCAGCATGTTTAGGGAACTGAGAGAAATCAGCTTTTATTTATGCCCAAGAGAGGAGGAGACGTGATGGGGCCTGAGCTGGAAGTGGCTGGAGACCAGCTTGAGGGGCCGGATATGCTAATGCAAAGGGCTTGTCTTTTGACCTCAGTGTTGGAAAGAAGCTGCAATGACATGACCAGACTTGCCTGGTGGAAATGTTAGAGGTGCATTGGGGCAAACTGGAGACAGGGAGTTAAGACACTGGTTACAACAGTGGGAACAAGTGACAAATAGGGCCTGAGTGCATGTGTATATTAGGTGCTTGAAAAATATGTGGTGAATAAAATAATCTGAAGGCTGTTTCTACCATGTTTATTTTAAAACTAAAAGATAAAAGGAGAGAAGAAGAGAGAGAAGGAGAGAGGAAATTGGCCAAAAACGGGGAAAAGAATCAGTCTGCAGCGTAACAGTTTCAATGCCATAGAGGATTAAAATTCATGATTATCAAACTCCCATTTTTTCCTAGTATTCCATATTGTTTCCATATTGTTTCCTAGTATTCTTATGTACTTCCAATAGCTTCCACCCCCTCTTAAGGGCTCCTGGAAATTTCTTCTTTTTAGCAGCCTGATTTCTATATTAAAATTCTTCTTTCTATCAATTCTTTTCACATTCACAAAGACCTGTCTCTTCTGAAAACAAGTCTAGGCATTCTTGATTATATGATGCATTTTATTTTTCCTACCTATTTTACATGTTCCCATTACCTCCCTAATTAATGTTTTACTTCCTAGCAGTCAGGGAGTTCTAATAATTTACAGTCATTTCAGTACCTAGCAAAGTGTTGAGCCTGGAGAAGCATCAAATTTAAGAGCCATGAGGAACTTAACATCACCTTACAACAATCTCTTGTGTCATAAATGAGGAAACTCATACTCAGAAAGATGAACAGTCTAGTTCAAGATTACACCTTTAGAGAAAGAATGAGGATTAGAACCTTGAATTCATTTAGTCAAGCATTTTTGAGAGCCTACTAGGTACCAGGACATTATTTTAGTATTTTTGTATTAGAAGACCAAAGGAGAGCATCTGGAATTTCAAGCCAGATTGCAACTCTAATAACCTGCTTATTTGACTAGAAAAGAAAGCAGGTGAATTTTGTGGCAGAGGCTGCTATTGCATTAGGCAAACCAAGTCCTGGGTTCTACGGGCAACCACCAGAAAGGCTGTTAATGGAAGATGGAAGAGATAATGTACCTGAAGACTCCATCTCCTTCCAAAAGACTGAGAGAAGACATGTGCTCAATGTACCTAAATAGGAACGTGTTCTGAACATTTTATAAAAGTGGTCATGACCCAGCTCATGGAAAGTTCCACAATGAGAAAAACAGAGGACATGGTGAGTCCTAGGACACTCAAAGGAAATACTCTCTCTCTCCTGACAGCAACAGTTGAACTAATTGCAAAGAACTTAGGGTCTTGTACGCAAATGAAATATTCATAGAACTCCATTTATGTGCTGCATTTAGAAGTGAAGAGAGTTTAAAACCCTTCTGCATTCCCAGGAGTCAGCTAATCCATTAGAAATGTGATATCCGCTCTAACCCACAGGAACAGAGAGCCAGCCCAGGTCGCCAGCTGAGCTTGGAGCTTTTTCAAGAGCTGCAGGAAGGGGCTTGAGGATGCTAACTCATTGTGGCAGCAAGCCTCTGGCCCTTCTTAACAGCAAGGTTTATCCCCAAGCAGTTCAGTGAAAGAGAAGGAACACTCAGGGGAATGGTGTGAAAGTGGGGGAGGACAATGTTTCACGGTGATGAAGTTATTATTTTCTTATTTGGTCACAACACCTGATTCATACACGGTCTAGGAGCAGGGGTGTCCAACCTGTGGCCCACAGGCTGCGTGTGGCTAAGGATGGCTATGAACGAGGCCCAACACAAAATCGTAAATTTACTTAAAACATGATGAGGTTTTTTTGTGTGTGTGAGTATGTGTCGCAATGTATTTAATGTGTGGCCCAAGACAACTCTTCTTCTTCCAGCGTGGCCCAGAGATACCAAAAGGTTGGACACCCCTGGGGGGATTATATCTAGTACTCAAGGAATTTAAACATATCTTTAAGTTGCACTTGCTTATAAATGTGTTTACACCCAGGTGACTGGCTGCTATATAGACAGGTAACTTCTTTCCCGTGTTACCACCTTGCGTTTCATTAGATGAGGGATCGGTAAACTGCAGGCCTGTCAGCCATACCCTGCCTGCTGCCCGCTTTTGTAAATAAAGGAATATAGGAATGCAGCCATATCTGTTTGTTTTATACTGTTGAGTATATGACTAAGTAGTTGCAACAAAAATGGTCTGGCCCATACAGCCCAAAATATTTACTATTTGACTCTTCACAGAGAAAATTTGTTGGTCCCTGATTTAGGCAAATAGCAATGTTATAGAGAAAGTTTAAATTTTTACTTGAACAAAGCCACATGTGGCTTCTCTGTACTTACATGTATTAAACACACATGCATCCACACACACATACTGTGGTATTAGGAAGGCAAAACTGATGATTCAAGATTTAAGGGAGTTCGGAACTCAGGGAAGTGAAATTGTTTAGCCTGCTTCATCTGAAAAGGCATAAACAAAAGGAAGTTTTTGAGTATTACAATGCAGCCATTACTAACAGTTTTCAGTATCGTTTCCTTGAATTTCTGGTGATTTGTCAACATTTTCTGAACTTATGGGTAGAAACCATATTTTTACTCTCAATTCCTTCCACCCAAAGCGGGTAGGAAAGAACGGTTCCTGGTGACAAAAGAAATTGCTTGGTTAAATCTGTTTGTTATGAACCAGATGTACTGGAAAGCTTGATGGAAACAATCCTTTCTAACCTCTCACTGTCGTCTGAACGCTTTATTATTTATTCAAAATAACTCTTCCATGGCACATAAGAAATACATATGTTACTTCATTTATTATTTACCTAACCTGTCATTAGCAACTAGAGTTGGAAACCAGCTTAGCACACAGTTTCTTAAGGTAAGACCAGGCAAGCGGACCAGGGGACTCGGGGCAGCATGGTGAGTAGGTACATAATTCTTACTGGAGTTTTTCAAGTCAGATCTTTCTGGCAACATGATCAGGTAGAAATAAATAAAGAGCAACACTGAAGTGTGCTGTATATACGGATCTTCTCTTGCCTGACAGAATGAAAGAATGAAAGGACAAGCCATCACATTCTATCCAAGCAAAAAGGAAGTGCTTAAAGGGAAAATAAATATTTGTTTCTTTGTACTTTTGGACTGCTAACCTCTATGATAACCTGACGTGAGTCACCTCGGTCATCTCTTGGGCAGTGGGAATGTGACTTTTTTGTTTAACCCAACCCCACTTTTGTTTACTCAAACAGATGCGCTTTCCAAGGATCTTAGGCTCACTCATCACTTTTCTAAGCCTGGTTCAGGCCAGCATTTACTGAATGTCTACTGTGCTAGGACACTATGATTCCAATGATGAGTAAGACATATACCTGCCCTTGCTAAGTTAATAGTTTAGTAGAAGAGATATTCTAATACATTGAATATATGTTCAATAGACCATTTCAATATATTTCTCAGATCATTTCACAATAATTTATTAAAACTTCAGAAAAGGTTTATAAATTCTAATCTGGTTTTTAGTAATTTTGCTCCCAAATTGGGAAGCAGGCATGCAAAATAAATGAAAATTAAAGATATGCATTAAAATCATGCTTTAATCATTCCTTGTTCTCAGCCCGAACACTGTTAGCAAGATCAAAGACTCTAAATGCAAAGCGGAATAAATACCGTGTTGCCTCCTGAATTTGGCTCTCTGACTTTTTCTTTTTTCAAGAAAATATGGCGCTCTGACTTTTTTATCCTAGCGGCTTCATGGATCATAAGCTCCTAAGACACAGAGACCATGTATTACCTTTGTATTTCCCATAGCATCTTGCACAAGGTCTAGTGAACAAAAGGAGATGATGCCCAAGGTCCCAGAGGAAGCAAATGGCAAAGTATGAGTCTCTTTGTCAAGACTAGTGAATTTTTCACTATATCATCTTCAGGGCCAGTCCTGCTAATTCGGAAAAGGAATCAAATCCCAAATGATGGGTGCCATGTGCCCACAGACCTGACAGCTCACACCCATGGAGCAGCTGAGCTTGTTTTTGCTCAGGTGTCCCAGCGAGGAGAAGAAAGCGGCTTCGCACTGCGGCCAACCCAGCCTGCAAAGAACCAAGGACTCCTGCTGCAGGGCATGCTAGGGCCTAGCCCAGCCAGTGCTTTAGGTTCTTATACCTACTCTCATTTCAAGCTTAGTGTTCTTGCCTTGGCCAGTGTGGCTCAGTTGGTTGGAGCATTGTCCCATAACCCAAAAAGGCATGAGTTCAGTTCCCAGTCAGGACACACAGCAAGGTTGAGGCTTTGGTCCTTGTTTGGGGCACATGCAGGAAGGGACCAACCCACGTTTCTCTCCCTCTTTCTCTCCCTCCCTTCCCCTCTAAAATCAATAGGCATGTGGTAAAGATAATTTTTAAAAAAATAAAGCCTAATGTTCTCTTTTCATTAAAAAAAATCTGTTTTAATAGAATAAGTACAAAGGGTGGTACTGTTAGGCACATTTTCAGTTATAAATATTTTTAGTATACTTTAGTGTTTTCTCTCACTTCCTCTCCCTTTTCTCTTTGTTTTCTTTATTTTGTTGCATGCGCACGCACATTGGTGGGAAAAACAAAATCAGTGTTTGCTCATGGATTTATTTTTGAACGTTTTCTTTCTCTTAGTGTTCTTATTTGAATAATAAGAAATAGAATTGAAAGGTGGAAATAACCAGGAGAGGAAAAGAGTCCATGAAAAATATCAACAAAGATAATTTAAACATTACATAGGTTGTTATTAACATAACAGGAATTTGATTCACTTTTAAAAAATTACACTAAAGGAGTGCCTTGCAAGCAATTCAGGTACACATACATGACCTCTCCAAGTTCACAGATTCACAGCATTAATTTTATAAACTTGTTCCTGCTAGTCCACATTTTTAACTTTTTTTAATCATGCAAATCCCTTTCAGTAGAAATAAAGATGTGGATCCAGGAATCCAGGGTGAAAAGTTCATTGTCGAAACGACCTTATTTGTCACTGTTGTCAGTGTGCTTGGGAACTGATTTTCTTTAATCTGACAAAGAATTAGCTTTATGAAAAAAAGTTAACTATTCATGTCCTTTCTCATGCAAATAAATATTCACTTATAAAAATCACATACTTAAACAAATTATTCAGACACCACTCAGAATGTTTTTCATATTTCATCCCTTGGTCTTATGTGTTTAAAATTCTAAAAGATATTATCCTATAATTGAATTACTGTATTAGAAGTTATGGCACCTAAATTATTCTTAGTTCAAGCTCAACACCAGGAACACTAGAAACGGAAGCCTTATATACAATTTGGATGTTATAATACTGAAATAGGTCTCTACCGAATAGGAATGTACTTTAAAAGAACGTAGTAATAATATGAGCAGGAAGCTCATAACTACAAAGTCATATTTTGGAGTTCATTTCCAGATGAATGATCGGGTGCTAGGGGAGTGGTTAAAGCTCAGGTCATAAAGCCGATGGGAATGGAAACGCTGTCAGGTGACCAGGTGACAACCTAACCAAGGGGCCCCGCAGCAGAGCTGCTGGCCCAGTGATTCTCAACTTGGGATGATTCTGCTTCCTAGGGCACATTTGACAATGTCTGAAAACTTTTGCAACTGTCACTGCTGGAGTAGGGGAATGCTACTAGCATCTAGTAGATAGAAGGCAGGGATGCTGCTAAACGTCCTACTATGCACAGGCCAGCCCTCACAACAAAGAACTGTCTATCCTAAAATGTCAGTCAGTAGTGTTAGGGCTGACAAACCCTGTACTAGCTCACAATCCAGAATGTTTTGGATGTTGCCACACCCTATCTTTTCAAAACGCACTTCTTGCCACGTGTTGTGTCTTCATCCTATAAACGGAAATGAAGAAAAATGAATTCTTGCCATCATTTCTGCAACATCCCTTAATGAAACCGGAGGGCTGTGGGGTGTTGCGTAACTAAAACTGTGGGTTAACAATCCAACTCAGAGCTGACCCAGTTAAATGGAGACATTTTGGCATTTCTCAAAGAATTTGGAGCGGTAGTATTTTATTTCTCATTCTACTGCCAATTCCTCAAAAGCCTTTAAAAAAAGAAAAAACTTCAAGTTTAGAATACACAAGCTCATAATCACTTAAAATCAGAAAAAATTATAGTTTTCACCTCTAAGCAAAGAAGAAACATTTTTTAAAGGTAAAATATTCTTTAACTTTTGATCTGATCTTGAGGAACTTCCACAACCAATTGTCTGGGGTTGAAGTTACGAATTAGGTGACCAAGGGCTACTTTGTTTCAGCTTCATGTGCACAGTGGATAGCAGAACACTAGCAAAAGTATTTCCCATGTTAGTTATCTCCTGCAGGACGGCTCAGAGCCCTTCCTGTGTTAGCATGTCCCAGGAATCTCCAGTGACAAAGCATATATCTCAGAGGGTCTCCTAAATGACTTTCACTACAGAGCCCTTTATTTGGTAGAATTTAATGGAATCTGACTTCCACAGAGCAAATATGGAAAGCACTGGAATGGTGAACCTGGCCTCTTCCCAGTGAAATCTCCCTCTATGCGTAATAGAAGTAGTGGCCTTAGCCAGCTTATCTGATGGATCTGTTAGCTTGCTTGTTCCTCATTTAACTGGACCAAGTCAAGCCTGTGCAAATGCGGTACATTAGTCGTTCTAATAGATATGAATTGGGTTGTTCTCTCACTCTTTAAGAGTCTAAACCCTTCCAGAGACAGCCAGTTACATTCTACAGAATACAAAGCAGCCTAAGCATCTGGCAGATTTTTCTATTTTCTTTTTTACCAAAAGAAACTTTTCCAAAATATTGCTTAATATAGACTTAAAGCAGTGAAGCCACAGTACACGTTATTATGCCTTTCAAAACAGCATTGTTTCTCCAATGTCAAAATGACCAGGGAGATTTATGTAATACCTACACAAAATAGAAAACTAGGTACAATAATAATAATAACAATACATTTGCAATGCCCTAAACAGCTTAATTCATTAAAAAGGAATTTCCATGGACTAGGATGGATTTTTGTATACCATATTAGATGGATTAAATCATGCATATTTTTCTAAATATGTTTATTTATATGACAATAGTGTTTATCTATGGTACAAAGGATATATGCTGGAAGGCACATTTTCAGTTACAGGGAAGCATTTATTTAGATTTGCCCACATTCTCTTTCCTAGATCTTCTTATCAAGAGTAAGCATTTGCAATTTGTACATCTAAATCTCTTCGCAGTTTTCACTCATTCTCCCAGCACCCCCCACTCCCAATCTGGAAACCATCAAAGTGTTCTCTGTATCTGAGTTTGTTTCTGCTCTATTTGTTTGTTTATTTTTTGTGTTTCACATGTAAGTGAAAACATGTGGTATTTGTATTTTTCTTTCTAACTTATTTTATTTAGCATAAAAGCTCTGGGTCTATCCATGTTGTCATAAATGGCAAGGTTTTATTCTTTTTTATGGCTGAGTAGTATTCCATTATATATTTTTTATATATATATATATATAGCACATCCCATTCACAGGGATGTAAAGTGCAACATAGGGAATATAGTTGGTAATATTGTAATGTTCTGTATGGTGCCAGATAGGAACTAGAATTATTGGGGTGATCACTTCATAAGTTATATAAATATATAATTACTATTTTGTACCCCTAAAACTAATATAATATTGTATGTCCACTGTAATAAAAAATTTATTTTTAATTTTCAGAAAGAGCAAGCATTTGCTGGGCTGCCGTTCACATGTTGGTGTTGGGGCTATTACTGCCAAAGCAGTGGGTCCCGGGTAAATTTTCACCAGTGACCTCTTTTGATTTAACATGAGATTTGTATTGTCTGAAGAAATCAGCCACCTAGAGGAATATAACTTTACTAACTGGGTGGCATCTATTAAAAAATAGCATAGGTCTTTACACCCTAATATGCATACAAATTTTCAAATTAAAATTTGCCCACAAATCTGACTATACCAAAAGAAAAGTAGAGGAGCAACAGAATCATATTCACATTCAACATTATATTATATTCAAAAAAATAATTTTCTTTGTTCAAAGTATAAAAGTCCTGAGATGAGGCAAAATATTATAGATGCTCCCTTCTTTCAAAAAGCTTACTTGTTTTGATTTTTCCTCCTTACCGATGCCACGACTGTCTCCCTCTTTTCCTTTCTACCCATCTCCCTTCTGACTCATTCATTCATTCACTCACTCACTTGGCATTGTTTGAACACCTGCCAGGCATTTCACCGTGAGGGATGTAGTTAGTGACATCAAATTGGTGCCAGAAAAGACATTAAAAAACAGTGGGGAATGGGTCTGATTCATAAAAGATGGCAGCAGTAAATTCAGGTGAGAAAGACCAAAACAACCATTGCTGGATAAAGAAACATGATGCACCTTGATCAGTGTTTTCACTATTAAATAAAACTGTCCTTTTCATATAATCAAGGGTGAGCAAAGCATAGCTTGAAAGCCAAATCTGGCCAGCTTTCTGTTTTTATACTGCCCATGAGATAAGATTTTTTTTAACAGTTTTTCAATGATTGGGGGAGAAAGTAAAAAGAATAATAATATTTTGTGATGCAAAAATGATATGAATTCCAATTTCACAGTGTTCCTAAATAAAGTTGGATCAGAACACAGCCATACCCATCTGTTTATATACCATCCATGGCTGCTTTCACGCTATGAGAGCAGCGCAGAGTAGTTGGCCCACAGAGAACTCACGGCCCACAAAACCGAAAATATGTACTATCTGACCCTGCAAGGAAAAGGTTTACCAACTTCAGATATAATTGGCCTAAGAAAAGCATTATGTGTTGACACCGTAACTTCAAATTCTACCATTCAAAACAATCAGTAAGGTTTTCTAGTTATCTACTAACATATGAAATAGGCTGGAAATGTCTAAGCTGACATGTAAGTACATGGAGAAAGAATAAAGGAATCACAGTGGTTTATGATTTTGTGACTTCAAGTGTAAAAACAAATATACACCCAAGAATCATTAGACAATCCATCTGCCCACTCAGATCAGCAGTGACTTGGTCCTACTGAAATACTGTCTGGTTAATACGAAGAACTTAGAAAGAATTTAAAAAGAAATAAGGGAAATAGAAAAAGCTAGAAATTAAGATACATGGAAAAAGTTGAAGGAAATCAGGGTAATTTAGTGAAGAGAGAGTGAAGCCAAAGGATGATTTACTGTTAGACTTTCAGACATGAGGAAGACAAAGCAGAGACAATGATCTTGAGCTACAGTCGAAGGCATTGAGCTTACGTGTCAGGGAGACTTTCCTGGCAAAATGTGTTGTTAATCAGGAAACTCTGTGATCTAGAATGACAATTGTTTCTTCAAGGCTAGAAGTCCTGGGTAAAACAAAGAAGACATTCATCCATGTTATCCTTTAGAGAAAAATTAATGTCGGTAAATATTTAGGCTATATTAAGTGACCTGTCAGGATGCTTGGCCTTCTGAATAGTATAACTCTATTTCTGCAAATCTAAATATGATAATCATTTGTATTAGCAGTTGGGAGAAAGAAGTTAGAAGGGATGAGCACATACATAAAGAGTATTGTGTCTGCTGGATGTTCCTATAAAATGGGTGTGGGATGGGGACAAAGCTTCTCTAAGTGTCTTTGCTGTATGACTTTTAAACAACTCAGATCAAGAGTCTCCTTGCCAAAAGCAGAGCTTTCCAAGCAGTATTCGCATTTTTGGCCTTGATTTATACTGATCAACAAGCATATGTCTATAGGGATTAAATTAATTAGAGGAGATTTGTGAGATAATGTTCAAAGACAGTACAATTCCTTAAGGTTTACAGGCCATACAAGTTGGAGTGCAAAATGGTATACCTTGGGGGAAGATTAAGAGGAACTAATTTTGTACCCGAAGGACTATCATTTTCTATCCTCCTGCAAAAGGGGGACTTTGCTTCAACATGCTTCCAATTGGAGAACTTGATTAATTCCTATAGAGTTACATGTGTTGGGAAATGTCCTTTAAAAATGAACTTTAGTGGGGGGAAAATTATATGAAGATGCATGAAGTTTAAAAGGCAAATGCTCTCTTTAAAAAATGCAATTCAAATGTCCAAAGGAAAGGGACTGGACATTAAGCTATGTTCTACTTTTTAAGTTCTAAAAATAGGATGAGATTGGTTTGCATTAACTGAGCCATGGGATAAATTTACAGAGGGAGAGGGCTGTTAACTTTTGAGTAATTATTTTCAATTAGGATGGCTGTATGGGAATAGAGTCCTTCCAAACGATGTAAGAGGCAGAGATACAACTTGACAATATTTCTTCCAATCCCGGACAACCTGTTGAGCTGGCGGAACAGATGGCTGCCTGTGCTTATCACTTACAGGTTACTCAGAGGCCCTCAGCAGGAAGACATCTCCTTCAAGCTCCTGTTCCTCTCCCTTTAGAATCAACGAGGGAAAGGCCCCGATATTTGCATTTCTACCAAGTTCCCAGATGATGCTCCTGCTTCTGATGCAAGGACCACACTGTGAGAATCACTGGTTGGAAGCCATCTTTTCCCTTTTCACACCACATAGAGAGAGGCACCATAGACCCAACTCTAGTTGGCACCAAAGACTGTAACTTCTAGTCTGCCACCCCTGAACATGAACATTTTTCCATATCGCTTCACGGGCACTTTCTCTGAGACATAGCTAATCAGCGCAATCAAGTTTAGTCACGGCCCATTCTATTTAAACACACATACGCACACACGCAACACCAGTTTGACCAGGTCCTGAGAAACAAATTTATAGGAAGATTTATTTATTTGGCTGAGAACTAAAAGCTAAAATTCTACCTGAGTCTCTCCCTCCGACCCATAGTGCCACAAATTCCATGAAAAAATACACAAATAAAGCTTTTCAGGTCACAGGTGGCATCTAGAGCCTTCCATGGGAAATTCAAAGGGAAGCAGGGATGGGATAACACAATCAGGAGGCGTGATCTGGAAACTATAATCTTGGGATTGTGCAATGAAAGAAGCTCATTAACACCTTGAACATTCCAAAATATGTATGCCAACATGTAACTATTTCAAATGCTATTTTGCCTGGGGTTCAGATACACCCAATGACAGATATCCCTTAGTTTACCCTCTGTTAATAATAATTTACAGTATTGTAGTTAAACCCATACAAAGTACCATCTCTAAGACTTTATCAGTCAATATTTGAGGACTAGCCAAGAAGCATACTCTTATAGAAAAGATATATTCTAAAAACATTTTAAGTCAATTGTATGTACATAAGTTGAACTGTTTTACATATAGTAAGGATTTTGGGTAGTCAAAGTAAATATAAAAAGAGTCATTTAACTAGGTTAAATGATTTAAGTTAAGTAATTTAACAATTTAACATCGGGAAGTTTTAGGTCCCATGTAGTTAACCTGGCCTCTGAAAAACCGAGACAAAAAATGTCATGCTCTTTGAAAAAGGCAACACTTAACTTTTATTAAATTTGGCACCTGATTGTTTATATCACTTGAGGGGGGAAAAGAACAAGAAAAAAAAAGAAGAGAGGGGAAAAAAGAGGGAGAGGGAAAGAGAGAGAGAGAGAGAGTGATGATCTTAAACTCCATACTCTGAGATTGCTCTGTGAAGGCTCGGCCTACATAACTACACAACCAAAATGCTGAGAAGTTCATGGATACCATCTAAGGTTGTAAAGCACACAGTATCTGCAGTGCCCTCACATATAACCAACTTGTTCTCATTTGGTGGATTTTAGCCAGCTATGGGAATGGAAACTTTAGTGTTTAAATCAATTATTTTATCTTGGTTTTTTCAAAGCATCTGATTTCAAATTCTTGTAGATTTAAGCATGTTAATAGCTTGTGACCAAAATTCTACAGAGCCTGTCTCATATGACATGTTTAAATGCTTATACTTCCCAAAGGTAATTAAGAATTGCCAAGAACTATTAAAGAGCAGAGCTAGGTCTGCATTTCCCTAAATTCTAGAACTGTACAGAGCGTTTACTTCAAAGCTTGTATACTCACAGAAGTTAAAAAACTCTGCTGACTGGAGAATAGAAAATCTCACACGAAGTGAAAACAGACTGGCAGATAGTAACACATGTCTCTGTTATGAAATGCAGTGAGTTTAGAGCTCCATCTGTTCTCAGACTTGAAAAGTCTGGGATTTTTCTCAAAACCACCTCAGAAGATTTGTGTGTTGTATCAACAGAATCAGGCCAAATAATCCTTTATAAATAAAGACTTATCCTCATAAACTAAAAAACAAACAAACAAACAAACAAACAAAACACCAGAAAGAACGCTCCCATCAGTATTTATCTTTTCAGATGCATCATTCATTTCATGAAACTAGAGTAATAAGCAAATAGCCAGTTTTCACAATCTGCAAAGATATTATCAAGACTTTGCCCTCGAAGAAAGGTGGATTTCTCTGTAGTTTTCTCAGCAAACTTAATTTATTTCCTTGTAATTTTCGGCAGGAAAACACTGCAAGGTAAACATCGCGGACCTAACATCAGGTAAGTCTTCCTCCTTGATAATAAATATGTGAGTCTGGAGCAGGCTCACGAAGAGTCTAGACATCTCCAGTCTGACTCCATTGCAGCAGCGAAGCCTCTGGCGTTGGAGGAAAACCTTCAGCTGTCTTTCAGATGTGTATGTCTACCTACTCCTACTGTCTGCAGCTTAAAACAGAAGTGACATCCACTAAGGACCTGTCTTTTGGGCACTGGTGTAAAACATCTTTGCTAACCACAATGTACAGTCAACAGAGAACATCCTGTTATTTATTGGGGATTAGTCTTTTGAAATTGTGTGGCATATGTCAAGTTAGATACTAGAATTAGTGAGACTTTCAGGCCACCGTTGTCAGGATTAATGGTCAAAATTTCAGCATTAGTGTACAAGCTCCAGTTTCTTTTTGGAATTTACATATATTCCCTGGGAGATTTTGGGATGTAAGTCTGGCGCTGGACTAATAGCTTTTCTTGTACAAGTTGCACGTGTTAGGGCTCAGCCAAACGCACAGGCAGGGTATGTTTGGCCAGCTTCTGCATATATGCAGCAAACTGACATAAGAAGGAAATAATGGTGTTTCTACCACAACACTCTAAATAGCACTCTGGAAAAACAGGAGTTCAGTGAATGCTCAGTAAGAGGAAGTGTACACATTACCTATTCCGAAGTGCAAAGAGAGAGAGGCATTTAGCAGGGACTCTCATTGGTTTTGCTTGTGGAGTTCCTAAAGATTAATTAAAGTGTCACAAAAAGTTGACGACCTTGAAAAGAAGGAACAGTCCTTTGGGCACTAGGAGTATAGATGTTGAGTGCATACAAAGGCTATGAATCAGCAGGTGGCCCGAAGAAGAAGCAGACATGCAGCTGCATGTCGGTAAAGCCCAGAAATGGCAGAGGGATGCAGTAGGCGAAGGTCCAACAGCCATGGAGGAACTAGGACCCAGCGGAGAAAGAACAACAAGGACAGACAGGAATCACACAAGCGGGGGCAGGGGGAGTGGGGGGGAAGGCGATGGACAGAGTCAATTTAGACCTGGGACTGGGACTAATGGGTGAGTCAAAACAAGTGGAAGACAAGGAAAAAGTAAAGTTGCAACCAAGGGAAGGGACGCAAACCTGATTAAAACTTGGTTACCTTTAGATATCTGGATATCAAATGCTGAAGCACTCATTATACATGGCCAGGCTGGTTCCCTGAAGTTGGGAATGTGGTGGTGGAGAGGGAGACAGCGGGGAGTGGTGGGGCCTCTGGCCAATTCTAAAGAAAGAGATTCTCATTCCATTTTTAAAATATGGTATTACATTCTGGCAGCCGAATTAACCTACCATTTTGGGTTCCAAAATGGGCACCGGGTTCAGGGAATAAGGTGGGAGGACTAGGATTTAGCCAGATATTTGGTGAGGTGAGGTTATCAGCTTGAAGATCAAGACAAGTAAGATTTTACAGTGCATCAGGTTATGTATTTGCCAGCCGAGAGTACAGCTGTAGAAAACAAGTCACTTAAACCCAAATACAAATTTGCCCATATTTACTCTAGCAATTTATGCTCTAGCAATTTATGGAGTTCTAACTCAGGAAGAAGAACTGTAAAGATGAACCGCACAGTACTGTAAATATGTGTTGGCCCAGGAGAGTGCAAAGTTGATGGAGGACTGAGAGACGTGAGTGTTGATGAATGGAGGGATGAATGGGGAAGGAAATAGTTAAGAACATGATAACACGAACAGTAGCCCAACGTCAGGGCAGTCGCATTACAGGTCAAATAGCAGTGCCCTGTGACAAAACTAGAAGAGGTAACAGGGAATCACGAAACACATAATGGGCAGCAAACAGGAATGAGTGTCAACATTCATGGAGTACCGTGCTACCCAGAATGCACCGCACTGTGGCTACATGCATGGCTTGGGTGACTAAATGCTGGCGTTGGGATCCCAGTTCTGTCACCAGCTGTGTGACCTTAACCAAATTAGCTCACCTCTCCGAAGCTCATTTTTCTCCTCTGGAAAATGGGAATGATCATAAAAACAGGGCCATCTCACAGGACTGTCATGAGGAATGGAGCAGTAAGTATTTGCAGAGTACTCAGAACCCAGTCTGGCATGGATTAATAGTAAGTTTCATGGAAGTTTAAATACAAATGTGCTGGGTACTTTATAAACATTATGTTTATCTAATCCTATCAACGGATCTGCAGGATAGCATTATTCCCAGATGACATTTTACAGATGAGAAATTGAGGTTCAGATTTTATCAGTAACTTTCTAAAGCTCGTGGAGCTGAGAGTTTGCAAGGCTGGAAGGGGAATCTCACCTTCTGTATTATGTCAGACTTCCACCAGCTCCAGAACCTGCTGCCTGTGGCCCATTCCAGAAGTCCACCTGGCTACATTCTCCACATCGGAGTCTATGCTCCCAATAGTTTCTTTTCCTGAACACGTTTTACCTTAGAAATTGACCAGACCCCTCACTAGGACTGTAAGTAATTGTTAAATCACACCTACCCACATCGGGAATTAAAAGAAAGACAGAGAAACAGCTTTTCTTGTGAACATACAAATACATTTTAAGTGACTTCTACATAGTTAAAACAGAAAGGAAGAGGACACGTGAGCCTCTGTCAGAGGATGAATGGGTGCTAGATCAAGTTCACGGAACCCACCCCCTTTACTATTGGGAAATAATTGTACTGTTAGGGCCTTGATGATTTTTGTCTAAATGTGAGCAACACGTTGGAAGTTAAAAAAAGAAAGAAAGAAAGAAAGAAAGAAAGAAAGAAAGAAAGAAAGAAAGAAAGAAAGAAAGAAAGAAAGAAAGAAAGAAAGAAAGAAAGAAAGAAAGAAAGAAAGAAAGAAAGAAAGGAAGAAAGGAAGAAAGAAAGAAAAAAAGGAAAAAGTCATGGGAATAGCTTTTTTTTTTTTCAATAATTATGAGAAACTGAGGTTTCAATATGCTTTTCAAGGCAAACTGACTGCCCATAGCCCTAACATCACATCTGGAAATCCCAAATTCTGGTATGCAAGTATTATGGACGGGCCTCTGGAAAAATCTCCTGCCAAGGAGTATTGCAGATTGTCGGCCATTCATGCAGAGCTTGGAATGTTACTGTCCCATTAAAGTTTCCAAGGCATTTCCCTCAAGCAGCTTTCCAGGCACCCTGGGCAGCCTTGCCCAGAGCCCGAGGACTTGGGAGAATTTCAGAAAAGGAAGGTTTCTAAAGAGAGTAGCTAGAAGTAAAGGTATGGTGAGAGAGAGAAGTGAAAGAAAGTGATTATGTAAAGCTGTTTGGAGGTAAGCTTGAACAGGCTACTGAAAAATAAGGGCAGAGAATGGGAGAAACAGAATGAAAAGAAGAAAACAGAAAATTTAAACACACAGCCGAGAAAGAGAAAAGCGAAGGAGGAAAATGATGAACTATGGAATTAGATTTCATGCACTGGAGTCCTTAGAGTGTGTGGACAATGGCCCTTTTCAGAAGAAATTCTCCACACCCCCTCCAGCCCCAAGTCTTTTAATGCATGGAAGGAGAATGGGAGGAGTAGGAGGAAGGGGAAAGGCATGAGATAATTTATTTGTTAAGATCTCTGCCTCCTTCTCCCCATCCACACTGCATGTGGTTTAGGGTTTACGCCCAGCTACCTAATGCAGAGGAAATAAACAAAAATGCAGAAGACTTGTACATGCACTTTACCCAGAGTTCCAAGCAATGCATAAACCACTCAAATGTCTGGTCATGCCCCAATCGCTAAAGCAGGACATAAATGGAAAGGCGAGTGTATAAGGGAAAAAAGCAAAACTCAACCCTTCCTCCTTTCTTCTCAATTTCAAGTCCCATTTGGTTTCCATCTTTCCTGTTCCCTAAAGCTACGCCAAAGGACTGCAGGGATAAGACCAGCCACAGGGGACAGGAAGTCTCCAAGGGGGCAGATTCTCTGTCCCTCTTCTTCTTCAACATCACTCCAAGAACACAAAGGGACGAGGTTTCTATCCACACCTGGGACTAAGAGGAACAGGAAAGAAACGGTCTTACATATCACTCGTCAGGGATTACCTCTACTGTCTCAAGCGAGGGCTCCTGAACCGAATTTGATGCTGAGATTGTGGTTTCTGAAGACGTTTTCTGGAGTCTGCACAGTTAAGGAGTTGTGCTGCTCTTGTCTCCTCCCTCTGACTTCAAAGGCTGCCTATTTGTGACATTAGTAACTGCTGAGATGAAAGCAGGGAGGAAATCAGTGAATGGACTGGGGCTGGCAGTTATATGTGCTGCTTTTATCCTGAATGAGAAGACTACAGAGAAAGATACAAATGATTTATTGTACACCAAGCCAGACAACCCTAACTTTGGGAGGGAAAAAAGAAAGGCCAACAAGTAAGTGTTTCCTACTTTTAGAAGATTCTATTCTAGTAAAATGGAGAGATTCCACCACATTTCTCACATGTTGGCTTTATTTTGATATTCACTTATTTTATTTTTTTAAGATGTTATTTATTTATTTTTAGAGAGAAGGGAAGGGAGGGAGAAAGAGAGGGAGGAAAACATCAGTGTGTGGTTGCCTCTCGCGCATCCCCTACTGGGGACCTGGCCCACAAACCCAGGCATGTGCCCTGACTGGTAATTGAACTGGCGACCCTTTGGTTCGCAGACCAGCACTCAACCACTGCGCCACGCCAGCCAGGGCAATATTTACTTATTTTAAAAGTTCAGTGTTTAGTGATGAGAGGACTTTCAGCTGAAGTTTCTATTGCGTGAAATATGTAATATTTGCCCGGCTGGTGTATCTCAGTGGATTGAGCGCGGGCTGAACCAAAAGGTCCTGGTTAGATTCCCAGTCGGGGCACATGCCTGGGTTGCAGACTCGGTCCCCAGTGAGGGCCATGTGAGAGGCAACCATACATTGCTTTTTCTCCCTCCCTTCTAGTCTCTCTAAAAATAAATAAATAAAATCTTTAAAAAAAAAAAGAAATATGTAATTTTTTTTCAAGTCAAAAGATGCAGTGTGTTGACTTCCATCATGTTTGAGCCTATTAGTTCTCAAACCCCGTTGAACAGCATGAAATTAAAATGTTAGTCCAATCATGAGAACTCGGCAGGACTCAATCCTACTTATGACCTCCCATTGCACAGAAAAATAAACTCCTGAACTAAGTGTATGTATTAGCCTGCTCTATTTTAGTTACAAATGACAGAAAATCCCAAATCAAACCAACTGAAACTAAAAAAGAGACATTATTGTCTCTTGGAACTGTAAAGTCCAAGAAGAGATTGACTTCAGGTATAGCTGGATCCTGCATACCAAGGGAGTGTCAAGAGCTAGTTTGCACTCTTTCTGTCTCTCAACTGCAGCCTGTCTCCATATCGGCTTCTCTATTTAGGCACCTCATGGTGGCAAGATGGCTAACCAGCAGCTTTAGGTTTTCACCCTTATAAGCCGAAGTCCAATGGGGGAAAAAAAGTGAGTTCTTAGCAAAAGCTCCATAAAATCCCAGGTTTCACTCGGATTGGATTGGCTTCGGTCACATCATCCCTGAACCAATTACTGAGGCTAGGGAGGTCCCGAGCTCTGAACAGACAGGCCTGAATTACAAGCTTCCATCTTTGAGGGCCACACAAATCTCATGAACTGAAAACTAGAGATTTTTGTTTTTTTTTTAGCAGGAAACTGTAGTCCTTTTGCCCAAAGAAGGATAAATTGAAATCTGGGCAGGCAACATAGAAGACATATACCAATGCATAGTATAATATTTCAGAGGTTTCCTGCTAACTTATGGATATCATTCTTCTACCAGTGCTTAAAGGCAAAAGGTAACAGGCTCCAAAGTGTTTTCAAAAGCTAAATTTTTTTTCCCATAGACTTCTATTAAGGTAATCTGCTTTTATTTATTTTCCTATCTGAACACCTTTTTTTTTTTGGTTTGTTAACCATTAAGGAGAATGTACTTAATGCCTGCAGTACTGGTTTGTCAATGTGCTGCTTTCACCTATCAAATGGGCCAGTGTCCAATACAACAGAGGACAAGAGATGGTGACTAATTATTCTCCTCGACTCATCTTTTGTAGTGACCAGCTGTCGAGTCCCTACCAGGTACCAGATCCTGTGCTGAACGCATTTGGCCCTTGAACAACACAGGTTTGAAATGTGCATGTCTACTTATATTTTACGTGTATTTTTTCAATACATACTGCAGATATATTTTCTTTTCCTTATGATTTCCTTAACATCTTGTTTTCTCTAGCTTACTTTATTGTAAGAAGACAGTATGTAATACATATGACATGCAAAGCATGTGTTAATTGACTGTTTATGTCATCAGTAAGGTTTCAAGTCAACAGGAGGCTATTAATAATTAAGCTTTGGGGGGAGTCAAAAGTTTATGCAGATTTCTGAATGTGCAGGTGTTCAGTGGTGCTAACAGCCATGTCATTCGGGGGTCAACTGCACTTACAACACAAAGTCTCTAAACCTCAAACCATGAGGCTTTATGTCACTTGTCCAAGGTCACACCGTTGGTAAAGGGTGGACCACAACTTAAACCAGAATTTGTCAAATGGCCCCCGAGTCTCTTTTGTTGTGTGCTAAGCTGCCTTGAGCTTATTGAGCATAATTCTACCAGGTATATATTCTTTTTTACCTGGAGCTTAAACTTGTCCCATTTCACCAGTTTCAATCTTGAACCTACTTGCAATAATCCAGTGCATTTTTTCCTGAACCTCTGCCGTGCCAGGCTGCCCTCCGTAACCGTTCTGGTCAATCCTGGTAATGGGGCTTTCCAACACTGTGAGTATGAATGAACTATTACACCCTGTTACTACGAAGGTCGAACTAGATGAGTTAACCATTGTTGAATATAACATGTGCCTTTTCAGTGCCATTCCCTTTTCATGGTGCTCACTGAGAAGTCCCTCCAAATTTCCATCTGTTAATAGTCCATCCATTTCCAAGCATCAAAATCTTACTCATTAAAAGTTTACTTAAGCCCTGGCTGGCGTGATTCAGTGGGTCGAGCACCAGCCTTCAAATCAAAAGGTTGCCTGTTCGATTCCCAGGCAGGGCACATGCCTGGGTTGTAGGCTGGGTTCCCAGTTAGGGGCGTGTGAGAGGCAACTGATCAGTGTTTCTCACACACATTGATATCTCACCCTTTCTTTCTTCCTCCCTTCCCCTCTCTCTAAAAGTAAATAGATAAAATCTATCAAAAATAAAGTCTAATGCATTGGTATAGTCTTCTGGAAGATAATTTTGCTACATTAAAAGTCATAAACAAATGCATACCCTTTCACTCAACAACCCCACTTCTTGGAGTTAATCTTAAAAATATAAAATATATGCATGGAGCTAAATAAATAAACATACATACACATATTGTATCATTCATTTTTATAGTGAAACAATTCGATGCTTCCTCATTAGTAGATGGTAGGGCATTCATTGAATAATTTATAGTCATCTATTTTATGGAGTAGCATGCAATGATTAAAAACATCATCATAGGGGAGTAGTTAATAACATGTATACCAGTCACAATGTACAGGTTACAAAGCTGTGTATGTACAGATTCATCTAATTTTGGAAGATACGCTCATTGGCCCTTCCAGGTTTACTCATGATACTTCTCCACCTTGCCTTATGCCCCCAAAACTGATGTACATGCATTACTCAATGAGTCCTCCTAGTCTCTGTTTTCCAGTTGGGTGCCGCCAATGGGAAGCTCCAGTATAAGAACTGAGATGTAGGGGAGAGAAAGAGGTCCTGAATTTGTTCTCTTGATTCTATCCCAAATTGTATGAGCTGCCCAAGTCTCTTGAAAGAAGGACACAACTTCTCTGAAGTTCACTTTTTCTCTACTCACTCTCTTCCTAGGCTTTGATGATCACACTCTCCTGTTATCCCTCAGCTCCTTTACTACTACTAGCCCTGGGTGCTGCACCACCCCTGTGCTCCGCCTGTCTTTTACCACTCATATCAGGTGACTATGACATCTGTCTCCTCTCAGGACCTTGACTAACAATGCAAACATACTCACTCATAACAGGGACAAATTGCTTACAACACTATTTTGCAAAAAAACGACAGTGGGTATCTTCTTAGGTGTTGGAAATAGGAGTAATTTTGATTTTTCCTCTTTATTCTTTTCTTACTTTCCAATTTTATATAATCAACATATAATCATCTCAGAATTTGAAGTAAACACTGGTATTATATTCTACAAATCTAACTTATGAAAAATGTTAGCTCTTCAGTAATTTTTTTTCCTGATTATACATCCTCTAAACTTGCCACTCTCTAAAATGAATCTTTCTACTGTTTATTTTCTATGCCACCTGTATGACACTTACGACTTCCTGTTGGTAAAATCTGTGTCTATATTATACCAGCCTAACTCAGTGGGGCATTAATATAGCACAGTTTGTACATAGCACTTTTTCTTTTTTGAGATTAAAATATCTTGGAGGGCAGGGGCCATGTTTTATGTTCTCCTTATCCCCTGCCGTACCTATTACACAGTAGACAATCAATAAACATGGTTGAAATAAATGAAATTTTGAGAAGAGATTTAAAATCTCATTTCTGTCATTTCCACTTTCTTCCTATCAACTCTCCTCTATAAGCAATAAAAATGAATTATTTGAATTCAATTTCTCTACCGATCCATCTGCTAGTGAAAGTGCAAATCAGGAATGAAACCATTTGAGGCAAGCAGTAGGAAGGATAAGGAGGAAAAACAGAGGGTTGGAAAAACCACTAGGAAAGTACAGCAATGAGTTCCTGTATAATCAAGAAGTGGCTGCCTTTATTAGCGAGCTTTCTCACTAATAACAAATCTTGAGACTTTAGCATCAGACTTTTAAAATGTATTATTGGAGGAAGTGCTCTGAATAACAGTATCTAGATTAATTGGGTTATCATTATTCATTGTGTAACAGAAAGTGGCTAGACTAAGATCAGCCTTAGAGAAAACGTAACTGTGACCTGATTCCTCAAAGCACCATTTATCACTTGCTATTTCTACTGTTCCCATTCTCCTACAATAAATAGAGGCAGTGAGTCTAATGAGGTATTTGAATAGTCACCAAATGCAATGATCTAAGTTGAACTTCAGCAATGATTGGAAAATGTATCCTGGGACAGTGAAATGATAAGCTTGGAGCCCAGGGTGGCTCACTAAAGTGAAAGAGAGTTTCCACCATCCTTCTGGAGATACTGTTGCTGTGGCCCCCACTTCTGAGTATTCACACACCTATTGGGTGTGTTACTACCTCCACAGGGTTTGCAAGTAAATGGGAAGCAGGTATTGACACAAGATGCCACATGACCAAAAACACAGACTTGGTGTCATAAGCCAATCCACACAAGCCACCAGGAGGAGGAGCTCCATGTCTCCTGTTTCAGGGATTCTGAGTGGTACCTCCAGCAAAGCAGGTAAAGGAAAGGAGAGACACTGTAGGTCCGCCTAATTTATTTTCATTGACTCCATGTTGAAAGAGGGAAGGATGACTTGTCTGCAACACCCCCAAGAAATTCTGGATCTTGCTTCTTATAAAAATGTATTTCATTGCCATCTGAATTCACACACTACTGATCTTACCCTTTGTCTATAATACAATTGTCTTTCAGTGTTTCCCAGACTACATCTTTCTTAGTCACTTAATATATGCTTCCATATGGTTTTATTATTAAAATAACTATCAAGAAGAGGAAGTCCCAGGCTCAGTGATAGGAATTGAGCACGTCTAGATGCAACTACTACCTCTACTTCATTATCTTGAGCTGTAGTTGTATTTCTGCTTCACCACAGTTGTGTTGTCTGTTTCCACACAATATCCATTCTACAGAATTCAGTCAAGAGCCCACGATGCATACGTTTTCCTCTATTCATCATTTTACTGAATCCATTCACTGTACTTCACTCTTAATGGACAGATTCTCTATTATAGTAAAGTTTCCTTCCTAGCCATTTTTATACTACTTGGCTACCAAAGGTTTGTCACTTTCCCAAATCAAGGATACTCTAAGATATATAATTCTTCACTGACCCCTAAAGCCATCCAGAGCTCTCAAGTTTCTCTTTATTAAAATTTATACCCAGAGCCCTGGCTGGTGTAGCTCAGTGGATTGAGTGCGGGCTGGGAACCAGACAGTCCCAGTTCGATTCCCGGTCAGGGCACATGCCTGGGTTGCGGGCCAGGTCCCTACTGAGGGCCATGTGAGAGGCAACCACACATTGCTGTTTCTCTCCCTCTCTTTCTCCTTCCCTTCTCTCTCTCTAAAAATAAACAAATAAATAAATATCTTTAAAAAATTTATACTCAGAATCTCATTAAGTAATTCACATCAAAGTATATATGCTTAATTTTCAAAAATGGGTTCCATCATTCTAGATTTTTCTATCCTAAACTAGACAATGTTTAAGGTAAGTGGACAAATCTCTTAAGGAAGAATTTTAGTCAACAAATTTAATCGGTTCATTTTGGGCGTGGCGGGTGGGAAGTTGGCTGTGTTTTTAAAGGAATACATACCCTCATGGAATTTTCCCAACCCACATATACAGGTGAACACATATCCCTGTCAGCCTCATCTCTGTGTCCGTCTGCCCTCTGTGAGAACAGCAGCAGCCATACCCATCAGTAACAACCTGTATTGCTATTACTCATGTTACCGTTTACTAAGCATCTTTCCTCTTCAGAGTTGTGACATGAATTTTAAAATTCTTATTTCATGTTCACAACAACTCTGTGAAATTGCCTTTTTATTCTCAATTTATGGTGAAAAAATATAATTTGGTCAAAACCACAGAGCCCCATAAATGGTAGAGCTGGGGTTTTAACTCAAAGCTTCAGGATTCTAAAATGCTTGGTCTTAACCATTATGGTCTCCTTTCTGGTGATCTCAAATAGATTGAACTTTTAAGATAGACTCCTTCTTTTTTTTACAATTTCTTGTTTGTTTTTCTCAGTATTCTCTGGTCAATACTATAAGGGTCAAGTGATTAATTGCATTGAAATATCTCAGGTTTTTCAGAAACCCCACTGTTAATCTGGTCACTTACACTCCATGCAAAGCTTAATTGGGATAAATTTTTCCATTAAAGCTTCTCTGCACCCCACCCCCAACCCTCCCAACTCCTGAAAAAACATATTGAATGGGAAATTAAAGCTTCATTTATTCAAACCTTATTACTAATCAAAAATAAAAAAAGAAAATGAATCAATGAGATACTGTTTTGTACTTGTCCTAAGTGGATGATGTTTTGGGAAGATGAATACTTTCAAACAATACTGGAAAGGATATAAATTGATAAAACAGTTTTCTAAAGAGCAATTAGCCAAAACGACCCAGGAATTCCACTTCCTAGAACTTGTTTTAATTAAATAATCAGAAGTGTACCCAATGATTCATGTATGAGTATATCTGTCTTTGTATTAGGGGGAAAAAATAACCTAAGTATATAATAGTACGGGGCACCTAGATAACACATTTGTACAACAGAGTAATATACAGTAATTTGACTATTTTCTAATAATGCTTAATGAAATAAAAAAATTGCTAAAAAAAAAGACTAGTAAGTGAAAAAAGCATATAAAAAACATATGCTTTTAATACATTTAAGTTGATGAGAATTAGAGATATTACACCAAAAGATTCATTTTCATAACTAAGCGATAAAATTGTGAATAATGTACTATCACTATGTTATGCTTATTAATTTTCTCCAATTTCCCAACAAAGACATATTACTTAGAATCAGAAGAAAATAAATGAGTTTTTAAAATAGAACTCAAAATAGACTTTTGTTTATATCTAACAAGACGAATCAAGTCTTCTTTTATTTTCAACCAATGTCTACCTTTTACAATTTGACGTTGAGTCCTTTGAACAGTTTACTTACATTTTAGTGTATAGTCTAATAATTCAATTCTGGCCTCCACTGACTCACATTAGACTTATCCACTCATTATTAGCTAATAACTCCATTATTAACTATTAATAGGAAAATTAATACAATATAATTAAACCATTCCAAGCCAATTCTATGAGCTTGAAATACATAACGCAAATAAATGTAAGTTATGCTTATTCTTTGTTGTTACAAACTTCCTCTAGTAAAACTCAATGTGATGATTACATTGTGTGGAATGGTGATGAGGACATAGCAAGAATTTTCAAAAATTGCTGGCACAAATGCTGGAAATAGGAAATAATGGGAAAAAAGGAAATTGTTATTATATGATAATAGGAATTATTTTATCTGCTTTCCTATGTATAGAGGTGATAGTTAAGGACTATAGATTTAATTTATACCAAAAAGAGAAGATGTGAAATATCTGGAATTCTGGTCTATAACAATCAGGAATAACCCAATGTGATCCATAGGCCCCATTAATCCAATCATGGTCCCTTGAAAACAAACAGATCTCTACTTCCATAACTGCTTGCAGTAAAAAAGAACATTTATAAGTTATGATCTGATGATAGAGGTTAACACCCAGATTAGGTGATATATAGACAGACACTCACTTGTTCAATAATTATTCGGTTGATTCATTTATTCCTTTATGATTATGAGAATTTATTGAGTAGCTGCTATGTGTGAGAAAAATTAAGGTTCCAAATTGCTCTTTAATTATAGTAACCAATGTATGACTTGGTATATCTGGGGTGCTAGTTAATAATGAGACCACTGAACCATATTATACATACACTAATGAATCACTTATGAGCAGGTGGGGCAGCGTATATATGGCCAAGAAATCAAAATTGTTGCCAAGCTCCTCAGGTGGCTCTTATGAGCATTATTTTTGTAAATAGTAATTATTTTGTCTTTAGAGACATAATTTGTATGTGAAACATACAAGCACTTCATAGTTTACAAAACATCAAAAGAGCAGATCTATGGTTGTTAGCAAAAATGAAGCAGTTAAGGATATAATATGTTGGCTTTGTATTAATAAAGCCATTTTGTCCCACTGCCTCTACTGTAAATGAGGAATCAGAGGTCCTGAAAGCAGAAAAGGTGACAGAGTTAAGCTCTGAATCCAGATATACCAACATTCATGAATGAGATTCCCACCTCAGTACTCCATTTCTTGGGTTCTAGAATTCTTCCTTCCCAATCAATATGTCACATTGATGAGACTTACACAGAATGTTGGAAAAATAGCTGTGTTTCCACTTAATGCATAACTTTCCCATTATAGTACAATAGTGGGAAACCTTTGAAATGAGAACCATGTCAAAGGTAACATATATCTCACTTGTCATTTTTGGAATCAAATTCCTAGCTCACAGTCTATTCACCCCTTCTTCTCCATTCCAAACTCTTACGTTAAGTGAGTATGTTCACCATCATTTTTATCTTAATGTTTCTTGTTTGATGTTCAACTTGTCAAATACTTCCTGTACTCTCTCTCTTTAGCATCTTCTGTTTGGAGTAACAATCCTGAGTACCTAGCTCATTAATGCTACTTATAAGCTGTAAGAGTTTGGATGAGCTACTTAACAATCTGAGCCTGTCTCCTCATCTTAAAAAAAATAGACATAATAATATCTAGTCTTTTTTTTCTATAGTTCTTTGGATCTTTAAAGAGGAAAAGGAAAAGAGAGAGAAAAAATTGAGCAAATTAGCTGAAAATGAGTTTTTCTAATTTTTCCTTTTGTTTCAATTCTGTGTCTTCCATTGTTACTTAAGATAAATGCCGTTTATTCTGCTCTTATGTTGCTATCTAAAGTATCCATTGAGAATATGGAATACTTTTTCACTGGCCACTGTCTACAGAAACATCTGTTAGGATAACTGACTCAAGGCATATTACAAACAGGAGATTCCTACCCAGAGATTACAAAAAGAAAAAAAAAAAAAGACACTCTTTAGAAGCCTAAACTTTGTTATTTCACATAGCTGTAGTCCATGGAAATGGCTATATTTTCCAAGTTTCTCCTTTCTTAAAATAATCAGCTCCTGAAACCTTTGGAATATAAATCATTTAAAAATTCACACTGTTGGACCATAGAGGATGAAAGAAAGATCTTAGAACTTAAAGAGAGACAAAAACATGTGCAAAAGGTGGGGGGTAGGTCATGGAATCTGATCCGAAAGAGGCAAAATTATAGAAGTACAAGAGTGTAGATCAGAGGCTGAAGTTTTAAAAATAAATTTTACCCTCTATAAAATAATATCCTGATCCGTGTGAAGAGAGTCATGTCCCTTTATTCAACTCCGAGTCTCTGATATCAGGGAGACACAATTTATATTCAGCACATCGAACTCATAATTCTAGGTAGAATTCCAGCCATATTAATCTGTAGCCAGAGACATGATTCTAAATCGTAACTGTGGGACACTAAAATGTGCAGTCAGCCCTAAGGATATGAATACTCAACCAAAAAAAAGAAGTGCTTTTCATTTATAGATAATCATATTCCGGAATCCTAACTTCAGAGTGGGGTCAGAGAGAAAATATTATTAAAGATTGAATTAGGGCCTTTTAATGATATGTATATAAATATTCATTTAAGTTGAATGAACCTGCCTGGCAGATCTGCTGAAATCCTGACTGTCCCAGGCCTGCAGCTGGCCTGGAGCCTGTGGGAGCGGGGTCAGGGAGGCAGTGTTTCCTTCCTGTTTGCCAGCTTTGTCTGCAGCTGAGCAGGACAGGGGGGCTTTGAAGGGAAGGGTGACTTGGCAGCTCCTCAAAGGTCAGGTGCCCAAATGCAGCTAAAATTTTTCTCCTTTTACATTGTCATTTGCTTCATAAATGCTCACAATTTGAAGAAAATTCAATAATCTTATTTTTCCTCAAGAGCTTCCTAATTTAAGATATTTACTAGGTGCCCTGGCTGGCATATATCAGGGAATTGAGTGCTGGCCTGCAAACCAAATGGTCACTGGTTTGATTCCCAGTCAGGGCACATGGCGTGGGTTTCAGGTCGGGTCCCCGGTTGGGTGTACATGAGAGGCAACTACACATTGATGTTTCTCTCCCTCTCTCTTTCCCTTTCCCTCTCTCTAAAAATAAATAAAGTCTTTTTTAAAAAGATATTTACTAGGTATCTATTGAGCAAAAAGCACAGGGTAGGTAGGCGCTGAACCTCAGGTAGCTTACATTCCTCCTTCTGTCTTGAGCGCTAATGATCAGCCATGAGCTTGACGAGGCACCCTCAGTACGATGGATGTAAAGATGGGACAGAAGATCCCTGCTGCCAAAAAGTGCATGCCTCGCTTCAGTCAACAGACTTGGATAGGAATAATAACTCTATGGTGAGATAAATGTAGCAGTACTTAGCACAAAGTGTGTCCTAATTATTTAGGTAATGGAAACAGTGCCATTTTCCCTCCCACATTTCTAATAGCTTAATGAAAAATTGTATTTGTTAGATCTCAGTCAGCTGTTGAATTTATGAGCTAGGCAAAGTGATACCCTGGTAAACTAAAATCAATAATTTGATACAGAGAAAGAATTAGACAGCATTGAAGTAGGGCATAAGGGCTACATTTTCTATTTTGATGAAATACACTTTAAAGACGTAGTTAGTGATTGATCATACCAAGGCCATCATCAAAAAGTGTTGTGTTCTATTATGAGTGTTCATGCTTGTTTAAATAATGAGCATGGTTTATGGGAATGGAATGTTAAGGCTATAAGACTTAGGTATTGGACATCACCCATTGATCTATAATAACTTGTTTTTCCAAGGACCCATGTCTGCAAATTGTTACAGCAGATCACAATAATATTAGGTCAGATATGTTCTATGGTAAGCCTCTAACTTAGTTTAGAAAAATTAAATAAATCTCTTATTAAAAATAAAAGTCATATTAATGAAGGTCTGGGTACTGATTAGGTTGAATTTTCCCCTATAATTAAATGGCAGGCCAAAAAATCAATGCTTATATCAGGAATGTAAAAAGAAATAATTTTTGGCTTATGTTACTGGATATTCAGTCCTATGTTCTCTAATTTTTATATCCTAAGAGGCAGTATGCACAGCCAGAATTAACCTTTATAGGGATGATCACATAAAACCCCCAATAAAAAAAAATGGTTGTAATAATATCCACTGTATTTACCCTGAAAAAAAGCCAATTACAGTTTTCCATTAGTTTTAAGGTGCCATTAATTTCATAATACACCATTATTTTATATGTATATATACATATAATATGAAAAAATTAAAAAGCTGCCAAATAAAAATAACATAAGGTTTTATTATCAATTAGAATCTTTATTTTATACTTATTGGAAGAGCTCTGTTTGATTTACCTGGACATCTAATTTTAGCTCTATCACTTCTGTGCAGTCATAAAAAGGAAAACATAAGTGAAATAAAAGTGCTTGTAGTATTCTATCAGATTTTGAGTCTAAATTTTGCATATCATTTTGGACTTAGAGATGTCAGTACCCAAGCCTACTGTACGAACATTCTCCAAGCCAACAAGGGTTAGTGACGCAGCCTTTCTTAAGAGGATGTTTCAGGAGCGTGTCTGAGAGCTTTTCTTCCAAACTTCTGACACTAAGTCTACCAGTCTTGAGGCTGACTGTTTCTAAATCTCAACAGAAGGTATAATGGAAGGTTTTAAGGCAACACACAGAATTCAGGTCCTCAAGCAGTCCTCCTCAAATAGTCCTTGACAAGCGTGTAAAGTGAAACGCTGAGAGCTGAAGTCTAGATGTGCCACCACGGATCGATCACAACCAAGTCTGCTCGTGAGCAGACAATGGCCATTATGCTAAGACTGCTTTCTGAGCAAAGAGAAAAAGTGTAAGATGTCATGCTTCGAAGGGCACATTGCGATTTCAGAGATGTTAGGATGTGAAAATGTGTACCTTAGAATCAGTGAAATACAGCAATTCCCAAATTAAACTAAGGTTTAACTATTAAATTAAACTATTCAGAATAGCATATTTCTCTGACATTATTGTTTATATATTAATATATAGCATGCTACATGTTAATATATGTTAATTTATTAAATTATATATCCATCATATATAAGCTACCAATGAATACCTTATATACTCTTAGCAAAACCTTGATTTCCAGGTGTTCTTATTATAGAGCAATCAAGCAAAAATGGTGTCCTCTCTAAGGAATCAAAATTGTAATTACTAATAATATAAAAATATTTGACTTGAACAAAGAATAATTATATATTATTAAAGGCACATAAAATAGAAGCTGGAAAGAAAGAAAAGGCTCTCTCCACCCATCCTTGACCTATAAAAATGTAAAACCTGGACCTGGAAAGAGCCAATGAAAATAGAATTAATCAAGGGCTTTAGGGTGGAGAGATTTGCTGCATTTTTTTGTTAAATTCCTACGAAAGAGATATTTACCTCCTTTTTAACTTTCCACGAAGAAGCACCAGTTCCTGAACACCACCATGCAGGATTTATAGAAGGAAGAACATCCCTTTGGAATGACAGGGCAATGTAACTGATACACAGTTGGGTAAGTTGTCGATAACAAACTTACATTAGAGATTTTTCCTCTTTAGATTCCAAGGCATATACTCGCGTATCGACAGAGAGTGTTCTAATAAGTTTATTTGCCCATTAGCAGTAATTTTATGACATACATATTAAGTAGTTGATAGAATACAGAGGGTTTTATTTTCCACACGTATAAAACATATAAACTATCTCAAGGGCAATGCCTCTATCACCCTTAAATTCCTACATCACTGATAATAATACATGCCACATAATTAACACTTAATGATACAGTCCATCATGCTAATTTTGCCAGGCCACAGTGGGTATATGTAAGAATAAATGAAGGATAAGGTCCGAAAGATAAATTTAAATTGGGAGCCCTGTTATCAGTTCTCCTCAATAAATGTTAGTGAACTTGCCTAATTAATAACTTAAATCCTCATTAGAAATTCACCCAACTGTTTTCTAAATTGATAGGGATTTTGTGGAACTTTAATTTTGTTCTAGTAAACAACATTACACTATTTTAAAAGATTTTCAAATGTGTGGAAGTAAGACACCTAACAAGCAAAGGAAACGGATAAATGTGGTAAAATGTCAGAATACAGCTATATGAACACTTGGGATGCGGGGAGCGTTGATTGCAAACTAGCAGTTGGCGGGGGCCATTTTTGCTAATGTTTTGTGTAAATGGCAACATTCAGTAAAATTAGGATAACTTTAGTTTTACATATTTTTTTTTCAATGAAACTTTTTGTGATTTACTATAAAATGTATACTGAATTATTTTTCTTAAATTTTAAACAGACAAATACTGGAAAAATCACTGGAAATTAAAATAAAAGTAATAAAATATGTAAA